>CM042673.1:55984294-56215301 GCA_023638005.1 Forsythia suspensa
CATGTTAGAATTAACGCCAAAATATAATCGCATTATTCTATTGTTATGTAAGAAGGTGGCAAAATTGGCTCAACTCAGCAGCCGGTCCATGTAGCCCGCTTTTTGGTTTGGGTTGGCTATAGCCCAAATAAAATCAAAGTTAGATGGTTCTACCCATCTAGCCCGCCAGCTAGTTGGGCCGGCCTGATTTTTTTTTTTTTTTTTTCCCTAACACTAATTACTCATTTTGTGAATAGCCCCAATACATAATTCAATAATATTAATTTAAAATTATCTAAGCCAAAGTCACCAATAAACATTAGTCCAAAAATCTCGTGATCTAACATAAAATTGTTTAGATTTAATTAAAATTTAGTTTAATTTAAGTTTCAATCCAAAATATATTTGGTGTGACAAGTAAATTATTTATTTTAAATTTACTTATAAGTAAATCTTTTAATTTAAGTCAAACAAGCTTATATCTCAAAACAATAAAACTAACATGCTTTTAATATTTGTATTTTTTTTTAAAAAAAATTGTTTAAAAATAGTTTACAATTAACAAAAAAAAATTATTATTTTAAAAAAAAAATTGACGTTTTTTTATTAACTAATACATGATAGCCCCAATTTTATAAATTAATCTCTTTAAAAATCTCAAAATATATAGTCTAAATTTATCTAAGATTGTATTTGATGTAATGTATTAGATTGTATAAAAAATTATTTAAGAAAAAAAGAAAATTAAGACAAGTTGGGGCCAATGAGTGAGGACTGGCTAATATATTTCGCCCATACAAATTGGTCACACACCAATCCGGCCATCATGTGGCCCCCCTGCTCGACGGGTTAGGTTTGCCCAATCCACCCCATTTGCCACTCTAGTTATCGTGTCAAATAGGAATAATATTTTAAATGACCAAGTAGTCAAGAAACTTTTTCTAATCAAATGAATTATTTGACAAGCAATCTTGATGAATAGTTGTCTCTAACCTATGTGTTTTGTTGTGTAATTGGTCCTTGTTTGATAAAAGATCGATGTTGACGCCGGAACCTCGCAATGTCCACGTGTCAACAGATCTCCACCACTCCTCCGCCAACTCGTATGTTACCCGCACACTAGGACAATCTTTAGGCACCAAGATCTTCTGGAGAAAAAGGTCCCATGATCGTTGGCACTCCGACGATCAAGTCAACAGTCGGTATATGGATGATACACGGGGGTAGAAATAATGGAGTGTGGGAGAGACAAGCAGGCAGAGATTTGAGCAGAGTTTAGGGTGGGATTCTTAAACGTAAAAGAGTGCGTCCACTTGGAACAACCGGAGACGTTGTATTTATAGCGAAAGAGTTCTAATTGATTTAGGGAACAAATCAATTTGATACCCAATCGGATCCTCCTTCCTTATGTGATAGAGATCATCCCTTACCCAGGCAATCTCCAAGATTATCTTCCTTCTTTGAGTTTATCACGTTGCATGGTTTTAGGAGATTATGATTTGGTTTCCTTGTGAGGATCCGTGCGCCAAATCAACGCAATCTTTTCTTATTTACTTCCCTGGTCATTCTGACATATCATGCTGCCACTAATTATAATTGATACGAAGCCTGGCGAGGTCCTATAGGTCGGTCGTGAGTGTCAATGCCCTCTTTGGGCCCCGCAGAATTCTGGCTGCTGAAGGCCAAGGAGTCCGACGGGCTTCCGGGGTGCTTTATCAGAACTTCCGAGGCCCAAGCAGGGCCTGCTGAGGTTCTCGATGGGCCTCGGATGGGACCCTTGCTGGGCCTAGATGGGGCCCTTGCTGACGTGGAGATCATATCAGAATCGTGTGGTAACAATAGTCCTCCAAGTCCGAGCCTATTATTTATAATGGGCGTGGGACTTTTGAGGGTGAGGGAAGATCATTTGGTCTTCGCTTTCACCGTATTGCGCAAACTAAAATTTGAACGCTATATCAGTCCTCCAAGTCCGAGGCCGAACATTTATGACGGGTAAGGGCTTCAAAATAAGCATATATGGTGACGTGTCCGTAGTTGGTGGGATTCTGTCAATCAAGGCTATCAATCCATGGCCAGACCATCATGAGTGAGATAGGGTAGGCATTTAACGCGGTTTCGTGTGGTGGAAAACGAGGACTCGTGTGGGGAACGTGCGTTCTCGGTTCACTAAATGTTTGGGGGTTTTGCTTTCCCGCCCGTTGCTCAATTAAAAACACGCGTCCACTGTCCGCAGCTTAGATGTGACGCTTGGGATTTGGACGGTGGATATGAGAACGCATCACTATAAAACCGTGCATCCCCCGACACTACAACTTCTTGTGTGTGTGCTCATTGTGAATATCCGCCGACAAGCGAAAAGCTCTCAATTGGGTGTGTCGCTTTAGTCGCATTTACGAGGTAAGCGAGCTAAAAGTAGTTGTAATTTGTTTCCGTTGCTTCTTTTCGTGGTTATTGTGCGATTCCATAGCTTGGGGATTATACTATGTAAGCGTAATGTCGTCTGGAAACGACGATTCACAGAACCCATCTGATGCCCTAACAAACCCTAGTATTATTGGGAGTGTGTCCTCATCGGCCGCCACATCATCTTCATATTCTGAAGTCGTTGGAAGGATAAATCCAGAGCCTCCTACCGTATGCCTGTCGACTCCGTCTACGAGTGGGAGCGGGGCTTGTCCGTCCGTACTGGCAAAAGAGACGGCGGCGAAAGGGAGGCCTGATGCTACTGTGCCCGAAATGAGGGGATCACTTGATAAGAGGGATGCCCCGGCCGCGAAGGCGCTCGATGAGGAGCTAAAGCGGTCAGCAATCGAAGCATCTATGGCTCACCGAGGATCACCGAGGCGGAGTTGAGGACATACGGTTGTCTTATAACATTCCCGCGCTACCGTGAAACTCAGAGCTCTGGGTCTAGAAGAACGCACCGACAATCCCCCCGAAGGGTACGTGGCGATTTACGAACCCGCGATGCAACAAGGCCTTCACCTACCTATGCACCCTTTTTTCCGTGAGGTGTTAAAAGATTAGAACCTAGCCCCTTGTTAGATAACGTCGAATGGCTGGGGGTAGATGGTTGCCTCGTACATATTGTGGAGTGTTGCCGAGGCGGGAGAGGACTTGTCTCTAAAAGAGTTTGAGTCCATATACCGGCCCTGTCGGTCTGTGGGTTGGTATAACATTTTTCCCCGGTCGGGTCAAAAGTGGAAAACGGCCACCGATAGCCCCAACAAAGTACACAATTGGAAAGAGAGGTTTATCTTCGTCGGCGGGGACTGGGAATTTATGCCAGAGGACCCTCTTCCTCATGTGTCTATTCCTCGGCAATTTGGGGAACTTGGTATAAACTGTCGCATTCGTCTAGAATTTTGTTTATAGTTCCTGACTTAATGTATTGCTTGCTTTTACAGACTGCGGGAAGCCACCAATCCCGAAGAGAAACCAGGGGGAGCTGAGGTCGAAGTGGAGTAAGGTACGAGCTCTTAGTACCGACTTCGAGTCTCGTGTCTCAAAGGACGACAACCCACCGCCACCACTTGATCGATGTGTAAGTCGGGCACGTCTCGATATAATGATGTTATAGTGAAAAATTGCCTGAACGTGTCGCGTACTTGTGTCTATGTTAACAGCTTTCAGGTTCAAAAACATCCCTACGTTCTGTCTTGCCCGCCCCGCCAATGTGAGAGGGCTCTTCTTTCCAGGCACCGGCGACGGAGGCGTCTGGACCATCGCAAGAGATCTAGGATGTCGTGCCTCGAATTCGCTCTCCCGCTGGCTTCCGATCTCCCTCCCAGCTGGATGTTCCTACTCCACCCTAGCCTCATCATCCGCCTCCTTCACCCACCTGCCCCACCCAAAGATAAGAAAAGGGAATTGCCGAGGATACGGGTGATGCGGTCTCGAGAAAGAGGAAGGCTTTCGCACCCGTGGAAAGGTTGATGAGGAATGCACGCAAGTCGAGTCCGCACCGAGGGTGCAATGAAATCTGCTCTCGTCTGGGCAGAGAGCCTCGTCTGCGCATTTCTCAACGCCAGGAGAACTGGAAACCTCGTCCCGGAAATGCTCCCCGCCCACCCCTGCAATACTACATCCCCGAATGCTCCCCGCCCACCCCGCAATGATTGCAGCGAGTGTGCACAAATACTGGACCCAGAAATGGGAGAAGGCTGCCGAGGGAGCTACTGTTCGGGAGCGACTGAAGATGGCGGAGATGAACCTGATACGGGGCCTGGTCCTGAGCAAGGAATTGTTCAGTGCCCTGGAAAGTTTCGACGGCCAATACAGCGAGGAAGGAGCCAAGTCTGCCAAGTTGTCGGAGGAGCTGAAGGTCGTGCGGCTTGAAAAGGCGTAGCTGGAGTTCGAAAAAAGAGGGCTCCAATTCAAGTTGGACTCCGCGGTGGCGAGGAAGGCGGACGTGAAGGGTAAATATGAGATTGAGTTGAAGGCCGCTAAAGAGTGTCTGAAAGACGCCCGGGAGTAGAAGCGGACTGTCGAGGCTTCTCAGAAGCGAGCCGAAGAGGTTTAGAAGCATGCCAAGGAGGCTCGAGCGTGCATCGAGGAGGCCTGTAACCGGCAAGACCGACCCTTGCCGCCGAGACAACTTGCACCGCGAACAAGCAGTTAGAGATCATCATCGCAGAAGAGAAGAAGTCACGGCGGATGCGAGACCGGAGTTGCAGAGAATCCGAGCTGAATGTGTAGGTGTCGAGGCCGTGGCGGTGGAGGCTTATTAGGATGCGTTCAGAGAAATGCCCGAGTATCGGGACCTCACCCACCGCTTTGATGACCGCTTGGACAAACTGTTGGTGGAGCGTATCGCAGAGATCCATATGGAGTAGGACCTCTCTTTCCTTCGGCGAGGCTCCTTCCGGTGGCTCGGGTTCCCGATACCGAACCCGTGAAGTTAATGAGCAAATACCCCTCCACCGTGGAGGAAGGCTCGCAATGTGCCGAATTTTAAAAGAGGCGGCGGGCATCCCAACTGTTGAATCTTGTTATCCATTTTTGCATATGTCTTCGAATAAATTGCTTGACGCACTTTACTTAATTTATTGTTGTCCCGTCGTTTTAATGTTATGGGTGGTTGCGCGTTAGGGGGGGACGCCTCAAATTTGAGAATCATCTCATTGGGCATTAATAGCGCAGACTTATGGCAGAATATGAAGAGTTGGCGTTTTTAACGCCTTGGGGAGCTATAACGGTTGTGCGGCGTTCCAAATCCCCGATAACTTTATTTATTGCACTGTATCCAGTTCCAACGCAGCCATTATATATAGAATGAAAACGTCCTAAGGCCCTTCCACCGTAAACCTTTTGTACCCAACCTAAGGCATCCAGAACGCCTGTCAATCTGAGAATCAACATTCAGAGGACCAAAAGTCCAACCAATCAACGTTCAGGGGACCAAACGTATGAGGTGGGATTTTAGGCTTTGCAGCCTTAGCTCGGCCATGCCCTTAACGGTTGATGGGGCTAGGAGGAGCCCACTGCGAAAAAGCATCAACGGCATTTTTTGAGCAGTGTGGCCTAATTAGTCACCTAATCAACTCATGTTGGTTCTGGGAGACTTTATATTATGGTGGCATCAGATTTCCTAATCCGGATGCTGCTGGGGATGACGAAGACCAGGGGATAGGTTTAGGAGATCAAATAACCCCACGTGTGCCGACCCATAGAGGTGGTGGGGTGATAGAACATATGTCGCGATTTATTTCGCTCTGATATTCGGGTTTAATAAAATAAAATCGTGCCAAGTTTACCTACTTATTTGTATGTGTGTTATTATTTGTTTGTGATACCTGGGTTCGAGCTTCGTAGGCATTCTGTGGTGCTTCATGAAGCCATCGGTACCATTCTGGGGCCATCAAATACGCCCTGGGAGACACAGAGGGGTTCGCGAGGGATAATTGATACCCCCTTGTTATGTTGGAATTTCGACGAGGTTAAGGCGAACGTAATCTAGATCGCTTCACCGCGGGTAGGCGTCGGCAGCATCGTTATCTCGCCTTGGCGTTCGCACAGTTCATGGGCCGCGTATCCCCACGCGCCCGCTATATCTTCCTAGGGTTTGTCAAATACGCATTCAGTTTTCTTCCACGTGTTGGTCCATCCGACTGTTGGTATCCCGATGGGCCTATATATGTTGGTAGGGCTCCACTTAATCATCATCTTCCTTGCTCTTCTGCTGTCATACCTAGATTCTGATTATTGCCGGTCATGTCGGGCTTTCATTTTTCCAAAGTTCCAAAGTTTAAGATGGGGGGGTTGTGGAGGATGCCTCCCTCCACACTTGGCGTCATCCATGGCGTCCGGTTCCGAGCCCAAAGTATTGCAGAGCCGGATACGGTGATGGGTAACCCTATATTCTCCTCGCTACCGGAGGCGACAACAGCGCTCTGTCCCCATCAATTCCTGCTAGACCCGTTCCTCCACTCGAGAATGTTAGACAATTGGTGAAAAGGAAACCAGGAGCCGAGAGCGGGGATGAAGCGTCCCAGACGTCCACGCCTCCTACTCTTGGTAAGTACGAATACATCAACATTGGGTCCCTCCAGGACAAGCTGGATCCAACAGTCTTAGGAAAATTACCTCCAGCGGTTGCCATTGCCGCTACATCAGTCCATAAATATTGGAATTCTACCTTTGGGAAGGCGGCAGACACCGCGGAAGTGACGTAGTTGGTGAAGTTAGCCGAAATGTATACCTCCCGCAGTCATGTTCTGAACTGTGAGTTGTAGAAACTGTTGGAGATTAAGGTTGACGAAATACATTTCGTCATTGGAGAGGACAAAGATGTCGAAGCGATGCGGGCCAAAAACAAACATCTTCGGGCACGACTCGCATTTTATAAAGACGCGAGGACTCATGCACGTATGACGTTACGAAGGACCAGACAATCCAGAAGGCGTGTGTCAATGCCCAGAAGAAGGCTGAGTCGCAGCTAAAATCTTGCCAGAATATGATTCAAGCAAAAGATAAAGAACCGACCGAGGCGCTAAGCCAGTTGACAAAGGCTAAGGGCTTATTGGCCAAACTTGGGGCTCTCGGTTATGCCGAACCGTAGGAATCTTGCACGTGCTTAGGGGCGGAGCCTCTTGGTTATGCCATTGTAAAGTTTATGGTGTAATTATCCCGTGAATTATTAGTGAAAATTTTTATGATTGTTCCGAATCGTATTTACTTGTATGTTTGCGCGTTTAATGTTTATCCAGTGAGTTGATAGAGTTGGCCGCGAACCATACTCCCTCGCTATAGAATTGCTTGCACTTGTTTAGATACGCGTTGAGTGTTTATCCAAATGAGTTGATAGAGTTGGTCGCAAACTACACTCCCTCGCCCGAATTACTTGCACTTGTTTAAATACGCGTTGAATATTTATCCAAATGAGTTGATAGAGTTGGGCGCGAATCACACTCCCTCATTGTTGAGTTGCTTGCACTTGTTTAAATATGCATTAAATGTTTATCCAAATGAGTTGATAGAGTTGGTCATGAACCACACTCTCTCATTGTCGAGTTGCTCGCACTTGTTTAAATATGCATTGAATGTTTATCCAGCGAGTTGATAGAGTTGGCCGTGAACCACACTTCCTCGCTGTCGAGTTGCTCGCACTTGTTTAAATACACGTTGAGTGTTTATCCAGCGAGTTGAAAGAGTTGACCGTGAACCACACTCCCTCGCTGTCGAGTTGCTTGCAGAACACTTTGGATTCATAAACGACAGATTTTATTAGAGGGCGCAGTGTTTCAGGGCGCCAGACAAGAATGTAAGAAGATCAAAACAAAGGCAAAATGAAACTACGATGATACGGCCTCGGTGGGCGATGTTCCAAGAGTGTCTCGTCTCCCTTTCTAATCTTCCAACCTCAGTAAGTTCTGGGGCGAATTTCTTCGATGACTTTATAAGGTCCTTCCCAAGTGGGCCCTAGAGTTCCAGCCCCTATTTCTCTATTAGCTTGAAATATCTTCTTCAGGACAAAGTCATTGACGTGGAAGCTCCTGCCTTTGACCTTGGAGTTGTAGTATCGGACCATTTTCCCCTGGTAAACCGCGAGGTGGAGTTGCGATTCCGCGTGTCTCTCATCTTGCAGGTCGAGGCTTGCCTTTCAGAAATCTCGTTAGTTACCTCGTTGAAGTGCAGGTTCCTGGGTGAGGGTATCCCTACCTCGACGGGAATCATAGCCTCTGCCCCGTATGCCATGGAGAACGGGGTTTCACCTGTAGCTGTGCGAAAGGTAGTCCAATAGGACCATAGAGTCTCGGGTAGTTCCTCAGCCCATACTCCTTTTGCAGACTCCAGTTTCCGCTTAAGGGTATGCTTAATGATCTTATTCACGGCTTCCACCTGGCCGTTGGATTGGGGATAGTAAGGGGTGGAAAAATCCATTCGGATACCAAGGTTCTCACAATTTGCGTTAAACTTCATCCCTGCAAATTGCGTGTCGTTATCGGAAACGAGAGAGTGTGGAATGCCGAAGTGGCAGACAATGTTTTTCCATACAAATTTCCATGCGTTTTCTTCTATGATCTTGGCCAAAGGCTCGGCTTCACACCACTTCGTATAGTAATCCACTGCTACAATTGCGAATTTGACCCCACCTCTTCCTGTCGGGAGGGGGCCGATGAAGTCGATTCCCTACTTGGCGAAGGGCCAAGGACTAGTTACCGGGGTAAAGTTCTGAGCCAGGAGCTTCGGTATAGCTGCAAACTTCTGACATCTGTCGCATTTCTTCGCGTAATTGTGGGAGTCTTTCTTCATGGTCGCCCAATAGTACTCTGCTTCGTGGCTTTCGTCTTGGGGCCATCCCTCCCGAATGATTTCTGCATATCCTTCATGTATCTCTTTCATCATGTATACCGCTTCCTCCTATGTTAAACAAATAAGAAGAGGAGGTGGCTGAATCCTCTCTTATATAGAATCTCCTCATGCAACACGAACTTCGCTGCCCTTCTGCCGCAAGTTTCGCGTACTTCTTGTTTGTCATCTGGACAATGATCGGTTAGTTAGATATTTGGTGATTTCCCTCATCCACATCAGAGAATCAGATATAGTCATGACAGCGGGTGCGTGAGATTCGTCGATGGAAGGCCGGCTGAGCCTCTTAACCGGGATGGCCTTCATCAAGTCGGAGTCTCTACTACTTGCCAGTTTCAAGAGGGCATCCGCATAGCCATTTTCCATCCGTGGGATTAGTAGAAGTTTGTATGCCTCAAAGTGGGACAACAAGTCCTTGGCCTTTGTCAGGTATGCCACCATGGATTGTTCGCGTGCCACGAAGGTCCCATTAACCTAACTGACAACCAGTTGTGAATCGCTATGAACCTAGATCTTTCTCGCCTTCATCTCTTGTGCCAACGTCAAGCCTACTAGGAGGGCCTCGTATTCCACTGCGTTGTTGGAGGCTTTGAACTCCAGCGCAGCGCTAGCTGAGATTATGGCCGTCAGGGATCGACTCAGCAGGATCTGCTCCAGCTCCGACCTCACCCGAGGATCCATCAACATATAACTTCCATGTTGGTACCTCCAGGGGTCAAGCCTCAAGCGAACCCTTGGGGATATGGGTGAATTCAGCTACAAAGTCTCGCTAAGGCCCCCTTTTATCAAGGGTCGTGGCTTGTAATTGATATCGAACTGGCTTAGTTCCACCGACCATTTCATCAACCGTCCCGACGTGTCTGACTTTTGGAGTGTCTGCCGTAGAGGGAGGTTTGTCAAAACATCTATGCTATAGGATCGGAAGTACGGTCAAGCTTTCGAGGGCGGTGATCAATGATAGGGCGAGCTTTTCCATGTCCGGGTATCTTGTCTCGGCGTCCCACGTGGCTTTGCTCACGTAATAGATGGAAATTGCGCGGGCCCTCTTCTCTGATTAAGACCGAGCTAATCTGCTTTTCTCGGATACGGCGAGGTAAACGAGCAACGCCTCCTCATTCTTCGGTTTGGATAACAGCGGAGATTTTCCGAGGAAGACCTTGAGGTCTTGGAAGGCTTTCTCACACTCCTCAGTCCACTCAAACCTCTTTCCCCATTTGATGGTCTGAAAGAAAGGTTGGCAGCGGTCGGTCGCCTTAGATATAAATCGATTCAAAGCCGCTAACCTTCCCGTCAGGCTCTGGACTTCCTTGAGGGAAGATGGTAACCGTATTTAAATGAGTGCCCTAATCCTTTCGGGATTAGCCTCTATCCCGCGTTGATTGACCATGTAGCCGAGGAACTTGCTTGGACGCAATTCCAAATGCGCACTTCAAGGGGTTAAGCTTCATGCGATATTTACAAAAGACCCGAACACCCCCTTAAGTGCTCTATGTAATCCTCGGCATTTACGCTCTTCACCAAAGATATCGTCGACATATACTTCCATCATATTCACAATCGTCCGGCGAACATACGATTTACCAACCGTTGGTAAGTGGCTCCTGCGTTCTTCAGGCCGAAAGGCATCATCTTATAGCAGTATAGCCCTCAGTACGTGATAAACGAGGTGTGATCCTCGTCTCCCACAAACATCAGGATTTGGTTATAGCCCGAGTATGCATCCATAAAGCTAAGTAACTTGTGGTCGGTAGTCGCATTGACGAGCTGGTCGATGCGCGGCAACAGAAAGTTGTCTTTTGGGCATGCCTGGTTCAGATCTGAGAAGTCTATGCATACTCTCCACTTCTTGGTACTCTTTCTTACCAACACTGGGTTAGATACCCATTGGGGATAAATTGCTTCTCTAATGAACCCGCTGGCTAGTAGCTTGTCAACTTCCTCCTTCAATGCCTTGTACCTCTCGGCACTCAAATGCCTCCTTTTTTGAATCCTCGGGCGTACTTTTGAATCTACTTTCAAAGCTTGGCACACAACCGATGGGTCGATCCCGACCATATCATTTGTGTTTCCATGCGAAGACGCCGCTTCTCTCGGAGAAACCGCTTGCCTCCCCTTCATTCTTTACTCGAGCTTCTCCCACCGCAATACCGGATTGGTTTAGAGGGGTTTACCGAAATGCTTCCGGCTCCTCGGCTAGAGAGGCAAGAGAATCGAGGCTATGATTCGAGGATCCGCCACCGTCCAAAGATTAACTCTTCATCTATCCTCTCACAACAACGTCCATCGGCTCGAGTGTATGGTCATTACCGCTTGGGGTGATATCTTCACATTTGGCGCCTTCCGCTAGGCGTTCATGTAACATGCCCTCGCCTCCATCCGACATCAGAGATTTTGGCCATCCTTCCAGGCGTCGAGAATTTCATTGCCAGATGGTGTATAGACGTGACTGTCTGTAAATCCTTCAGTGCGAGCCTTCCAAGGACCCCATGGTAGGCGGAGCGTGTGTCCACTATTAAAAACTCTATAAACTTTCGGAGGTGGCATGGAGGTTCTTCGAAGTCTACCGCCAGCGTAATCCTTCATCGCGAGACGAGGCTATCTCCTGTGAAACCAAATAGCAGATCCGAGATGGCCGTCAATTCATGATCCACGTCTATTTGGTCGAAGGCATTGCCAAATAGGATGTTCACGGCACTTCCATCGTCGACCAACATCCGCCCTAGGCCGTTTCTGGCAACAACGGTGCAGACTACCAAGGCATCGCAGTGCAGGTAGTGTATGCTAGCCTCGTCTTCCTCAGTAAATGAGATCGGTGGTGGTTTTGGTCGATGCCCGTGGACCTGCCAACTCTCCAGGGGCTCTTCTCTCGCTGCCTTCACATAGTTGCGTCGCAAGTTCATTGTGTGCCCTCCGACATAGGGCCGTCCTATAATGGTGTTTATCTCTCGGACAAGGGGGGCTCCTGGGGGCCCTCCGCCCTCGGCTGGTCCCTGTCTCCATCATTCTCCCTTCCATCACGGTGAGGTCCATCATTCTGGCGCAGAGGAAGAGGTCTTCGCCCTTGTACGGGCGGCCCTCGACGTCCTCGCACCAGTTGATTCCCCTCTCCTTGCCCATGGTTCCCGCGATTGATTAACTCTCTTACATCCGGGTAGTCCTCCGTGTTATGCACCACGGTCCCGTGTATATGGCGAAACTTGGATGGGGTTACGGTGGTAAGGGGCCACTACTAGTGCTCGGGACAGGCGCGCAGGGCTACCTCCGTCTCGATTGAACCTCCTGTAATGGTTGCTTGCGGTTCGGGGAACGCTTTCTCTGAAGCGAGAGAATAGAGGCTCCGGAGAGCGACGACCCTCTCTTTTGTAGCGGTCTCCTCTCTCTTCGGCCTTCTCTCTGTTCTTGATCATCTCTTTGATCAGATTTCACATCGGATCATGTCCACCACCGATCAGAGGTTTTCGGTTGATCGTTTCGCACATTCCTCCAGAAGGGAGTTCGCATGTGCAATCCAGTTACCAGAGCATCCAAGGCCTTTTCGTCAGTCACCATTTCGATTTTGTTGATAACGCATCTTGAACCTCTTGAAGTAGCTCTTGACGGTCTCTCCTTCCTTTTGCGGGATGTCGTTGAGTTGGACAATGTCGGCAATCATCGTCCGATTGCCAATGAAGTCGTTGACGAACTCCTTTTTAAGTTAAGGCCAACTTCGGATACTTTCTGGCTTCAGCTTATTGTACCATCTCGCGTCGGCAGCGAGTGTGGTATGAAAATTCTGACACTTCACCACGGGGGACTGGCCCTGGAGCTTCGTCTTGTAGGTGTTTCTGTGATCCGTGGGGTCGCCTCTTTCGTTATACTTATCCATGAGGGGCATTCAAAAGTTTGCGGGCACCTCCATTGCCTTCATGTAGTTGGTAAACGGGAGATTCTCGTCATCATCATCCTCGTAACACTCCAGCCTCTCATTTTCCTCCTCAGACTTTGCGTGACTCTTCGGGTCCTTCCTCTTTTCCGTACGGGCCTCCCTGTGTTCACTGCGCCTGCTGTGTGCGGTTAGGAGAGGTGCTATGGAAGACCCTATTCTCAACTCACAAACACGCTTAGCAAAGCAGGAATGGCGCCTTCTCTCGACAGGAAAGGTCTCCCTCTCTGGCCATCCTGTGAGGGTTACGATGGTTCCGGCCGTTAGAGACGGGCGGTTCCTCTTGGGAATGGCAGCTGTCTAGTGAACCAGATTGTGAAGGGCTCCTCCAGGCACGACTACGCTTGGGTCTATGTTGGAGGGATTGATTCTCCAAGAGTTTAAGCGCGGCCTTCATCCGGGCATTATCCATCTTCAGGTCTTGGTTATTCTGCTCCACCGTCCGTTTCTGTCGTTGTCTTCTCCTTTTGCGACGGGTCACGTTCTGTAGGTCCTGAACGTTTTCTTGTCGCAAGTTTGTGTGGTGGGACTCCACTTCTTCTTCTGTGGAATGTTCGGATGCCATGCTCCTCCAGGTAGAAAACACGCTTTTACCACAAGTTGTTTGTCGTGTAACATTTTTCGCTTCCCACAGACGGCGCCAATTTGTTGACGCTTAAACCGCAATGTCTACGTGTCAACAGATCTCCGCTTATTCCTCTGCCAACTTGTATGTTACCTGCACACTAGGACAATCGTTAGGCACCAAGATTTTTGGAGAAAAAGGGTCCGGTGATCGTTGGCACTCCGACGATCAAGTCAACAGCCGGTGTATGGATGATACACGGGTGGCGGAAATAACGGGGTGTGGGAGAGACAAGTGATAGCGATTTTGTGTCTTTAATAATTCCGCAAGTGTACGGATCGCTCAAGTTGTAAAATGGAATTTGAGTCCAAGTATCGATCCCACGAGGATTTAGATAATTCAATTTAATCACGCTAACCTTAACCGAATCTAAAGAACTTTGAAAGATTTTGTGTTTTATAACTAATTGAAAGAATAAAATAAAAACAATTAAACAACTATTTCTCAAATAAATGAAAGATTAAGATTAACTAAAGATGAATTTAACTTTTAAAAAGAAAAAGCACTAGAATTCCGAATCCACTTGTAGTTGTTATTTCTTCTATCTTGATTCTTGGTCTTGACAAATTAATTCAGTTATGAAGATCAATATCCCTAGGTTGTTCAACAGTTTCTCTCGAATAAAGTTAAACCTATTCATATGCATGACTCGACTATATTTCTATGACGAATGCGAATACAAATGAAAGCATTAAATTTCCATGGATAATTAAAGATCACCTAAAGCATAGCGGTATATTGAAGTAAAGTGTCAAAACCAAGTCTCAAGATAAAAGAATTTAAACGACAAGTTTCATAGTAATTCTAGCTCTAATTAAACTAGCCTAGCATACTAATAATAAGAAAATAAGAAGGAGAAGAACACTTGGAATTCATCACCCGGAAAAGAAGAAGACTTGAAAGAATAATTGCTCGTTGTTGATCTTCGCTCAATTCCTCAAAGAAGCGGTCTTGATCTCCGCTTAATGCCTTCGCCTATGTTTTCTCCCAAAACTCAACAACCGATTATGAGCTAATAACTCATATATATACTACTCTAATGGTGCCCCAAAAGATGCCAAAAAAACCTAAAAAAACGTGGGCCAAAAGTTAACTAATCGGAGTTAAATTGAAAAAGGAAAACAAACTCGCGAATAAAATTAGCACAGGCGATCGCCTGTGCTATTCTAGGCGATCGCCCATAGACATTGGTATTGTTCTCTCGCTTTGGTGGAATCATCTGGGCGCTCGCCCAGCTATAAGTTGGGCGATCGCCCGACTTAAATTTTCCAAATATGCTATTTTGATCCTCTAACTTTTCATAGTTTGTAATTTGGTCCTTCAACTCTTGATAATTTCCAATGTGGTCCTTCATCTTTCAATAATGTGCATATGGTCCTTCATCTTTCAATAATGTGCAATTTGGTCCTTCATCTTTCAATAATGTGCAATGTGGTCCTTCAACTTTTGATAATCTCCAATTTAGTCCTTCAACGTTCAATTTATACCTCTTTTCATCCATTCTTCTCCAATTTCTCACAGACGGGTCCAAAACTGAAATGTAAAGAATAATGCACCGAATTAAGTAGAAATCACTAAAATAACGAATTAAAAGCTTAGTTTAAGGACCCGAATAAGTGCACAAAACGCACTTATCAACAAGCAGGCAGAGATTTGAGCAGAGTTTAGGGTGAGATTCTTAAACGTAAAAGAGTGCATCCCTTGGAACAACAGGAGACGTTGTATTTATAGTGCAAGAGTTCTAATTGATTTAGGAAACAAATCAATTTGATACCCATTCGGATCCTCCTTCCTTATGTGATAGAGATCATCCCTTACCCAGGCAATCTCCGAGATTATCTTCCTTCTTTGAGTTTATCACGTTGCAGGATTTTAGGAGATTATGATTTGGTTTCCTTGTGAGGATCCGTGCTCGAAATCAACGCAATCTTTTCTTATTTACTTTCCTGGCCATTCCGACATATCATGCTGCCAGCTAATTATAATTAATACGAAACCTGACGAGGTTCTATGGGTCGGCTGTGAGTTTCAATGCCCTCCTTGGGCCCCGCACTGGGCCGCCGAAGGCTAAGGAGTCCGATGGGACTCGGGCACTTTATCGAACTTCCGGCCCAAGCGAGCCTCGCCGAAGTTCTCGATGGGCCTCGGATGGGACCCTTGTTTGAGCCTAGATGGGGCCCTTGGCGACATGGAGGCCATATCGTAATCGTGTGGTAACAACCGATATATCCTTAATATTAATAAGGAGAAATTGTAGTTGGGTTGTTAACCTTTGCAAAAAGTGTAAATGAGTGTGATTACAAAATAAAAAAATTAACAAGTTTTTTTTTTTTTCTTTTGAGTCAAGTATTAAATAATTAAAATTTAAGCTCATAATTATTAATAAATATGTCAAATAAAATGATTATTTTTATTATTAAGTAATTATATTACAAAAAAAATAACTTTGTTACAAACTTGATGCTCAAATACTTTAATTTAATTGAGCTATATGTTTATTCGCTACAAATATTAGAAATCCAACTATATTCTTCATATTTTAATTTATTATTTTATTATCGCTTCAAAAATAAACAATACATAATATATAAATTAATTTTTATTAGTATTTTTATGTTAAATAAAAATATAGTAGGATTGGTACAATGTCATAAAATTATATATATATATATATATATATATATATATATATCATTTTATTATTTATTTAACTTAATTTTTATTCAAAATTTTCACATCGCATAGCAATTACATATATTTAAAGCACAATAATTTTATATTTTTCTTTTATGAAAAACTTAATTCACACGACTATAATGATATATTAGTATGTGAAATTAAATATAATTTAATAAATATACATGACTTATTTGCATATTTTGTAAATATTAAGAATTCAAATACAATTTTCTCTAATTAAAACTAAGGGCATATTTATTATTTTTTCAAATAATGACCAATTATGCACTAAAACATCCGTTAGGGACTTCTATGCCAAAAATAAATATTACGAACTACTTCCACTCCGTGGGAAAAAGTTAGGGATCATTTGTGCCAAATATCCTTTCATTTATTGTCATTGGATATTTGGATTAATTTTTCTCCTTCTGCCTTATTTAATGTCCACAAGATGAGTTGTCTAAGTTAATATTCACACACGAAAATAGTAATAACAGAATTAAAAGCAATAATATCTGAATTTACCTCCAAAATCCAATATGAGGAAAGTTATAGACACGTGACTTGCAAATCCTCTTAAAAGGCTGTGGAACTGAGTCATGATGATAGACTTATGACTAACAATTTTGTTGAATCCAACATACAAGCATGAATTTCATGTTCACATATTCATGCTAAATGCTAAACAATACAAATTGTAAAATACCAAATATCGATTTCACAATTTCTTATATTGATGTACAAATTTCGCATCCAAACTTTATTTTAAGATAGAATCATATATAGATTTATTTGAACCGGTTAGAGTCAATGTCAAAATATAATTTATTTATTCTATTATTGCAAGGACAAGTGACAATAGACAAGTTGGTGTAATATATTAAATGGTCGGCAAGGCAAGAACCTTGTTACTTATTTAAATGAATTATTTAACAAGTAATATTATAAATTATTAAATGAATAGTAGTTGAACAAAACTACATTAATATATTATGTGAAATTAGATTATTGAAATCATATATAATTGTTTTATTTAATTTTTGAAGGGCAAGATATTGACTTAATCGGCTTCTTGAAAGTGTTTGATGTTATATCATCGCGACTGAGCCACAAAATTGCATTCCATCAACAAACTAGAAGTATAATTTAGCAAAATGGTAATTAATATTTACTTTTTTAAGAGTTTTCAAAAACCATAAAATAGCTTGACAAAATAAGTGAGAAGATTTCAAGATCTGTATTTAAGACGACACTAATGTTATTAACAATTAAAATTTTAGACTCTTGTAAAAAAAATAAATGTTACACAAGTAAAATAATTTGGTAGAGAGGAAATTAATATTTACGTGTTAAGAGTTTTGCAAGAATATACATAATGAATTGAGAAAAAGATGAGAGGATTTCAATTTTACTATGCTATAAAGTTAATAGTATTAGATACATACACACACACACAAGTGTAATTATCGGCCAAATACACAGGGATACTAGCTGAACAAAAAGGGTGTGTGTGTGTATTTGCCCGACTACCGACATGTCGGGCACAATGATATGTTGCCCAATTCGAGCAAAAATTATTTCTTTATATATATATGTAAAATAGTTGTCCTTCTATTGCTTTAGTAGAAAAAGTATAGAGACATTGATCTTCTGGAAGTAGAATTGTCTCAAATGATGTGAAATTGTGGTGATATATTAAATGAGAGTGAGTGTGACAAATTATTGTAACATTTCCATCTTTTGTCAACAAATTATTCAAAATCAGACCTTAACTTATTCATTTAGGCAGTCAAATCAGTTTTTAAACATGCAAGAAATTTGTTCTCGAGCATAATTCATCGTAGTCCACAATAATTAATTCTATTTGTCTTTGTTTAATGCAATCCAAGTCCTATGAACACAACTCGAACAGCTATTCAACTCAATTTATCTTGTTGTAAAATTCAAAGAATAAACATCGTGCAATAATTTTGAATATGGGGTAGAAAATTCAAGCACTTCACATCTCAATTAAAATTTAACGTCGCATCAACTTATAAATTTATGAACGGAGGTTACTAATAACCTCAAATAAACTTTAATTTATCAACTAATCAAATAACAAAGCCTCAATCATCAAAACATAAAGGAACTATTTTAAAAAAATCCGAAAACTAATTAAGAATAAAATTCAGCAACTTAGTAACTTACAAGCAATTAATTAAAACTTGGTTAGCTAAATTAAAAAAAGTATGCATGCATTTTTCAGATGATAAAAAGAAAAGATACTCTTCAGATAAATGTTCTTTGTTCTTTGTTTCATGTTATTCCACTGCATCAATTATGCTACGAATTGAATCAACATCAGAGGTTAAATGTGATCCAGAACAATGTAAATGAGGTAGAATAATGTGTATTTAGAGATTTTGGCACAAATGGTCCCTAATCTTTGCTCGCAGTGTGGAAATGATCCTTATTATTTATTTTTTTGCCATAAAAATCCCTAACTTATGCGTTTTTATGCGTAATTGGTTATTGTTTGATAAAACAGACTAATATACCTTAATTTTATTAAGGAAAATTGTAGTTGGATTACTAACTTTTGCAAAATGTGTAAATATGTCCGATTATTTTATTTTCATAAAAAAAATACTAACGAGCTTTTTTTTTTTTTTTTTTCACAATTCATTTATTGGCCAAATTGATAATATAATAATTTTTTATATATATATATTTTATGAGCTATTATAAAATAACTAAAATTTAAGCTCACAATTATTAATAAATATGTCAAACAAAATTATTATTTTTATTATTAAGTAATTATGTTATTTAAAATTTAAAATTTTATTTTATCGTTAAAAAAAAAAATAACTTCGTTACAAACTTGATAGTCAAATAAATTAATTTAATTGAGCTATATGTTTATTCACTATAAATATTAGAGATCCAACTCTATTCTTCATATTTTAATTTATCATTTTATTATCATTCAAAAAAAAAAAACTTAATATGTAAATTAATTTTTATTAGCATTTCTATGTTAAATAAAAATATAATACAATTGGTTCAATGTCATAAAATTATATACGTCATTTTGTTATTTATTTAACTTAATTTGTATTCAAGTTTTTCGCATTACATAGCAATTACATATATTTAAAGCACAATAATTTTATATTTTCTTTTATGATAAAATTAATTTACATGACTATAATGATATATTTAACATGTAAAATTAAATATTATTTAATAAATATATAGGATCTATTTGTACATTTTGTAATTGTTAGGAATCTAGATACAATTTTTTCTAATTAAAACTAAGGGCATATTTATCTTTTTATCAAATAAGGACCAATTATGCATCAAAAGATATATGTTCTGTACTCAAAAAATAAAGGTTAGGAACCATTTTCACACTATGAATAAAGGTTAGGGACCATTTGCGCCAAATTACCTTCCATTTATTATCATTAAACATTTGGATAAATTTTTCTCATTCTGCCTTACTTAATGTGCACAAGCAGAATTGTCTAATATTCACACACGCATAAATAGTAATAACAGAATTAAAGGCAATAATATCTGGATTTACCTATAATTGCCTTTAAAGGCAAATCAGTTTTTTAAACATATAATCAGTGGGCGTCACATCCAGAAGTAGTTCTTCTCATAAGTGTGGGATAAAATTCTGGGGCCAAATATATATATATATGTTTGGCCCCGGGATAAAATCCCCAGAATTTATCCCATTCTCATATATATATTAAAATGTGTGGTGCTATCTTAAGGTTTTAGTCAATAAAGTAATTCACTAAAAATTATTTTGAACTAATAGGTATTAAGTATTATGAGATTAAAGTGTAGAGACGGATACAATGTTTTAAATTGATAAGGGGCCAATTTAACAATATTGAAACATAATAACTCGCTTATGCGATTATTTATACAGTCATGGTCCCCAATTGAGAGTGGCTTTTCATAACTCTCTGCATCCCCATCGCCAAGAGAGACACTAAGGAGGAAACCACGTATCAGTTGGAAGACCATAATCCCGTTCGATCAAACAGAATCATGGATTCAAGTACTCTTCCGCTTAAGTCTAGATCTTGACAATTACAGCATGATGTTCTACATTATTGGTTCAAGAAATAATCTAACAAGTGGTATCAGAGCCACATTCATGTTGAATTATCATATTTATATTTATATGGACATGATGCGTATTTTCTGAAATTCTCATAATATTAATTTATAATATGCATCGTGTTCGTTTTTTGGACAAATTGGCAATAAGGTTTTAATTGAAAATTAGGATTCAGCCAAATTTTTTCCAGATTCTGTATGTATATATTTTTTCTTCAAGAAGTATGGGTTTTGAATATGGTCGGATTTTGTGGTTTGTTGGTTGATGTTGAGATGGATTTGAACTTGCATCCGTGGGCTGATGGAACGCGCAGCGCCGAAGATGGCGTTGCGGGCGGGTTGCAAACGTCGCCGTCATGATAAACTTGCACCGCACGGAGATGGCGCCTATGAGCGAACGCTGGCATGTGGCGCCGCGGAGATCCGGGCTCTCTGGCGGCGGCGGAAACTAGGGTTTCAAACCCTAGGCTGTTATGCGTTTGTAATTTTGGGTCTAGGGACCTCCTACGGAAATTAGAAGTTCTAAAGGGCTGGTTTGCAATTTGTGAAAAATTGGTTTATTTATCCTCTGGTCCTCCTGTTTGTTCCCTCATTAATTTAAACTCTAAAGTTTTAAAAATATTTAAATTGGCCCTTTAGACTTCTGAATTTGTAAAATAAGTCCCTACAGTTATGTAATCACTTAAGTTGGGCATTTGAAGTTCTGAATTTTATGATTCAGTCCCTAAAGTTTAAGATTTTAATAAATTGGCCACTAAAGTTTTGGTAAAATTGCAATTTACTCCTTCAAGCTTAAAATCTTTCATAATTGGCCAATCAAGTTTAATTAAATCGCAATTTAACCCTCCAACTTAATGATTACTTAATCCTAAAGCTTTGAACTTCAAAAATTCAAATCCTAAAATTTTAAATATATGCAAAACAGTCAATTCAGGTCAAAATTTTGGTATGATGGACTCTTTTGAGAACTATAATATTCGAAAGTGAATTAGTTGAAGCAACATGTTGCCAAAGTAATCTCTCTTGTGGAAATTAATTAACTTAGAATATTAGAAGGTTTAGTGTGTGTGTTGTTCATGCGGATATTGATCGGTCCAAAGAAAGGTCAATGTTTGGTCGAATTTTACACGCACTGTGGTGATAAACACGTGACGATTATTTGGTTTAACGTGTGATCAATAAATCGGTCCAAAGAAAGGTTTATTGATTGACATGTCTTATTGTCAGTGCTACATCGAGGTACCACTTACGAGTCAATGTTTACGTCCAAAGACTAAATATTGATGTTGTGCTAGGTATCTTGTGATGGGCATTACAAATATATTTGAAATTATTATTTGCATAATAAAGAACTAATGTAAGCTCTTTCTATCTTTTTATCTATACAGCTCATTTATCTACTTCCACAATATCTGCAAATATCAATTCAATCCCTATGCTTAATGGGTCAAACTTCAAGGATTGGAAAGAGAACGATCTAATTGTTCTCGGCTGCATGGATCTCGACCTTGCTCTCAGGATTGAGAAACCTGCTTCTCTTACGGATGCAAGTTCACCTGATGATAGGAAGAACTTTGAGAAGTGGGAACGCTCAAACCGCATGAGTCTAATGATCATTAAGCGCGGCGTTCCAGAAGCTTTTAGGGGCGCAGTATCTGAGGAGGTAACTGATGCCAAGAAATTCCTTGCTGAAATTGAAAAGTGTTTTGCGAAAGCGATAAGACTGAAAACAAGCATGCTTCTGCAAAGCTTGATTTCAATGAAGTATAAAAGCAAGGGAAACATAAGGGAGTACATCATGAAAATGTCTCCTACTACTTCAAAACTTAAGGCACTAAAGCTCGACTTGTCTGAAGACTTGCTCGTGCATTTAGTATTAACTTGCTCGTGCATTTAGTATTAATATCACTTCTTGTACATTACAATCAATTTAAGGTCTGTTAAAACTGTCAAAATGAGAAATGGACTCTAAATGAGCTCATTTCATATTGTGTGCAAGAGGAAGAAAGGTTGAAGCAGGACAGAACTGAAATTGTTAACTTGGCAAGTACCTCTAAAGATAAGGGCAAGAAAAGAAAAACAGAATATGAAGCTGCTAAGGGTCTAGAATAGAAGAAACCACATAAAGACAAAGATGGTTGTTTCTTTTGCTAGAAGCCTGGACATTTAATGAAAGATTGTACCAAATATAACGCCTGGCGTGTAAAGAAAGGTACATTTCTTAATTTGGTCTGTTCTGAGGTTAATTTAGCTTCAGTACCTAGAAACACTCGGTGGTTAGATTCTCGTGCTACTACTCACATAAGTGTTTCTATGCGGGGTTGCTGTTTCTACCGAAAGCCAAATGATGCTGAAAGATTTATCTTTGTGGGCGACAAAAAATCGGTGAAAGTTGAAGTAATAGGCACTTTTAGGTTATTGTTGGGAACTGGTTTTTATTTGGATTTGAAAGATACTTTTGTTGTACCGTCGTTTAGACGGAATTTGGTTTATATTTCCTTGTTGGACAAATTTGGATATTACTTTTCTTTTGGAAATTGTTAGTTTAGTCTTTCTTTAAATTCAAATATTGTTGGTATTGGTTCATTATGTTCATACGATAACTTATATTTGCTTGATACTATTGCGTCATATAATGAAACCTTGCATGTGGAATCACGTGGTACTAAGCGAAAATTAAATAAAGAAAATTCGGCAAAATTTTGGCACAAGCGCTTAGGTCACATCTCAAAAACAAGAGTTGAACGACTTGTGTCAGATGGCATTTTGGATTTCTTGGACTTTACGGACTTTGATGTTTGTGTTGATTGTATCAAGGGAAAACAGACCAAAACAAAAAGGTTAGGTGCCAATAGAACTTGTACGTCTTAGAATTGATACACACATATATTTGTGGACCATTCCCTCACGGCTTCTTGGAATGGTCAACGATGATTTTATATCATTCATAGACGATTACTCACGTTATGGGCATCTATATCTTATTCATGAAAAATATAAGTCAATGGACATGTTCACGGCTTTCAAAGCTGAAGTTGAGAATCAACTCAACAAAAGGATGAAAAGCATTAAGTCTGATCGTGGTAGTGAGTACTATGGAAGATATGACGGTTCGGTGTGAACAACGTCCAGGACCATTTGCTAAATTCCTAGAAGAATGTGGAATCGTCCTCACGGACACCATGCCAGGATCACCTAGCATGAATGGTGTAGCTGAAAGACGAAACAGGACTCTTAAGGACATGGTAATGAGTATGATTAGTCATTCTACTTTACCAAAATTACTGGGGAGAAGCATTAAAGACTGCAGCTTATATTCGAATAGAGTACTAACTAAATCTGCTGCTAAAATACCTTATGAGCTTTGGACATGCAGAAAACCTGTTCTAAAGCATTTCCACATTTGGGGATGTCCAGCTGAGGCTAGGCCTTATAGGCCACATGAAAATAAATTAGACTCTAAAACTATAAGCGCTATTTTATTGGTTATTCTGAGTGATCAAGGGGCTACAAATTTTATAATCCCACACATAAGTCAATTTTTGAAACGGAACCGCAACATTTTTGAGGATGTTGAGTTTGGGAGGAGAAATAAGGTTAGAGACATTGTCTTTGAGGAAGAAACGAGGAAGGATTGATTTCGATTCCTACTATTACTTTTGACAATGTGCGGGGTTTCTATATCATCATTAATCAAGAAATATATCTGAAACCTCAGCAAGATAATGTTGAAGAACCTCCCATCCAAAATGAGACAATCATTCCAGAAGTACAAACTCAACAACCTCAAGAACCAATACCATTAAGGAGATCTACTCGAGAAAGGAAAAATGCTATTTCGGATGATTTTATAGTATTTCTCCAAGAACATGAAGAATATAATGGAATGGTAGAAGATGATCCAATCAATTTCCATCAGGCCATGAAGGGTTCTGATTCTCAAAAGTGGATTGATGCCATGAATGATGAGTATAAGTCTATGCAAGACAATAAAATTTGAGATCTTGTGTCATTACCAGAAGGTGCGAAGCCCATTGGTTGTAAATGGATTTTTAAAACTAAAAGGGATTCGAAAGGTAATGTGGAAAGATATAAGGCTCGTCTTGTAGCTAAAGGTTTTACACAAAAAGAAGACATTGACTTCAAAGAGACTTTCTCTCCGGTTTCAACGAAAGACTCTTTCAGGACAGTCATGGCACTTGTTGCACACTTTGACCTTGAGTTACATCATATAGATATTAAGACAGTGTTTCTTAATGGAGACATTGATGAATGATCTATATGGTGCAACCAGAAAACTTCGTGTCTGGAGACTCGAAGAATATGGTTTGCAAATTAAAGAAATCTATCTATGGACTCAAGCAAGCTTCCCGTCAGTGGTACTACAAATTTCATCAAGTGATTATCTCGTTTGGTTTTGAGATAAATATTGTTGATGATTGTGTATATCACAAGTTCAGTGGGAGTAAGCATATTTTCCTGGTTTTGTATGTTGACGACATCTTTGCTTGCCACTAATGATATGGGCATGTTGCACGAAACCAAGAGGTTTTTGTCAAGGAATTTTGAGATGAAAGATCTTGGGGACGCCTCTTTTTGTATTAGGGATTCGGATACACGGGATCGCTCTCTCGTGGTATTTTTGGATTGTCATATATTGATAAAGTTCTTAAAAGGTTTGGCATGCGGGATAGTAAACCAAAGGACACCCTGTTTGCTAAGGAGACAAATTTAGTCTCAATCGATGCTCGAAAAATAATCTTGAAGTTAAGGAAATGCGAAGATTCCCTATGCATCACCGTGTGGGAGTCGATGTATGCTCGAGTTTGTACACGTCCGACATATCATTCATTGTTGGAATCTTTGGGCGATATTTAAGTAACCACAGGATGAATCATTGGAAAGCGACAAAAGGGTTATGAGGTACTTGAAGAGAACAAGAGATTGCATGCTTACATACATCGGATCGAATCGCTTAGAGATCGTAGGGGTACTCCGATTCGATTTTGCGGGATGCCAAGACAAGAGAAGATCCACATCATGATGCATATACCGCTAGGCGGAGGAGTGCTAAGCAGACACTCGTAGCTTCTTCCACTATGCAGCGGAGTTTGTAGCATGTTATGAGGCATCTAATCATGGGATATGGCTACGAAATTTTGTCACTGGGCTGCGCATTCTGAATGGAATTGAAAGACATTAAAGTTATATTGTGACAATAACTCTGCAGTGCTATATTCTAATAACAACAGGAGTTCAACTAAGTCAAAACACATTGACATTAAGTTCTTGGTTGTGAAAGAAAGGATACAGAATGGACAAATTTCCATAGAGCATATTGGGACAAACTCCATGATTGCAGATCCGCTTACTAAGGGATTACCACCCAAGTTCTTTCATGAGCACATTATTCGTATGGGTGTTGTATTTCTTGAGAATATCTTGTTTTAGTAGAAGTTTGTATTTTTGATTGCTTTATGTTTTGTTTTGGACACATTTGTGTATTTGGATACTTTTCTGTACAGAAATAAAGTGTTCAGTTCATTCCATTCTGTTACATTATGTTTGGTATTAATCTCACTTAAGGAATAAAGTAGGACCAATTGAAAATAGACATGTTTGGATCACATAACATGTAATTTTCATACTAAACTCTCATGATTGATCTATGTCATTAGGTTGTATTGGTCTACGTGACCATTGATGGATTTAGTTACGATTAATGTAACGAAAGTCGCTTTGATCCTACATTGATATGGTGATGGGCGAGATTGTTTGTAAATACCCTTATTGATGATAGCAAAATTTTGAGCTCATAAGGTTGTGCACATTTGTAAGGATACATGTATGGCCCAGTGAGAGATTGTTGGATAAAATTCAACATATGTGGCCAAACATATATATATATATATATATATATATATAAAATGTGTGGTGCTATACTAAGGTTTTAGTCAATAAAGTGATCCACTAAAGACTATTTTGGACTAATGAGTGTTACCACACGATTACGATATGGTCGCCACGCCCAAAGAGGCCCCATCCAAGTCCAGTAAGGGCCCAGTCCGTAATCTGTCAAGAACCCTACCTGGGCCTTGGAAGGGCCCGTCACACGCTTGGTCCTTCGGCAGCTAGAAATCTACGAGTCATGTGGAGGGTCTCGGCACTCACATGCGAACCATAGGGCCTCGTCAGGCCTCGTATCATTCGTAACCAGCGAGCAACTCGATATGCCGGGACAACCAGAGAAGTAGTTAAAGAAAGATTGCGTTGGATTGGGTGCACGAATCCCCTAAAGGAAACCATATCATGATCTCCTAAAATCATGCAAACGTGATAAACTCAAGGAAGGAAGGTAATCTTGGGTATCTTTATCACATAAGGAAGGAGGATCCGATTGAAGACGGAATTGATTTGTCTTCCAAATCAATTAGAATTCTTGCGCTATAAATACAACGTCTCCGGTTGTTCCAAGTGCACGCACTTTTATGCTTAAGAATCCTACCCTAAACTCGCTCAAATCTCTTGCTTGTCTCTCCCACACCTCCTTTTGTTCCCGCCCCGTATCTTTCAGATACCGGCGAGTTGACTTGATCGTCAGAGTGCCAACGATCGTCGGACCCTTTTTCTCTGGAGATCTTGGTGCCTAACGGTCGTCCTAGTGTGCAGGTAACATATGAGCTGGCATAGGAGTGACTGGAGATCTGTTGGCACGTGGACTGAGTGCACAGTTCCGGCGTCAACAGATTGGCGCCGTCTGTGGGAATCGAAAAACCTTACACGACCAAGTGCTTGTGGTAAAACGTGTCTTCTACCTGAAAGAGCATGGCACCCGAATATCGACAGAAACAGATGGAGGGACAGGAGAACCAGGACTGAGTTGGATGGCGCTTGGATGAAGGCCGCGCTTGGGCTGGCGGATGATCGGCCCTCCGCGAGGACCCAAGCACGTCGTGCCGGAGAAGCCCTTCATAGCACAGGTTCACCGGATCGCCGCCGCTCCCATGACATGAAAGAATTGCGAGGGTGGCCGAACGCGAGGACGCCTCTCAATGGTAATGACCACGCGCTCGTAGTCGATGGAAGTTGAAGAAGGATTGGATGAGGAATTAATCTTGGATGAAGGTCTAGATCCCGAATCATAGCCTCGATTCTCTCCTTCTTGGCCGAGGAGCTGGAAACATTTCCGATGAGCCCTCGAACCAACCCGGATGTTGCGGTGGGAGAGAAGCTCGAGGAAAAGATGAAGGAAGAGCTGAAGCAGTTTCTCCGAGAGAACTTAGACGTCTTCGCATGGAAACACAGCGACATGGACGGGATCGACCCATCGGTCGCGTGCCACGTCTTGAAAATAGATCCGAAAGTGCGCCCGAGATTCAAAAAGGAGGCCTCTAAGTGCCGAGAGGTACCGAGCCTTGAAAGAGGAAGTTGACAAGCTCTTGGCCGTGGGTTCATCGAGAAGCAATTTACCCCGGTGGGTATCTAACCCGGTGTTGGTTCGTAAGAGTACCAAGAAGTGGAGGGTATGTATCGACTTCTCGATCCGAACCGAGCAT
The DNA here is from genome assembly GCA_023638005.1 of Forsythia suspensa. NCBI lineage: Eukaryota > Viridiplantae > Streptophyta > Magnoliopsida > Lamiales > Oleaceae > Forsythia > Forsythia suspensa. The sequence goes on from CM042673.1 coordinate 56,011,995, forward strand.
GCCCTAAAGATAGTTTCCCATTACCACAAGATTGACCACTCGTCGATCGACCGCGGCCACAAGTTGCTTAGCTTCATGGACGTATACTCGAGCTACAACCAGATCCCGATGTTCACGGGGACGAGGATCACACGTCGTTTATTACAAACCGAGGACTGTCTTCGCTATAAGATGATGCCATTTGGCTTGAAGAATGTAGGAGCCACATATCAACGGCTGGTAAATCGTATGTTCGCTGGACAAATTGGGAACACGATAGAGGTATACGTCGACGATATGCTGGTGAAGAGCGTCAACGCAGAAGACCACTTAGATCATTTAAGGAAAATGTTCGAAACCCTTCGCAAATATCGCATGAAGCTTAACCCCTTGAAGTGTGCGTTTGGAGTCGCGTCCGGAAAGTTCCTCGGCTACATGGTCAATCGGCGGGGATAGAGGCTAATCCAGAAAAAGATCGGGCGCTCATTGAGATGCGGTCACCGTCCTCTTCCAAGAAAGTCCAAACTCGACAGGGAGGTTAGCGGCTCGAATCGGTTTATATCCAAGGCGACCGATCGTTGCCAACCTTTCTTTCAAACCATAAAAGGGGGAAGCGGTTCGAGTGGACCGAGGAGTGCGAAAAGGCCTTCCAAGACCTCAAGGTCCTCTTGGAAAAATCCCCACCGCTATCCAAACCCAAGAATGGGAAAACATTACTCGCTTACCTCATTGTCTCGGAAAAGGCGATTAGCTCGGTGCTAATCCGAGAGGAGGGTCGGCACAATTCCACATCGCTATTACGTAAGCAAAGCCTGCGGGGACGCGAAATGAGATATCCGGACATGGAAAAACTCGCTCTGTCATTGATCGTCGCCTCAGGAAAGCTTCGACCATACTTCCAGGTCCACAAAGATCGATGTCTTGACGAACCTCCCTCTCTGACGATACTCCAGAAACCAGATACGTCAAGACGATTGATGAAATGGTAGGTAGAACTTAGTCAATTCGACATCGATTTACAAACCACGGCCTTCGATAAAAGGACAAGCTTTAGCGGATTTTATGGCTGAATTACTCATATCCCCGATGGCCCGCTTGAAGCCCGACCCTTGGAGGTACTGACATGGAAATTATATGTCGACGGATCCTCGGGAGGCCGGGCCGGAGCCGTGATCCCGCTGGTCGGCCCCGGATGGCCATAATCTCAACTGCAAGGCCGCTTAGAATTTAAAGCCTCCAACAACGCAGCGAATCTGAGGCCCTACTAGCGAGGCTTGAGACTAGCACGCGAGATGAAGGCAAGGAAGCTCCGAATTCATAGCGATTCACAGCTTGTCGTAAGTCAGGTTAATGGGGCCTTCGCGGTGCGTGAACAATCCATGGTGTCCTACTTAACAAAAGCTAAGGACCAATTGTCCCACTTTGAGGAATACGAACTTCTCCAGATCCCACGAACGAAAAATAGCTATGCAGACGCCCTCTCAAAGCTGGCAAGCAGTAGGGACTCCGACCTAATGAAGGCCATCCCAGTTGAGAAGCTTAACCGACCTTCAACCGAGTAAGCTACCGCATCCTCCGTCCTAACCATCTCTGATTTTCCGAAATGGATGAAGGAGATTACCGAATATCTAATTAGTCAGGTGTCGCCCGAAGACAAACTGGAGGCACAGAAGCTCTGCAGAAGGGCCACAAAATTCGTACTACAGGATGGAATTCTGTATAAAAGGGATTCAGCCACCCCCTCTTACGCTGCCTAACGCAAGAGGAAGTAGTATACGTGATGAAGGAGATACACGAAGGGATCTGCGGCAATCACTCGGGAGGAATGGCCTTGGCACAGAAAGCCTTGAAGCAAGAGTACTATTGGCCGACCATGAAGAAAGATTCCCACAATTTCACGAAGAGATGCGACGGATGTCGAAGTTCACGGCGGTGCTGAAGCTCCCGCCGTAACCTTACTCCAAATACTAGTCCTTGGCCCTTCGCCAAATGGAGAATCGACTTCATCGGTCCCCTCCCGACAGGGAGAGGTGGGGTCAAGTTCGCGATTGTAGCGGTAGATTACTTCACCAAGTGGTGTAAAGCCGAGCCTCTGGCCAAAATCACATAGGAGAATGCTTGGAAATTTGTATGGAAAAATATTGTTTGCCGCTTCGGCATTCCTCATTCTCTCGTCTCCGACAACGGCACGCAATTTGCTGGGATGAAGTTTAACGCAAACTGTGAGAATCTTGGCATCCAAAGGATTTCTCCACCCTTATTACCCACAATCCAACGGCGGTGTGGGCGCCGTGAATAAAATTATTAAGCACACCCTTAGCGAAAACTAGAGTCCGCAAAGGGGATGGGCGAAGAACTACCCGAGACCACATGGTCCTACCGAACCACCTCTCGCACGACGGCCACGTGAAACCCGTTCTCCATAGCATATGGGGCGGAGGCAATGATCCCGTCGAGATAGGGATACCTCACCCGAGACACCGCACTTCAACGGTGGCCAACGAGGATTTACAAAGAGCGGGCCTCGACACGCTAGATGAGAGACACACGCGGTCACAACTTCCTCGCGGTTTACCAACGGAAGATGGTCCGATATTATAACTCCAAGGTCGTGACGAAGTTTTTTCGTGTCAATGATTTTGTCCCGAAACAGATATCCCAAGCTAATATGGAAGTGGGGACCGGAACCCTAGGGCCCACCTAGGAAGGACCTTACAAGGTCATCAAGAAATCCGCCCGGAACTTATAGACTAGAAGATCCCGAGGGACGAGAGACAAGACACCCTTTGAAACATTGCCCACCGAGGCCATATCACCATGTCTACCGTTTTAGCATTGTTTTGGTCTTCTTACAATTCTTTGTGAGACGCCAAGAAACGTGGCGCTTGTTTAATAATATTCGTCCTTTATGAATCCAAAGTGTTCCACATGCGAAGAGTACCAACTCGGCGGAGGCACCGTGTGGTTCGCGACCAACTCTATCAACTCATTGGGTAAACATTTTACGCATAAGTAAGCAAGTGTAATCGACTCGGCGGCGGGAGAGTGTGGTTCGACCAACTCTATTAACCCGCTGGGTAAAAACATTTTACGCGCTATTAATCAAATACAATCAACTCGGCAGCGAGGGAGTTTGGTTCATGACCACTCTATCAAACTCGCTACGCGTAAGTAAGCAAGTGTAATCAACTCGGCAGTGAGGGAGTGTGGTTCGCAGCCAACTCTATTAACTCGCTGGGTAAACATTTTATGCGTAAAACAAGCAAGTACAATTAACTCGGCAGCGAGGGAGTGTGGTTCGCGACCAACTCTATCAACTCACTGGGTAAACATTTTACGCGTAAGTAAGCAAGTGTAATCGACTCGGTAGCGGGGGAGTGTGGTTCGCGGCCAACTCTATTAACCCGCTGGGTAAAACATTTTACGCGCTATTAATCAAATACAATCAACTCAGCAGCGAGGGAGTGTGGTTCGCGGCCAACTCTATCAAACTCGCTGGGTAAACATTTTACGCGTAAGTAGGCAAGTGTAATCGACTCGGCAGCGGGAGAGTGTGGGTTCGCGGCCAACTCTATTAACCCGCTGGGTAAAACATTTCTGCGCTATTAATCAAATACAATCAACTCGGCGGCGAGGGAGTGTGGTTCGCGACCAACTCTATCAACTTCTTTGGTAAACATTTTACGCGTAAAGCAAGTAAAACGTATAACTCCGCAAGCGAGGAAGTGTGGATCGCGACCAACTCTTTCGAATCGCTAGATAAACATCCGACACGCATGTGTGCAATTGTGGTTCATTGGATGGCGAGGAAGCATGGTCCGCGACCAACTCTATTAAGCTCGCTTCGGTAAGGTATCAAGTACGCAAACATTTGGAACAAACGTAAAGACTTCCACTAGAATCTCATTTCTCGATTACATAAAATATCCATGCAACAGCATGGCTAAGAAAATTTGACCTATGCACGTAATCCTACGTTTCGGTATAACCCGGGACCCCAGTTTAGCTTGGAGGCCTTTAGCCTTCGCTAGCTCGTTCATAACTTCGGTCAGTTCTCTATCTTTGGCCTGTATCATATTCTGGCAAGACTTCAACTGAGACTCGGCCTTCTTCTGGGCAACGATACATGCCTTCGGGATTGTCTGGGCCTTCATAACGTCGTACGTGGCACGACTCCGCGCGTCTTCCAAAAACGCGAGTCGTGCCCGAAGGCGTTCGATTTTGGCCCTCATCGCCTTGGTATTCTCATCTTCTCTAAGACGGGCCCAGATTTCGACAACCCTCATCTCCAACATTTTATACAACTTACAATTCAAGACATGATCATGAGAGGGTGTACATTTGGTCGACTTCATCAACTCAAATCACCTCCGCGCGGTATCTCACCGCCTTCCAGAGAGATGTCCAATATTTGTGGATCAAGTAGTCGCAAGGACAACCGCTAAAGGCGACTTCTCTCGATCGACAGATCCGGCTCGTCTTGGCGGGCCCCAATGTTAATGTATTCACTCCTGTCGGGAGGGAGAAAAAGCAGCCCGGACACCGCTCTCCACTCTCGACCTTTGGTTTCTTTCCCGCTGACGACATAACGTTCCCAGAAGAGGACCCACGTCTAGCAGGATTCGTCGAAAACGGAACGTCCGCTCTCACCTCCGGCACATGGAAAACAGTCGGGTGACCCACCATCGTCTCCGGGCCCTGCAACACTGTACGCCTAGAACCAGACACCACGGATGACGCCAAATGGAGAGGAGAGACATCCTCCACTATTCTCCCACGCCTAATCTTGAATTTAGGGACTTTGGAAAAATGGAAGCCCGACATGACCGGCAATAATCAAGGGTCCAGGTATGACGGCGAAATGGCAGGAAAATGGTGATTTAGGAATGCCCTATCGCATTATATAAGCCCAACAGGATACCAGCAGTCGGGTGGGCTGACACGTGGCGTGGAATTAGCAGCACATTTGGTAAACCCTAGGAGAATATATCTAAGCGCGTGGGGGCGTGATTACGCGAACGCTAAAGCATGATAAAAATACCGCCGACGCTCGCCCACGTTAGGTCAAATTTGTTAGACGTTCGTCCCAACCTCGTCGAAATTTCTACATAGCGAAGGAGTGTTGATCATGACTGGTGATCCACTCCGCGCCACCGGAGGCGTGTTTTACGACCTCTGACTCATGCCGGTGACTTTGTAAGCGACACTAAACATCGACGAGGCCCGAAACAAGTATGTAAAACATGGGTATCACAAACACGATAAGGGCACACACACGCAAATATGAAGATAACTTGGCACCTTTTTGTTAAATACGAAATACAATACAGAAGAAGATATAACCGCAATACATTCTAAAACCCCGCCGCCTCATTGGGCCAACACATGAATGGGGTAACTAGGTCTACTAGCCCTATCCTCTCGGTCTATGTTGGCATCGTCCAAATTGGGGAACCTAACTTCACCATGATTGGGAGTCTCCCAAGCCAACTTGAGTTAATTTGATGGCTTATTAGACTATCTTTGCTCAAAAAGGCCGTTGATACCTTTTTGGCGGTGGGAGACCCCCCCGTCAACTGCTCGAGAGAGGCCGCAGGTAGTCATTAAACCTAGATCCCGACCCGAACGTTTGGTCTCCTGAACGTTGATTGACAAGGTCTTTGGTCCTCTGAACGATGATTCTCAGATTAACAGGCATCTTGGATACCAGCCCTTCAGCCACACCACCATCACGCGTTTGCTATATCTATCTCGATCACACGATAACGACAGGTTAGTCACAAGAGGCTCACGGTGGAAAAATCCTGAGTGCGCTTGTACCCTATTTATAAGGGACTACGTTGAGAATAGGTACAAGACAATGAATACAATCGTAACAAGGGGGTTTGGAGCGACGCCTTGCGGACGTTCTACCTCCCAGGCATTGAAGACGCCAACCTTCCGGATTTCACCGGTGTCTGCGTCATCAATGCTAGGGAAATGATTCTCGATTTAAAGCGTTTTTCCTCCACGCACACGAATCGAAACGTCGGATAAGCAAAAGTCAACTTCAATTTTGTTTCAATTAACTTAGGCAAAACCAGACAAGGATTACAAAGTATGAGTTCCCCACCGCCTCTTTAAGGGTCGGCACATTGTGGGCCTTCCTCAGTTGGAGGAGGTGTTCGATCACCTACTAAACTAGGCCAAGCATCGCGAACTCGAGCCTCGAGGAGGAGTCCCGCCAAGAAAAGAAAGGTCCCACTTCGGATGAAACTCCATGATGCTCTCCACCACCCGACCCCTTGAAGCCCTCACCCGTCATGAATGTTCGGCTTCAGACTTGGAAGACTATCTTTGGGTAGGTTGAATTACTTCTGCCGAACCACCTTAAGAATATATTTCCCACGGCGCATCAAAGATTCCGTTCTGTGAGGCACATCAACATTCTGTTATCCTCAAAGTCCCACGCCCATTTTAAATAATAGGCTTGGACTTGGAGGACTATTATTACCACGATTACGATATGGTTGCTCGCCAAAGACAAAGCGCCATCCAAGCTCGATGAAGGCCCGGTTCGTGTCTGTCAAGAACCCTACACCGGGCCTTGGAAGGGCCGTCACACGCGCTGGGCCTTGGCACGGAAATCGGTAGCGTCATGTGGAGGGTCTCGGCACTCACATGCGAACCATAGGGCCTCGTCGGGGCCTCGTATCATTCGTAACCAAATGAGTAACTCGATATCCGGGACAACCAGAAGAAGTAGTTAAAGAAAGATTGCGTTGGATTGGGTGCACGAATCCCCTAAAGAAAACCGAATCATGATCTCCTAAAATCATGCAAACGTGATAAACTCAAGGAAGGAAGGTAATCTTGGGTATCTTTATCACATAAGGAAGGAGGATCCGATTGAAGACGAAATTGATTTGTCTTCCAAATCAATTAGAATTCTTGCGCTATAAATACAACATCTCCAGTTGTTCCAAGGTATGCACTTTTTATGCTTAAGAATCCTACCCTAAACTCTCCTCAAATCTCTGTCTGCTTGTCTATCCCACACCCCCTTCTGTTCCCGCCCCCGTGTATCTCTCGTATACCGACAGTTGACTTGATCGTCGGAGTGCCAACGATCGTCGGACCTTTTTTCTCCGGAGATCTTGGTACCTAACGGTCGTCCTAGTGTGCAGGTAACATACGAGCTGGTAGAGGAGTGACTGGAGATCTGTTGGCACGTGGAATGGTGCAGGTTCCGACGTCAACAATGAGTATTAAGTGTCATGAGATTAAAGTGTAGAGACGGATACAATGTTTTAAATTGATGAGGGGCCAATTTAACAATATTGAAACATAATAACTGTCCTTGATTATTTATACAGGTCATGGTTCCCAATTGAGCGTGGCTTTTTATAACTCTCTGCATCTCCATCAGCAAGAGACACTAAGGAGAAAACCACGGATCAGTTGGAAGATCATAACCCTGTTCGATCAAATAGAATCATGGATTCAGGTACGCTTCCATTTCAGTCTTGATCTTGATAATTACAGCATGATGTTCTACATTATGGGTTCAGTAAATAATCTAACAATAAGATGTTGAGATTCAACACAGAAAGTCACTTAGGAAACAGAGACGCTCTTTCTTTCATTGGCAACTGAATGACATGTCATTGCTTGTAGGCATGGAAAAATGATAGGTCATCATAGTAGATGAAAGCTTTATAATGCGGCTTAAGACAGGGATCATTTTCTTTAACTTAAGATTTTTATTAAAGCGTTAACTACGGCTTCAGTTGTTTAGTGGTCGTTTTTGAATATCATAATTGAAGTTTTGAAATTAAGAAAAAATATTTTGTTGCACTTTTGTATTTATAATTGCTTTTTCAAAAATATGATAGGTAAATAAGCCGCTTTGTGGGCTCCAATGAACTTTTTGGACAAAATTATCAGACGCAAAATGTAATAATTAATAAAAAGTTGAAGACAACAATGTAATAAAAAAATGTTGAGGATATGAGTGCTACAATGAGCCAAGATTGAAGACGTTAAGTACAATTAAAATTTAGTCCAAAGAAATAAAAAGTGTGGTATGAATATATAATCACCCTTATCTTTAATCATAATATCAATTTCAACCTTGACTAATTAAATTGATTATTTTTCTACTAATATTTATTATGTTTTTATTTTGTAATTTTATAACTTTTGAGATTTAATATATATTAATTATTTTAAAAATAAATATAGTGAATATATTGTCTTAGAAAAATATTTGATAATATTACATACATGTTCAGTATTTGTTTAACCAACGAGTGTTAATCGGTCGATTCTCGACATTCCACTGGAATCAACAAGCTCGAAAGTTGTTTTCTTCCCATTGTTCTTGCTTCTCGCTATATGACTTGATTATCTTACTGCCATATAGAGGACACATTTCCCAGATTAGAGCAACTCTGAGCCAACCTCAGCAATTCGATGCACGGTTGCATTTAGGGAGACCACGATTCTAGCATGCAGCTAGCTGGAAAAGCCTTCAAACCCAGGAGGGTGATTGGGGAGCTGGTGTGGCAACCTACCAAAAATTTGATATACTCTCTTTTCCACCTAACAAAATTCAATTCTTAATAAATCACAAAAGTTCAGAATAATATAATGGTACTCCACATACATCCCTTACACATGTTTTCCCCGGTGAGTCCAATTTCCACATCCACCACTGTTGGATTATTTATCTCTATAATGAGCTATATATTGTATTACAATATATAGACTATCTAATTAATAGGGCTATTAAGTGATCAATTGATTGGACCCTAGAAACTTCTAATTGAGTACGGACTTTGTAATGTGTAGAGATCAAATCCTAGTCCAATTAGGATTGATGGACTTCTAATTGGATTATGGTATACATAATATAATAAATAAGGATTATGGTCCCCAAGTCAATCACAACTTTTGCTCCTCTTCTACACCATTGATTAGAATGCGGAAGATCCAACCCTCTCAATTTCAATACCAATGGAGACAAGTATTCTTCTAAATTAATTATATTTGGTAATTTGGCATGATATAAAGATTCTTTAATTATGTGTATGTAATTAAAGAATATAGATTTTATTTATAACAATTGGTATCGAGCTAATATTATGTTGAATTATCGGTATGATAATTATTTTGGTCAATTAATTAAATGCTTAAACTGTACACATGAGAAAAAAAAGATTTTTAGGGTAAAAATCATTGTGTATATGATTTTTTTGGATTGTTTTGTTGAGGAAAATAAAGAATTTGTCTATATTTTGGGATTGTCTTGTGTATATATTTTAGAATTATATATACGTGAGGTATATATATATATATATATATATAGAGTAATGATATAGCACCCATGGTAGATAATAATTATGGTACCCATTTGATACATGGCATCACCATATTGGTCACTTTTTAAAAATTTTAAAAAGTTATAAACAATTTTTAAAAAGTAACCAATATAGTGATGTCATGTATCAAGTGAGTATCATAATTTTTACCTAATATGGGTGCTATATATATATATATATATATATATATATATATATATATATATATATATATATATATATATATATATTTGAGCATGGATGATTCTCTTTTGTGTTGTTGGATTGAATTTCATTAAAAAAAAAAAAAAAACAGCGATGGCGCCGGCGTCATTATTGGAAGAAGCGGCGCCCCGACCGGTGGTGGAGGAAGCGGCCAGCCACGCATGGCCGGTCTTCTTTGGGATGAAAGAAAGCTTGCTGCTGCCGCCGAAGGAAACAACGAGACTGCTGCTGTGCCTGCTGCAGCTCTTGATTCAATTCGTGGATTATGCCGGTGGTTGATGCGAGTGGAGGCGGCGGTGGCTGATGCTGGTGGATGGCGGCTAGGGTTTCAAACCCTAGCTGCTGCTTTTTTTTGGGAAACGGGACCTCAAATGTAAATTTGATGAATTCAAGGATTAAGGTGCAGTTTTGGAGATTTAGGTTATATTGCACATTAAGTCTCCTGAAGTTTAAAACTTAATTAGTTAAATTCCTCAAGTTATGATAATTTAAAACTAAGCCCTAAAGTTTTAAATATTAAGTAATCTAACCCTACAGTTATGGGGTTTTAATAATTTAGCCCTTAAAGTTGAAAATTTTCATAAGTTGGCCGCTAAATTTAGGATTCAACTCAAAACTTCATAAATCCTAAATTTTAAATCCCTAAAGTATCAAAATTTCAACTTTAAGGTCATCTAAGTTTTAAATCTTAAAATTTTTCTCCGAAAATTATCAAATTCTTGATTCAAATGTCTTATATTTCGAAATGAATAATATTAATACGATATGTTGCCAAAGTAACCGCTATTGTGTTGACTAGTTTATTTTGCAATATAAAAATGAGTATATATGTTACTTATTTGAATAATGACCGGCCCAAAACAAGGTTATATATGATAATTATAAAGATTTCATGTGAACAATAAGTCGGTTCAAAGAAAGACATATTGTTTGATAGATTTATTATCTATATTTGATTACCGCGAAGAGAGTACCACTTACAATTAATATTTCTGTCTAAAGACTAAATGTCAATGTTGTACTAGGTATCTTGTGATAACCTACCAATAAAATACATGCTTTTTTGGATTTTAAGATTTAGTCCTTAAGGTTTTGGCTTTTAAATCTTTGGTCCTTAAAGTTTTTAGATTTTAAAATCTTAGTTTGAAAATTTGAATTTAATCCCTAAAATATCTTCAGATCCTTGAATTAATCGTCTTATATTTGAAAATAAATCAATTGAAACGATATGTTGCCAAAGTAACATCTATCGCATAGATTTGTTTATTTTAGAATATTAAGATGTGTGTGTCTGTTGTTTATGCGAACAATGACCAGCCCGAAGGAAGGTTACTGGCCAAATGGCAGATATACATGTGGTAATAAATATGTGATAATTATAAAGTTTTCATGTGGACAATAAGTTGGTCCAAAGAAAGTGAAACGTTCCATTCCAGAAACATTTAGGGGCGATTTGTCTAAGAAAGAAAATGCTAAGACGTTCTTTAAAGAAATTGAAAAACATTTTGCCAAAAATGAAAAGGCTGAAATAAGTTATCTTTTGGATCACATTGTTTCAATGAGGTATAAAAGAAAACGGAACGTAATGGAGTACATTATGGAAATGTCTAATCCTACTTCCAAATTAAAGGCACTAAAGTTAGAGCTGTCTGAGGACTTGCTCGTGCATCTGGTTTTGATTTCTCTTCCTGCACAATACGGTCAATTTAAAGTGAGTTACAACACCCCAAAAGGATAAATAGACCCTTAATGAGCTCATATCTCAATGTGTGCAAGAAATGAAAGACTTAAGCGTCAGATGATTGAAAGTACTAACTTATCAACCACTCATCAAGACAAGAAAAGGAAAAGAAAATAGTAAGCTACGATTCGGGCACCACAACATAAATTTCAAAAGAAACAAGATAAGGACTTCACATGTTACTTTTGCAAGAAAGGTAGACACATGAAATAAGGAATTTCCCGATTCTGTTTGCATTGCGTATTAAGAAATGTATGCTTCTTGCTATGGTTTCTTCTAAAGTTAATTTATTTAGCTTCTATCTCTAGACACACTTGGTGGATGGATTCTAGTGCTACCACTCACATAAGTGTGTCTATACAAGGTTGCCTGTAGAGATGACAGCCAATTGATACTAAAAGATTCATCTTTGTGGGCAGCGGCAAAGCAGTTGCAGTTGAGGCTATATGGACTTTTAGATTATTATTAAGGACACGGTAAGAAACATGAGTAATCATTCTTCTTTACCAAAATCCATATGGAGAGAAGTATTAAAGACGCAAAATACATCTTTAACGGGTTCCAAGTAAAGTAGTAACTAAAATCCTTTATGAACTTTAGATCGACAAGAAGCCTAGTCTAAGGAACTTGCACATTTGGGGATGTCCAACAAGCGAGGCCTTACAGGCCAAGTGAAAAGAAACTGGACTCAAGAACTGTAATTCGCTATTTTGTTAGATACCCGAACGGTCCGAGGGTTATAAATTCCATGATCCCTTGACTAGGTCCTTTTTGAGACTAGAAATGTAAAATTCTTTGAGAAATGTTGAGTTTGGAGGAAAGATAAGGTTAAGAACATTGTGTCTTTGAAGAAGAACTTGTTTCTCTTCCTATTGTCGCTATTGACAATGATCGATTCTTGACATTGTTCAAGAAACAAATTCGGATTATCAAGACAATGTTGACAACTTTCCTATCCACAATGAAGTTGTTGCTTATGATGAGCAAATTCAAAAACCTCAAGAACAAATGCCATTGCCAAGATCCACTAGAGAAAGAAGAAGTGCGTTTTCGGACGACTATATCGTCTTTCTCCAATAACATGTGGTTGACATAGGAGTGGTGGAAGATGATCCAATCAACTTCCATCAAGCCAAAACAGAGTTCTAATTCTCAAAAGTGGATTGATGCCATGAAAGATGAGATAAAATCCATGAAAGACAATGACGTTTGGGATCTCGTCAAATTGCCTGAAGGTGCGAAGCCCATTGGTTGCAAATAGATATTTAAGACCAAGAGGGATTCAAAAGGTAATGTTGAGATATACGGCTTGTCTTGTTGTCAAGGGTTTAACTCCGGTTTTATTGAAAGAGACTTTCTCTCCGGTATTATTGAAAGACTCTTTCAGGATAATAATGGTATTAGTAGCCCATTTTGATTTGGAGCTGCATCAGATGGATGTAAAGACTGCGTTTCTCAATGGTGACATTGAGAAAACGATATATATAGTACAACAAAAAAACTTTGTATTGGGTGATCTAAAGAGAATGGTCTACAAATTGAAGAAAACCATCTATGGTCTAAAGCAAGCTTCCCGTCAATGGTATCACAAATTCCATCAAGTCATTATCTCGTTTGGATTTGAGGTAAATATAGTTGAAGATTGTGTGTATCATAAGTTTAGTGGAGAGATACGCCTATTGCTAAAAGAGACGAGTTTAGCCTCAGTCAATGCTCCAAGAATGAGGTTGAGGTTAAAGAAGTACAAAACATTCCTTATGCGTTGACCATAGGAAATCTTATGTATGCTCAAGTATGCACGCTTTCAGATATAGCATTCATAGTGGGATTATTAAGCGATATTTGCATAACCCTAGGATGGATCATTGGAAAGCAGCTAAAAGGGTTATGCAATATTTACAGAGAACAAAAGATTTTTTGCTCACCTATCAAAAGTCAGATCATTAGGAGATCATTGAGTATTCTGATTTTGATATTGCTGGATTCCAAGACAGCAAGAGATCCACGTCGGACTATATTTATGTGCTGGCTAGTGGAGATACATCTTGGAAGAGTGTTAAGCAGATGCTCATAGCTCCATCAATCATGGCAGCTGAGTTTATAGCCTGTTATAAGGCATCTAATTGTGGGATATGGCTGCGAAACTTTGTCACTGGGCTCCATGTTGTGGATGGTATTGAAAGACCATTGACGATATATTGTGACAATAAATCGGCTGTGCTATATTCAAACAACAATAGAAACTCTATGAAGTCGAAGCACATAGACATCAAGTTTCTTGTTGTTAAAGAGAGAGTTCAGAGTAGTTAAGTGTCTATAGAGCATATTGGCACAAACTCCATAATTGCAGATCCGTTTACCTAGGGTTTACCGCTCAATGTGTTTTACGAGCATACATATGGGTGTTGTATTGTTTGATGATGTGCTGGTTTAGTAGGAGTTTGTATTTTGATACTTTTCAGTAATAGACACACATTATGATTATTTTCAGCAGAATAAAGTATAATGGTTGTTACCAATCTCTGAATTTGGTCTTTCCATTTGTGGTTTAATATTAAGATTGGAAAGCTTTGGTATGATCTCACTAAAGAATAAAGTAGGTCCAGTTGGAAATAGACATGTGTTAAGATCACATTGCATGTAATTTCCATGCTACACATCCATATTTGATCTATGTTATTGAATATGTTGGTATGATGACCATTGATGGGTTTAGTTACCGATTAATGTGACGAAGACTGCTTTGATCTCATACTGATATAGTAGATGGACCAGATTGTAATTATGGAGATGTTTCAAGGTAAGATAGCAATTTAATTGTACACATAAAGTTTAAGATATAATTGTTTCGGATAACATATGTAGCCCAAGTGGGAGATTGTTGGATTATTTATTTCTATAATGGGCTACATATTGTATTGCAATTATAAGAGCTATCTGATTAATAGGGCTATTAAGTGATCTATTGATTGGGCCCTAGAAATATCTAATTGAGTACGGATTTTATAATGTGTAGAGACCGGATCCTAGTCCAATTAGGATTGATGGACTTTTAATTGGACTAGGGTATACATAATATAATAATTACGGGTTATGGTCCCCGGGTTAATCACAACTTTGCTCTTCTCTTCTACACCATTGATTAGACTGCGGAAGATCCAACCTCTCAATTTCAACATCAATGGAAACAGTATTCTTCTCGAATTAATTATACATGGTAATTTGGCATGATATATATATTCTTTAATTATGTGTATGTAATTAAAGAATATATATTTTATTTCTAACAACCACTACTTCAAGTTGCACCTACATTTGTCAACTTATGAAAAATGATATTGGTTCACTTTTCCTACTTCAATTTGTGAATGACATTCTAATATACAATTCTTCTTGAAAAGATGAAACACTTAACATCAAAAATAGCCAGAGAATAGAAATAAAAGAGACATAAATGTTTAGAAAGTTTGAAGTCTACCTCATCTCCTAGGGAACAAACCGCAAGAATCGCTGAAGAATACTCGCTTTGCCCATTACTCACCAAAATTTGATTAGTTGTGTAAGATATTCCATTCTCCTCTGCCTTTAATGAAAATAAATATAGGAAAAGAAAGAAAGCAAAAACTTTGTGTACTTAATAAGAGATGAATTACCTTTTAGCGTGTGGCAAATAGCTGAACGAAGTTTTAAAGTACCAGTATTAGGAGTATACCTTGTGTATCCTTCACGATTTGCACTAATTCCACCCTAAAATTGTAAGGAGATCAAATGTAGAGCAATATGCAATATACAAGTAGTTAGAGCAAAATGTGCAAATTTTCTTTGATTAAGACAGATAATTAAAGTTCGATATTGTAGAAATCACCTCGGCTATTATTCTTTGGAGTATCAAAATCTGGTTCTCCAGTTTGCTAATCGAATAACAAGCACACCATCTTGTGCAAGTGCGGTTACTTGATCGATTATAGCCACTTTGTTTTTGAAGGCTTCACCGAATTTACTCTAGGGCTCGAGATAGATATCAACCTCTCTGCTCGAATCGCTTCTTTTTGTTCTCAAATCCGCGCTTATGCTATGGAATGTAGTTTCCTTGTTGATGAATTCGAGGGCGGAGCCAGATTCTAATTCAAAGGCGAGATTTAAATGTAAAAAAAATGTTAGCATAACTTCAACATGTTAAAGATAGAAGTTCTAGTCGTACACTTAATTCGCCTCTACCAATTGCACAGGAAGAAGCTTAAAATAAAGCCAAATTCATATTAAATACAAAAAATCGAGGGCAAAAACTCTAAAAATAATTTCTGTATTATTCAATTTTGATCCACTTTAAGAGAAAATAACAAATTCTTACTTGGGGATTTAGTCATGCAATTACCTTACTTTTTAATTTTTCAAAATTCGGGGACCATAAGTGAAATTTTGAATTTACAATATCTTTTTCTTTCTCTTTCACTTTCATTCAGTAAGATATATACACACATACTTACACATAGAGGCGTAGAGGAAACACACACTCACACACCCACCCACACACACACACACATACACATTGTTTCTTCTTCTATTTTTCTTACTGAGTTACTGTTGTTCTTGTTCTTTTGGTGAGCAAAAAAAAAAAATATCAAGAAAACGTTGTGTAATTTTCTTCTTCTCCTTTCCGTTTTTTCTTAATTTCTTCTCGCTCCACATTTTAGTGCAGGCAAATCTTTTACCCTTCCAAAAATTTCTCAAAACTCAGTGGAGGCGGCCACCTGCACTAGGCTCCATGTGGCTACGTCCATGTTGATGATGAAGATCTATCAAGAAATATAGATAAAGTTACATTTTTGAACCACCTTATTTAGAAGTCTAAGCTGTTAGAGAGTAACACATTTATTTATTTAAATTTAGTCTTTTAACGAGCCTCCTCACTTGCAAAGTAGATTTACTGCAACAAAGACTTCACATGCAGAATTTTCATAAACATGAAGTGGCCAAAGTTGAACCCAAGACCTCTGCCTCATTTTATACCAGTACCACCTAGTCAAAAGTTTAAACTACCATAGATATGACCCATTTATTTAATTAAATTAGTCTTCCAAATGATTCACCAGCAGTAAATAGACAATAAAAAGTCTGTTTTATATCAAGTGATCAGTAAGATTGGAGTTACATTTGTCGGGATTATTAGGGTACAGAACAATCATGCCTAGTTTATATACCTAGAGCTGAATGGCAGAACTCAGATTTTCCATTCAAACTTTTAAGATTCTACCACAAAATCATCGCAATTCTAATTAGTTTACGCATTAAAACAGGAACAATATTAACATTTACCTTGCCAAAAAAAGTTAATTTTGGTTTTTTGAGAAAATTAAATGAACATTATTATATTCGCCAAACACATTATTGTATACATTCAAAATTTACTACTGTAAAAGACATAGCAAGATTAATGCACTGACTCAAATCCATAAAACATTAAAACACCCATAATTTATGTTGTTGAAATTAGTGCATTATTTATATTCTGATAATTTAATCACGTGCATGCAAATGAGCAAAATGACAACTTATAGAAATAATGAGAAATGAAAAATTAAATTCGGTCGAGGCGAGTGTTCCACTCTTTCTCCTTACGGCAAAATTGCCTGCACAAGTGCTTACGTTTCTCGGCATACGTCTCCCAAGATACAATGACCACTTCTCGTAATAGGAGCACTCTAAATTATGAGAACAACGAATCAGACAGTATTTTGTTCTCTCTTTAAATGAAAACTCGACTTGAACTTTATGCGAAAATTATTTCTATACTAAAATGATTTATGCAAAATGTGTAGAGACATTTGGTTGAAAGTGAAGTGATATAATTTCCAATTATAAGGGGTCTATTTATAATATCTGAAAAGTTGTGTATCAAAATACACAATTTTATAAAAAGGCATGTCCAAAAGACATGTCTTGTTGAAAAAGCACATGTCCGAAAGACGTGTTTATAATTTAAAAAGATGTGACTGTTAAGAAATGACATGTCCAAAAAGACAAGACTTTTCATATAAGCGGATTTTAAAATATTACGCAATATTCTAATCCCAATTTCAACAATATTCGTATGTTTAAGCCATTCACTTTGGACCTTAATTTCTCATTCACCCGAAATTGGTTCGAGCAACTAAATATACTATGTTAATCTACTCGCGTAGTAGAACACGTTTGACCTTACAATTCTGGTATTCAACTAACGGGCTCTTCTTAAATAATTGATCAGAGTTGGTCAAAACCAATATTACTAAACAAAATTTCAACAATCCCCCACATGAATGAAAATTAATATAAACAACTATGCAGACACTAAAAGAGAGAACAAGCGGAAAGCTACAACATCAGAATATGTGGCTTCTGGCTTTGAACCTTCCTTAGTAGAATACTATCGGATTTACTTGGATAATTAGTGAACACGATGTCTTGAGCTATTTAGCCGTTGGTGTAAACCAAAACAATAGTACCCACATAATAACCTCCATAGCACATTCGGTTCTCAACATTATGTTCATTTTGTACCTGAACAACTCTTGGATTTCATAAGTCCTTTAGGGAATTCAAGCCTCGGAACATTCTCATAGCAGCGGCCCCACTTTACACTTACATAGGTGATCTCCTATTAAGAGCATTCTGCCATACTTTACTTGGTTTATCCAAGCTATAAGAATAATTAAAAGTTATTACTTAACCTCTTACACTATGCAGAGATAGAACTTTTTCTTACAATAGAAATGGGTAGGATATAACTCCTAAGTGCTAAACTGAATCTTCATAACTTAGTTGTCCTACTGAACCAAGATATTGGGATCTCCAGTCAACAAGGTTGGGTTATCATTATAAAGACTCATGCGTAGTAGGCTTATAATTCCATTTCACTCGATACGAAGTATAATTGATCTCTTGGTAAACTTTTAATAAGCAAATCTGCGAGATTTTCTTTTAACTTTATATAATTGATGGAGATTACACAATTTGAGAGCAACTGCTTTATGGTATTATGTCTTCGATGTATATGTCGGGACTTATCATTATCGTACTATTTTGTGTTTTTCCAATAGCCGACTGAGTATCACAATATATATTTATTGTAGACACTAGCTTAACCAACATAGGATATTCTCTAAAAAATTATGAAGCCATTACGCTTTTTCTCTAGCTTTATCTAAAACTATAAACTCAAATTCTATCAAAGATCGAGCTATACACGTTGTTCTAAAGACTTCCATGAAATTTTGAATAGATCATACTTCTTTTTAGCTTCATTTGAAGCTCAAAAATTCAAATTATATTATAATATTTCAATACTCAAGTTATTTGGAAGATTTCCAAGATATAATCGCACTCTAAATCTAATACTATATTTTGAATCCTTGCATTAGATATCCAATTTACAACATCGTACGATTTTCAAGTTTAACAAGGGATTCACCACTGTGCAATTCAATATTTTAATTGTGTTTCAAAATTTTCATACTTTAATTTGTGCACAAAAACACTATCTCCCACAAATCTTGGGTCAAATCTGAACTTAAGTTGAGGATATAATACAAACAACAATCTTATCCCCACAATTACGGGTAGAATTGTACTTAGCAACATAATTTCATCAATATCATGCAGCACAAGCTTTCCATTCATATCAAACAATCCATTAGCCAAGTACCTCTTATCCACGCACATCTCATTTTTGGTACGTACAAAATTTTCAAACTCAAATAATAGCCAGAACCAATTCTTGCTCAATAATGGAGCATAAACCAAATTCTTACGATTCTCTAAAGCATGTAGAACGTCAATTAGGACTACTTTTTTCGAAGTTATTTTCAGCATTACTTTGCCTAGTCCAAAGATCTCTAACGTAGAAAATTTTTCCATAAAGAGTTGTTCAACTAATCGGAGTGTAAGATGAAAACATTTCTTTATCAACGCAAACATGACAAGTAGCGCTCTTGTCGATCTACCATTCTCGGGTTATCTACCAAATTGGTTTCAAACACCATTGTCGAGAACATTAGATCTGACAACCCGTTATACAATTTGTCTTCCTCGATTGAGAAATCTTTTCGTTACATTAAGCGTCTTGAGATTCAAAATCCTTTTTTGTTCCTATATCTTCAATTCACTCCATAAACTCTTGAGTTTCTTTCCATGAATATTAACAGGGAGTAAATTGGAATTAAATGACGATGCATTTGAAATACTAAATAAATATTCAATATCCAATACTCAATACGTAAAAATGAAAATTAATATTTATTTATAAGTAAATATTCAAATTAAATATGAACAGAAGTATACTTATATCCAACACAATAATAATAGGGTACTTTGTTAATCAAAATATTGATTATTGATACAAGCCATAGTTAATATCCCTAAATTGCACGCGTACAAAAATACACTGAATTCACAGTCCTGGTTTAAGAGCATCTCCAACAAACTCTTTAAACATAAATTACTCTTTAATTTAAAGAGCCAACGCTTAAAATTCTGCTCCAATAGACTCTCTAATTTAACATTTTAATTTAGAGAGTGGGTTTGACTCTCCACATTTGGAGAGCCAAACTCACTCTCTATTACTAAATGCATTGAAATAATTTTAATTTTCAATACTTGATATATTGGTTTTAATTAAATAATATATACAAATTGGGAGGAAATATATGATAAAAAGAGAGGAGAAGGAAATACATTAAATGCTTATTGAAAAAATTAAACTAAAGAGTATGGAAATAAAGAGGCTATTGGAATGTTTAAAAAAAAAAAAATGCTCTTTAAATTTAATGATGCTCTTTAAAATGTTAAAAATGCTCTTTAAATATACACAAATTGTTGTACCTAATTAAAATGGGCGTACTGCAATTGATAAACAGGAAACCATGCAAGCTATTTGATCACAAAATGCACTTTTTATTTCTTCATAGTATTCAATACAAGTTTAAATACCAATCCATGATACAAACTTCAATGCTAATATGGATAAGATACAAATTTATAATTCTAAAGAAGAAGCAGTGCCTTCGTAAGTAATTTATAATTACAATTATATAGAATAATTCTGAAATGCAGTTTTTGGAGGACTTAATTGAAAGATAATTGAAAAATTTGGGACCAAAGTGTAAAGATGTAAAAGATTAAGGTCCTAAGATGCAATTTTTGAAGGACTTAATTGAAATATAGGGACTAAAGTGAATATTATATAAAATACATAGACTACTATGCAATAAATAAATTCCACATCATCATGTCACGTCACCATTTTAAATTAGAAATTTAATGGAGTGACCATTAGTGAAAGGATTTCTAACTTTAGTGACTACCATAGAAACTTTTGAAATTCAGTGACCATTTTGTAATTTAAAGATAACTTAGTGACCGTTGGTGAAATTAACCCTATGTTTAATTGAATCAAATCTATATAATCGTGAAATGATATTTAAATTATCGCTTTATTATTTGTCGATGATATCATACACTTACATGATTTTAAGCGAATACCTATAAGCACAACACTTTATTCATATATAATTAGACCTGGTACTTTATTGTTTACTCTTCTAATTTTTTGTGGAATATTTAATAGAAATGAAAAAATTGTGGTATTTTTGATTTTTATACAAAAATTATTTTATGTTGTATCATCTAAAAATTAAAATTGTGGGACATGTGAAAAATTTTAATTCTTCAATTTTAATTAGAGCTCACTCAATTTATATAAATACTCTACATGAAATTAGATAATAAACATCTACATTAGTCCAAGAATGGAGGAAAGTGAAAAAGAAGTTATTTATATTGCTATATAGCATTCACTTTGAAATAACAAAATTTTATTTTTTACTTAGAATTTTAAAGTAAGAAAAATAATATTCTAAAGTTTTTATAGAAAATGTATAGAAATGAAAGCAAATTTTTATTTATTTTAAATACATTAACCTTTTGAAATGGTAGAATGTAGAAATTGTGGGACCATTGGAAGTGCATGATGAATACATTTAACAAAAATCTGCATTTCATTGATTCTAATGAATCTTTTACAAATACCCAAAAATTCATTTGTCATCTTACAATTTTGTAACTTTCACCCGTGATTTAATTCATGTGACTTATCCCACCCCATGAAACCTCACCCCTCTTCACCTCACTGTACCTACTTTAACTCACCAATCACATCAATACCATTTACTTTAATATTTATTCATTTCATATTGATATTTAAATTCATATATTTACTTTTAGAGATAGAGAGAGACTTCAGAGAAGAGAAGAGAAGAGAAACAAGAAGAGAGAAGAGAATAATTTAGAGGTTTACAATAATGCTATCCATTCCTCTAAATATATGTTTCTTGTTATTAAGCTAATTATTCTGGATGAATTTTAATGTGAATTTATTGTAAATATTTTTATATGAATTGATCTTTTTATTTGTGTTGTTTTTTTGGCATATATAATAGATGGTTGGATTTTTTTTTTGGGTGCGATACAAATCAAATATTTATGAAAACTGGGGATGAAATGGAGCAAGCAAACCAAGAAGATATCACCCAACAACCTATACAATCTGACCTAGGAAAAGTTGAAAATGTTGGTGATATCAAAGTTGGTCCCCATATATATCAAATGAATTACCAACAAATTATTGGCATGCACAAGGTGCTACTAATTTAGATTATTTTGATGAAAAAAATATTTCTCAAGCTCGAGTATGTTAGTAATGAGCATTTGAATTCGCTTTTTGTAGAGCAACAATGTTATCTTGATGATCAATTTGGTAGGAATGATTATTTGCTTGCTAAGACAAGAGAGGAGTTATTGGAGTGGTTTGATATTTTAGAATCTAGCGGTCTGGGTAATATATATAATGAAATGCGGAGAGCATATTGATACTAAATTTAACTCATTCAAAGTTGAGCGAAGTGCTTAGTTTGATAGTTTGCGTGATGATTTGCATAAACAGATGCAAATATGTGTACGAATATTTAAGGGAAAGATGGTGGAGAAAATTGGCGGTGGTGATTACGTGGAGCAAACACGAAATGGAACGCACTTTAATTAACCCTAAATATGGGAAGCATTATGTAGGTTCTTCTTCTACCTTTGTTGAGCCTCGAGATATTCCTATATTATGTGATACCAATAAAGTTCGAGAGAGTGATTTTCTCAGTTAGGCGTGTCGCGCTAATGCTGGGTAAGTTATAATGTTTGATATGGTTATTTATCCTATCTATTTGTGTGTTATTTAGTTAATGTATAATAATTTCTAATGTTATAATGTTACAGAGATGTTGTAGAAATACCATGGGAAGTCATCTCTAAATTGACGAAAAGAAGGTTACAAGATTTTAGTAAGCCTCAATTTGCATTGGAGCAATGGGTAAAGAATATTTATATTTTAAATTTGATGACTTTTATTGTATGTGAATTAATTGTGTTTATATTATAATGTTATATATGTGTATAGGATTTAGACAATGCAATGACTTTGATAAGAGCAAGAACTCTTAAATATCCAAACATACTTTCAACAAGGTATGGAGTATTGGACTCTTGTTTTGGAGTACTTATTCGTTCTTATTACGTCAAAGAGTTGGATCATGAAGGACATACAGTACAACGTGCTGAGGTTGATCACCACAGGTTAATGCAATCATATATATATGGTGCTCTTCCTAGATATTATGGCCCAAGATGGGAGGAATGTGAGCATTTGTTGTGACCACATTTGATGAATGATAAATATTGGGTACTCTTTCATGTTGATTTAAATGTTTGGAAGTTGACACTAATTGACAATTACCAGATGTTTTATACTGAAAATCAGAGGTATATTCATGCTCTCCCAGGCCTTTAGATTATTCCAGAAATGATTCAGAAGTATGTGCCACAGCTTGCTAAAAAGAATAAGTCATTTGAATATAGGAGAAAATCATCTAGTCAAATACAGCAGCTTCAACGATATAGGTAATAAATTGAAATTAGTATAAATTACTTATTTAATGTTTATTGATATTTTATTTACTCACATTTGTTCTATTTGTTGTAGTGACAGCGGACTATTCGTGATTAAATATGTGGAGTGTCTTCTAGCTGGATTGTCTTTAGATGCTGTTGTAAAGGATAAAATAATTATTTATAGGCGAAAACTTGTGCTAGATTTTTTTCATAGTGATTTATTTTTTTTCCCAATTCGAAGTGAACAAAGTTAGGGTTAAATATTTGTATTGATTTCTTTAATGAATTAATAGTGTATTATTATTTGGGATTAGGAGACCATTAAAAAATTAACAAAAAATTTATGTTTATATTATTGTTGTTCTTGACAGGAGAAAAAAAAAAGGAAAAAAGGGATATCGAGTTACTCGACAACCAGTTGGTTGTCGAGTTACTCGATAATTGAGTAACTCGACAACCAACTGGTTGCCGAGTGGTTGTCGAGCTATTCGACAACCAAATTTTACACATAAAAATATTTTCATAATTTAATAATTTTTTTAAATCCGCATATAAATAATATATTTATTTTTTGTGTCCACAATTTTTTTAATTACAGTGATAAATAAAATGTAACATAAAGAAAATAAATAAATAAATATTTGTTTTTGAAAAGTAAATGTATACATACAACTTTGTTAGACAATCGGTAACTTGTTTATTTCATTTGGTGATTCTTGTACAAATATATACATATGTTTTTTTTCTTATATTGAAAATTTTGATTTTAACCCTCTTCAATTACATGAATAATATATATTATTTTTTCTATTATAATAAATAAAATTTAACAAAAAGAAAACAATAAAAAAATTTATTATTAAAAGTTTATTGGAGAAATATATAAATATATTTGGTTGATTTTTTTATTTTATCTTTGAACACCTTCTTAAATTTTATTTTATCTTTATTATTAGTAAAGTAAATTTCAAAAGGGAAAAAGACGAAAAAATAAAATAGAAAATCAATTAGACAACATTGGTTGTCGAGTTCTGACCTTGAACTTGACAACCAATGTTACATGTGAATCTGTTTCCCAATCCCTCCCCTACTGGTGGATACCCCCTCCCCTCCGTCCTCACACACAAAGTCACAGAGAATCAATTAGACAACATTGGTTGTCGAGTTCTGACCTTGAACTCGACAACCAATCAATGTTACATTGACTTCGTTTCCCCTCCCCTCCCCTCCCCACGCAAACTCACAGACTACTCTATCTCCATCTCAATAATTCCTTATTCACTTCTTTTTGTTCATCTCTATC
Organism: Forsythia suspensa; assembly: GCA_023638005.1. Classification (NCBI taxonomy): domain Eukaryota; kingdom Viridiplantae; phylum Streptophyta; class Magnoliopsida; order Lamiales; family Oleaceae; genus Forsythia; species Forsythia suspensa. The sequence goes on from CM042673.1 coordinate 56,036,557, forward strand.
TTCATCTCAATCTTGATCTCCATCTCAATCTCCATTATCACTCCATCTACAACTTTCTATTTCAATCTATTTCAATCTATATAATCAGGTATGTTTATTTTAAAGCTGTTATTTTAGGGATTATTTATTTAACGGATGATTTATTTTAGGATATGTTAGAATTTTATTGTTATACATTTAGGCTGTAAATCTATGAAATATGTTTTGATTTGAAATTGGAATTTGAAACTGGTTTATATATGTATTATGAATGTAGTAGTGTATATTTATATTTGATGATTGCTATTTTTTAATTGAAATTATTATAATGGTTAAAATTGAGTCTTCATTAGTTTTTTAATTAAATTTTGATAACTTTGAATATATTATGATTGTTTATATTATCTATAATTAACTCATAAAATATTTTTATAAAGTTTTTTGGGCTTTTTTTTTACAGATATGGATATACAACAGGGGTTTTTTCAAAAATAACCACAATAAATAAACTATTTCTTAAAATACTATCATGTTTTTTTTATTCTAAAAATATTGTTTTTTTATTTTTATAACACTTGTTGTTACATTTGTTATTTTAGTTATAATAAATGTGTTACATTTGTTATTAACAAACATAACAAATGTAACAACAAGTGTTATAAAAATAAAAAATAGTATTTTTAGAATAAAAAAAGTTAAATAGTATTTTTTAAATTATTTTATATTTTGTAGTATATGGTAAAATTATCACTATACAATATGTTGTTGCTGACAATGTTAGATTTGGTGGAAAAATCACACAGATTAGTAATTTCAGATATGTAGAAGTTGTTATTGGAAATTATAATGAGCAACAGTTGAATAAATTTAGAAATAGTTGTTTTTCTTATTTGGAAAAATTCTTTGGGAAAAGGCGATTGAGATTTAGTGGTAAATTAGTCCATGAATTTCTTTTAAATGTAGTACATACAAATAAAGCAAATGAAGTTTGGTTCAAAATAGATAATTAATTACTTAGATTTGGACTTCAAGAATATTGTTTGATAACAAGATTGTTAAGTCATAATAATTCTAATACTATGTCTATATATAGTGCCTTGGGAAAACACAAACTTAGGAGGAGGTATTTTAATAATTCCTCACATATATCTTTGAATGGATTAGAAGATGCTTTTATGAATTGTCACCATGAAAATGATAAGTATAAGCTAGGATTAGCTTTACTTATTGAAGGATTTCTGAAGTCCATGGAGAGGAAAAAAATAAATATTCAAACATTATCATTTGTTGACAATTTAGAGGTTAGTTATGAGTATCCATGGGGAAGACATTCTTTTTTTATACTCCTTCGTTCTTTGCTAACATCATGGGGCGCGCAAGCAAAGTGTATGCGGTGGATGGTGATATTATGATGTATACCATATATGATTGTCCTCTTGTATTTCAGGTTAGTAATTGTATGTAATTTTTTTAGGATTGTATTATATAATAAATACTGATTTTATTTATATTATTTACAGATATGGATATATGAGGCATGTCCTCAAATTGGTGAAAAATTTGGTGTCAAATTACAAAATAGGTTTCCACGTATTTTAAATTGGGAAATACGTCAAAAAATAGAAGGAAGTAATGTTTCCAACTTTTTCAACTCTACTCAGTTTTGTTTTGTGAATATATATTGTAATCAATGTGTATAAGTGTAGTTTTGTATATTATTGTAACAATTGTTGTAATTTCAACAATATTTTTTTGTAGATTCATGTTGTACCAATACTTCTACCGAGTGAAGAAGAATTAGAACAACCATATGTGTATACAATGGTTTTATTAGACGATGCAGTAGATAGTCGTTTTGATCCCATTGTACACCAATTTGAACATGGGAAACAACATTTTGATGAAGTTAGAGAAGAAATGGATGAGGGGAATATAACACCACCAGTGGTGCAACCAACTGAACCAGCTCTACAGTTAGATGAAAATTCTGATTATAGTTGGTCTCCTTATATATGTAATGAGTTACCCATGGATAATTGGCCTCCAAGAAATGTTACTTATATGGACTACTACAGTGAACAAAACATCCCTGATCCTCAAGGGCCTTCAAGTTCAGGTTATGAGTACTCTAATTATGTTACAAATGAAAACGTGAGTTCTCTGTTTGCTGAACAACGAGCCTATTTTGATAATCGATTGGATGAACAAAGATCTTATATTGAAAGTACAAGAGATGACTTATTGCTTTGTGCTTTGATCGGTTTGAAACAAAGATGTAAAAGAATTGCGATGTACATAGATAGAAAATTTGAATCATTTCAAATTTGAAACATAGTAGTTATTTTGGTGGTTTGCGTGATGATTTCCAAAGTTCTCTTGTACATATTCGAGGAATGTTTGACGAATGAAGGTTGATAAACCTAACACGGGTGACAGGATGAAGGTTGATAAACCTGGTGGCGATGAAATGGAATATGAGGCTACTTCAGATGATAGATGTGGGACATCGTCTAATGATATTTTCATTCCAATTTTGTGCGACATTGACAAAAAAAATAGAAAGTGATTTTTCTATTTGGATCCGTCGTGCCAAAATTCGGTAAGATATAATATTTATAATATTTGATATAATTATTTAACTTATTAATTTTTTTATATTTATCTGATTATTTGTAATGTTATAGAGATGTTATATGATTGCATGGTGGTTACACCTTGTCTAAAGAGAAGCTTATAAATCTTTGCGATCCCAGTTTTGCATTGCAGTGTGAGGTAAAATTATATTTTTTAGTGTTATTATGTATAGCAAGGAGATATGCTTATTATATTTGTTGCATTGTGTGTAAAGGACATGGATAATGCAATGATGTTGATAAGAGCAAGAAGTAGAAATTTTTTAGATATATTTTCAGATAAGTATGCAGTTCTGGACTCTGCTTTTGGATCGATTATGCTATATGTTAGGGCAAAAAACTTGGGATTGGATCCCAGAGGCCATTTTGTACAACTTGCTGCTGCTTCTTCCCCTTTTCCCTTGATAACACTTTGTGATGGTATATGTAAATGGTTATAATCCTAAAAATTTTGGTAAAAATGGAAGAATTGTAATTATTTATTGTGGCCTCATTTGATTGACAACAAATATTGGGTCCTTTTCCATGTGGATTTCAGATGTTGGAAGCTCACAAGTATGTATCTTGTGAAAGGCGAAACTTGGTAAAAGAAAATGAGCATTTAGAGTCTTTGGAGAATACCAATTTATGATATACCTCAACTTCAAAGATATAGGTAATCAAGTCAAATAATTTATTTGATTTTTAATGATATTTATGTATACGCACTATATTCTTAAAAATATTATTTGCAGTGACAATGGGATATTTGTAATCAAGTATGTGGAGTATTTATTAGCTAGAATATCCTTGGATGCTGTTAGAGTGGAGAAAATACCTACCTATAGGTATAAACTTATGCTTGATTTTTTTCGTAAGGAATTGTTTTTCATTCCATATGAATGAAATGCTGAACAAAGTTAAATTATTTGTGGATTTGTAGATTTGTAACTGATAATATAAATTTGTTATAAAATGTTACAATTTTTATTAAGTGGTTTGATTTGATAATAGGAGTTTAGTTTAGTTAACTTGTTAGTTGAATTGTATTGGTTTGTTTAGCTAAATTAGGTTGAAGTTGATTGTGATTGATTATGAATATTAATTTTTGCCTTAGATCAAATGTCTTCACTGTATCCTGAATTTGTAGACTTGTAAGGGTTTGGATTACAAGAATATTTAAATTCTAGCAATCTGTGACAAGCAATAAAGAACAGTTTTTAGTGTTTAAGATATCAAGTTTTAACATCCACTACAAGAAATATCACATTCAATCACCATAAAATGGTCGTAAAATATACATTTTGGTTGTTGATTACATTCAACAACCAAAATCGATTGGTCGATTAGTTGGTTGGCAAAGAGGTGTTGGCGAATGTATTCAACGACTAAAAAAAGTTTGGTCGTTAAATGTAATGTTTCAGCAACTAAATAACTGGTCGTAAAAAGTTTATATTGACAACCGATTCTTTTTATCCCTACCACTTATTTGGTTGTTGTATCAAAGATTTTTGTCGTTAAAATATAATAAAAGCAACTAAATTTTAGTTGCCTTTCATTTCAACAACAAAGTAAATGGTCGTTAATATTTAATAGTGACAACCGGTTTTTATTTCCCTACCACTTGTTTGGTTGTTGTATCAAATATTTTTGTTGTTAAAATACAATAAAATCAACCAATTTTTAGTTGCCTTCCATTTCAATAACGAAATAAATGGTCGTTAATATTTAATAGTGACAATCGATTTTTTATTTTAACAACGGCTTGATTTGTCGTTGTATTAATTATTTTGTCATTAAATTACAATAAAAGCAACCAAAGTTTAGTTGTCTTTCATTTCAACAACAAAAAGAATGGTCGTTAATATTTAATATTAAAAATCGATTTTGTTTCAACAAGCCGCTTGGTTTGTCGTTGTACTAATTATTTTGGTTGATAAATGAACAATATTGAAGCAACAAGAATTTAGTTGCCCTTCTTTTAACAACAAAAGAAGTGGTTGTAAAAGTCTATATTAATTACGAATATTAAAATAACGAGAAATATTCTTGGCAAAATAATATTCATGGCTCCATAACTTTCACCCATACACATCAAACTACAAGCAAATTTTATCCACAACCATAAATAATTATAAGTAAAGAAAATAAATAGCATTAACAAAAACTAAATTTTTCATAGACCTTAAATAAATTAAAATATCACAATATCAACTACAATTATATATCAATATCAAATGTAACGACTTAAACAAAGATTACACCTAGTTCAACTATTAGTATTCTCAATATAAAACAAGAAATATAGAGTTCTGATTATTGTCTCGATTGAAGAAAAATATATATCTATTACCACCGTCATAAAAAAAAGGTCAAAATTCATTAATTATCACCATTTGAACCATTAGACGAGGACGCATCATGTTGAATAGGCCGCCAAAGAAACTCTTCAAGAATGCGATTTAAGAATGTCTGCACAGATTTCAACTGAGAACGAAGATCTTGAACTCCTATTAGTCTGCAATGTCCAACTCTTATCGATTGACATTTCTTTACCTATGAAAGAAAACTAACAAAACGAATGAAAGAGTAAAAATTAATTCATATTAACCACTACAGAAAGAATAAATACAACTTACTAACATAAAAGCAGCTCTACAAGTCTGCCTATCACAAAGGCAAACAAAAATATGAGAAAAAAAAAGTAATCATTTAATACAAGAATTCTTACATGATTTGAACAGAGAATACAAGCTCAATGGTCATCCACAACAATTAAAGAGTATGAGAAAATATGAGGTTAATTTTTCTTATTTTAGAGTAAAGGAAAATAATGAGATTTGTGAACTTAGGTTTTCCAAATGTAATATGGAAAGATTTTGTGGTATTGGAGATTTGTGAAATTATTATATAGATTGATGATTTTGCTAAATTTGGGCTGCAAAATTTTGGTATTATATAAAGATTTTGTATTTATATATGTATGTATGCGTGTGTTTATATATATATAAACACACACAATGACCATATATAGATTTGCACACAATTGAGACACACTTAATTGCCAAATATATAAATATAAATATAAACACCCACTTATATTGTATAATCTAAATACACATTATTTAACTAACTCAAAATTCGATTGTATATGATTTATTGTCAACAACCAAGCATATTATTTAGTTGTTAAAAATAATTTTAATAACCAAATTTATTGGTTGTGAATAGTATTTTTAACGACTATCTAATATGGTTGAAAATATTCCTTTTAAAGACTAAAAATATTGGTTGTAATTTTTTTTATCACTTTTAACGACTAAAATAAGATGGTCGTTCATTTATTCTAACTACAACCAATTATTCGGTCGTCACATATATTATTTAGTCGTTGATTGTTTTGGCGCCACACATACAACGACCAACTTTAACTTGGTCGTAGAACATAAAACATTTACAACTAATGTCGTGATTGTTAATATACAATTGTTTGTGACTGACTAATTACGACTAAAGATTTATTTTGGTCGTTGATAAACATTTTGTAACGATCATATTTATTTGGTCGTCAAAACATTAGTTGTTAATTCTCATTTTGGCCACTACAAGAAATATAGGATTAACAACTAATACTTTGGTCATTACAACATATTTCTAGCTAACTCAAAATTTGATTGTATACGATTAATTGTCAACAACCAAGCATGTTATTTAGTTGTTAAAAATAGTTTTTAATGACCAAATTTATTGATCGTGAATAATATTTTTAACGACTATCTAATATGGTTGTCAAATATTCCTTTTAACGACCATCTAATATTGATTGTAAGGTTTTTTATCAATTTCAACAACTGAAATAAGATGGTCGTTAATTTATTCTGAATACAACCATTTATTCGGTCGTCAAATATATTGTTTTAGTCATTAATTGTTTTGGAAGGTTTCAAGGTTTTGGCGCCACACACATAATGACCAGCTTTACATTGGTCGTACAATATAAAAATTTTACAACTAATGTCGTGGTCGTTACAACTCTTCTCCAACTAGCCCAAAATACAATAGTTTGTGACACATTATTTGCGACTAAACATTTATTGGTTGTAATGTGTTTTTATCACTTTAACGACTAAAATATAATTATCGTTAAATTAATCTAACTACAACTAATTATCTGGTCGTCAAATATATTCTTTTGGTCGTTGACTGTTTTGGCGGGTTTGAAAGTTTTGGCGCCACACATACAACGACCAACTTCAACTTTGTCGTAGAAAAGAATAAATTTACAACTAATGACGTGGTCGTTAAAGCTTATCTCCAACTCGCTCAACATACAACTGTTTGTGATACACTATTTACGACTAAATATTTATTCTAGTCGTTGATAAATATTTGTAACGACCATATTTACTTGGTCGTTAAAAAATTCGTTGTTAATTCTCATTTTTCTTGTAGTGATCATTAGATCACATTTGGTAAATATTTTGACAAAATCGGACGGACAAGTTTGAGAAAGTTAAAAAAATAGTTGTAGATTATAAATTATAAATTAAGAGGGTGTATTTAAAGTAATGATTATTTAAATTTTAATCTTCAAAGTATATTTAAAAGTGTTGAAGACCACAATATTTAAGGCTGTTAAAGTTTGGTAAAATGTATTCTGGAATGTTGGTAAAATAAGAAGAAAAAATCTGACCCAAAGTCGAAAATGTTAATTTAATTATTTTTGATTTATTGTAATCTTCCTAGCATGTCTACAATTACAATTATATTAAAATACAAATACAAAAAAACGTTTAAGCGCGTTTGGCTTGTCCAGAGAGCTCTATATTACTCACCCATAGTGTCACCTTAATCCAAACAAATGTAAATATACCACAAAAATATGGCAACTCATTCGAGGCATTTGCCAACCCCAGCTTTTTTTTTAAAGGCATTACATAAGTTTAAGAAATATTGGGGGGGGGGGGGAGATTCTCCATGGCTCTCGGCAATCATGTTGCCGAGATTCTCGGCAACCAACACTGGTTGCCGAGTTAAATGGTTGCCGAGCAACCAGTTGTTGACATGGTTGTCTTCTTTTAAGAGTTAATTGCTGAGATTTGCTAATGCACTTACTTCCAAAATAATATTGGCAAAATAGTTTATCATGATCCTTAAAAATTTACTCATAGGCCAAAATATTAAAATTAGAGGAGAAATTGGGAGCTCCAATGAAAAGCTAAATTCCTAAGTATAAACAATCTTTAGTAACATGTTCTGGATAAGAACCTTGAAGAAGAGCTAAACAATTGTTAAAGACAAAACACTTTGAGTTCATTTACATTTATCAACAACAGATTCTCGACAAAATTACTGAAGCTTAAATTATCATAGGTCCTTTTTTCTTAGTTAAGGTGTAGAAGTCATTTACAAGAAAAAGGACGAGACATTGTAAAGGATAATGAACAAATAATTGAAATAAAAGATAACAAATATTATTTAATATAATTACAAATCAAAAGATGTCTTACAAGAATGTCAACAAAATACATTCAAAACACATTTTAATTTAAAGTTGAACATTAATTTTCTTTCATTTGTGAACAAAGTTTTAAACATCAATGATTTTTTTTGTTGCTCTCAATTCCGGACATGTCAAATTTTTTCTTAGCAATCATGCATCATCTGTATCTGCATGGAACAAAGATCTTTTTGTTGTTGGTTCCAGGAGGCTAATAGGTTGGCCTATATCCTCAACCGGAGCTTTTCCTTTGTCTTTATCTCCTATTTGTGATGGATTCACAATAAAAAGTATTTCAAATTTGTACTGAGGAGATGACTGCTGTGCTATAGCCTTCACATAAAAGACCTCATCTTCATCCACTGATAAACGCATTAAACCAGCACTTGGTGTATATGTCTGTTAATATAAAATTTTATGAGTTGTCAAATAAATAAGTGTAAAACTTAAGTAGAAGAAAAATAAATACCAATGCTTGCTTCATCAAATGTTCAGCACTTGATTGTAAGAAATATTCTCACTGATTTCAAATAGTAGCATTAATATATCCAGTAGGATCCATCAATTGCATGTACACCTTGGCTCTATAAGTAAATGTCATAATTAAATAAATTTGTGTTATGAAATGTAAATAAAATATTATATACAAATAAAAGTTTAAAAATATTTAGTTTGGTAACTAAATAGAGTGTGATTACCTTGGAATTGCTTTTGCGTCAACACATTTATAGAAAACACACTGATATATATCACCAAAATTTTCACTTGAGATTTTGTTGCAATTGTTGCAACTCATATACTAGTACGTTTGATTCAGAACTTTAACAGATGCTCTCACTTTTATCCAGAAAAATTGTTTCTGGCAATATAACAATATAAAAATTATTATATTGAGCATTGAACAATTTCATAAATTTAAACAATTAGTTCAAAGTATCAAGCATTGCACCACAGTTTTAAGCCCTTGAATGCTCCTGATTTCTGTGAAGTTTTTTCATGTGTTGGAATAGAGAGCTTGGAAGATAGCTTCGATGGTGTCAAACTTAAATAATATTTCTCACATACAATATCATCAATCATTTCAGAATTTATGTGTCCCCTAGTTGTACAATAACAATAGATAAGTTTTAATTTCAATATAATAACTGAAAAGTATAATAGATAAACAAATAATTAATATACATTTACCATGATTTAAACTCTTCCACAATTTCAAATTCTCGGTCTAGGAAGAAACAACTGTCTGCCTTTGTTGATAGTGATAAACCTGAAGATGCAAATGCAAATGGGAGATATTAATATATTTATTAGTCATGCAAAGATTAAAATGATAAGTTTATTGAAGATGATGATTACCATTGAATGAGGTTACTTTGAGATGTTTTCCAATCAGAACAGATTTTTTTTTAAAGATTATGAGATATGTATTTGCATTCGTTATCCACAAATGCCTCCCACATGGTTAAGAGAATAGTGTCAAACCTATTATTTGTACATAGAATAGTGTGAAACCTATTATTTATATATTTTTGGTGTAATTAAAACAAAAGCAATAGTATATACAAAAGTCAAATTAAAATATGTGTATGAAGTGTAATAAATATAGAACTGTAGTTATACTTTTTGTTTATAAGCACCACATCTTGTACTTGATATTCTTTCCCAAATCGTGTTTGAATAATCCTTCGAGGTTTGATATCAATTATCATTGCAAAGAACGCTGTAAAAAATTATGCATATTAGCCTTAGCGACTTTCATGTAGTATGTTCAAAAGTATATTATTTACTTACTTATGTCTATGTTAGAATCCATATACTTTGGAAGATTTTCAAAATCAGTAAAGCTATAAGTAGAAATTAACAGGTTGCTATTGTTTTCTTCGACACGGCGTATTCTAGTTCTTCCAGAGATTGTCAATTGCACTTCACCAGATTTTTCTTTGTACTCTGCACTTGTTAATTTAACCAGTGCATTTAATATTAAATAAGTTTTTCCCAACATTAATTCATCTTGAAAAGCTGTAATATTTTGACCATATAGAGTTGCCTGAACCGTTGATCCCTGGTAAATAAAGAAATTTCAGAAATTAATAATTTTCATAAATTTTTGATATAACAAGTGTAGTATGTATCTGCAAAATTTACCTCTGAGTCAATAAGAATCAAATTCTGATATTTTGTTGGACTCTTCTGAGCAATTCTGGGTGAAAATTTCTCAGCAACTACAACATTAACTATCCATCCGGTAGTTCCTAGAGAAACTTCACGAATTAATTGAAACTCATTTCTCATGTTGTGAGATTGTGGGATACTTGTGAAAATTTTGTTATATTTGTAGAGAAGATCAAGACAATTAGGAGGACAAGTATTAAAATTTAGCTGAGTGAATGAGTGAATGAGATGAAATTTTCATTTATTGTAGGGATATAAATAGATATATGTGTACAGTACACAAACGTGTGAAACTTACCATACTTACTTGTAAGTACCATACTTACTTCAAAGCTGTATTACGACAATTTAGCAACATGGTAGCTGGAGAAATCAAATACATGAAACTTGATCAATTTTCTTAAGAATCATAATGTATTAGCAGACTACTGCTTTAGAAATTAAATAGGCTATGATTAATTTTTTTAAGAACCATACATCAAATACTGACAATTTAGGGAAGCTTGAGTAATCAAATACAGAGTAACATGTGAAACTTGATATATACTACTCGTGGCTGTTGTGTTGTAGAAATCAAATACTATGGCTTAGTCAGCAAGAAGACAACAATTTAGAAGTAAGGCTTGGAGATATCAAATACCTAATTTGAGTAAAAATGGAAAAAGTGTAGATTTTATTCAAAAAATATTATAGAAAAAGAAGTTCATTAGTATCAATGATGTTACTGACACAATTATAATAATTATACGGCCTAAAGAAAAAAGATTCAATAAAAAATATTAGAATCAAAATATTCATGAAAATATACAAAAATAGAAAATAGGTTTAATGAGGCTATTATTAAATATTGACTCGTGTGTGGCAAGCTCTTCTATTCTCTATTATGTTCATTGTTCATTGTTTCACAACTTACGAAATAAATTAAATGTAGGGATATGTAAATGGTTCAAGTCTGGACCAATTCGACAACCAAGTTGGTTGTTGAGTTCGCTTGACAACTGGCAACTAACACAGTTGCCGAGTACAACAGTGGCTAATTCGATGTTGTCGAGTTAGCTTGGTTATTAGACACGTGGCTAATAACTCCCGAATTTGAATTGCGCTCATATTGATTACTGAAGATTCTTGGGGTCAAGCTTTTCCAATCAATGGACTCCTGTTTGGTTTACTATGAGAGATTAGGTTTAATTATATTATTAGTTCTAATTAAAATAAATTATATTATTATAGAATACTTCGTATCAATTATAAACTTTTATTAATAAAAAATTATAGATTTGTAAATTTTAGAAAATAAAATATACAATTTAATTTAATACAATTTAGCGACGTGGCAGCTTGAGAAATCAAATACACAGAGTAACATGACTTCAAAATTATTGTATTAGCAGACTACTGTTGGACACATCAAAAAGGCTATGATTCATTTTCTTAAGAACCATACATCAAATTACTGACAATTTAGGGCAGCTGCAGTAATCCAATACTTTTAGGGAGGCTGCAGTAATTAAATCTTGAATAACGTGTGAAACTTGATTTATTTTCTTAAGAACCATACATAAAAAGTATTGTATTAGTACTCATGGCTGTTATTATGTTGTATAAATCAAATACTATGGCTTAGTCAGCAGAGCACTACAATTTAGAAGTATGGCTTGATGATATCAAATACCTAATTTGAGTAAAAAGTAGGAAAAAGTGTAGATTTTATTCAAAAAAATATTATAGAAAAAGATGTTCAGTAGTATTAATGATGTTATTGACACTATGGTAATAATTATACATTACAATAGCCCAAAGAAAAGATATTCAATAAAAAATGTCAGAATCAAAATATTCATGAAAATATACAAAAATAGAAAATTGATACGGCTAATGAGGCTACGAAATATTTACTCAAGCTCTTCTATTCTGTTCATTGTTTCGCTGGACACGGAGATATAAGCAATAGACTAAATGTTGGTTCAAGTCGGTTATGAAGTTGGCGACAACTTGAATACTTGGTTGTCGAGCTACTCGGCAACCAACACGGTTCATGAGAGCTCCTCAACAATCGTGGCTAATTCGACGAGGTTGTCTCGAGCTTGGTGCGTCGTAAATTTTCAATTGCCCCTATATTCATCAGTGTAGGAATTGGGTTCTTGGGTTTAAGCTTTCCTAGCCGTTCTCATCAATGTACTGCTGTTTTGTTTCATTTAGGTTTAATTGTATTACTAGTTCTAATGAAATTAAATTATAATCAGATCAATTTTTAATTTTCATTAGTAAAAAATATATATTTGTAATTTTTAGAAAATACAATTAACAAAATCCAAAAAAAAAAAAATTGAAATAGAGTTCCTTGGTGCAATTTGGTTGGTCACCGAGAAGCTCGGCAATCAAGAATGGCTACTGAGGAACTCGGCAACAGAAAATGGTTGCCGAGCAACTCGGCACCCACAATTGATTGCCACGATCGGTTACCAAGTTACTCGGCAACCACAATTGGCGACCACATGTGGTCCTCCACATATTGTTGTCGAGTTTGTAAGAGTTAATTGTTACCCTATAAGGGGTATCTTTGGGATTTGCTAATGCACGTAAATCGTTGGAATAACAAGTAATACAATTATTTCCAAAATAATGTGGGCACAATAGTTTATGAATGAAGATCTTTTAAAATTTATTCATACGCCAAAATATTAAAATTAGAGGAGATCTTGGTAGATCCAATGAAAAGCCAAATATCCAAGTATAATCAATCTTCAAGTTGTAACATGTTGTGGTTGTGGATAAGTACTTTCAAGATTGCACAAATATTGGACAAACTCTAAAGTCTAAGAGAAAAATAATAATTGTGTACAAACCTGAAATACAATTTAGAAAACAAAATACCTACCAAATCATTAGACGTATGTAATTGTGATTTAAAAATATATTGTAAACTAAATAAATTCTTTAAGTATACAAATGCAACAAAGCTACAAACAAATCTTAAATGTAAAATTGAATTTTTAATTGGTTTGATAGTAAGCTTTAATACAATAAAGTATTTTAGCTCTAAGATAATGCTACATATAATATCCGTTGTATGAAAGATATACTGAAAGATATAAATGAATAGAGTGTGTCCTTAATTTATTGTCAAAGCAAGATGAAGAATCACAGGACTTGTGGGATGCTCAATATCCAGTAGCAACAGATGATTTCAGTATTGCTTGTTGGATGAAGGACTTTGTTCCTGCCATAAAAAACCTGGATTAAAATATATGAGATCATTTTATTTAACAAAATAAATCATTTCAATCTAATGCTTACTGGTTTCAATTACGGCAGTTTATACCTTATTTATGAATATGACCAATGTGGATTCGAATGAGGGGATTTCACAGTGTGATCCAGCAATATCAACAGACAAAGAAGAAGGTTAAATTGCCTTAGGTGCCATGTGTATTTGAAGAATGAACTAATCACTCGAAAGCTTGATGTGTATATATTTTGGGACTGTAGATCCTAAGAGGAAAAATGTAGCGACATTGAGAACCACTGATTGTTTTTATCAGCTCATTTTTATCTATTATTTATTCAAAAGAGAACATTGCATATTAATAGGGAAGAAAAAGGCACTAAAGCATACATGTTCTCTTTATCTTATCGTAGATCCATATCATAAATAATCAATTTCTATGCCTATACTTTAAAAGAAAAGTATGGAAACCGGAATACTATAAATATAAATATGCAATATAGTTCACAGGACTCTAAATTGTATGCATTGTTGATTTTTTTACATTATCTATATTAGGCTATTACCATACCAGAGCACTGATCTAAAGAAGTAATGTGATCAAAGAAAAAAAATTAAATCATCATGATTTAAATGGAATGCTTCATATTTCTAAATTTTGAGAATTAAATTAGAAAATAAAATACTTACAATATTATCTTGACCAAAGTTCCAGAGTGGCAAGAATAGCAAGGATTGCAACATATAATTGGGATTTCAAAAATATCTTGTAAACAATGATAAGTACACTACAAATGCACCAAGCTAAAACTTCGTTGTAGACAACATTTTTCGTACATCTTAAACGCAAATGTGAATTTTGAATTGGTTTTATCAACACTTTAATACAACTAACTGTTTTTGCTTTAGATAATGCTACATATAATTGTCCATGTGAAAATACAGATTCTGAAAGATATAAACCAACAAAATCTAGAGTTTATCCTTGAGCTTTATTTATTGTCATCGCAAAGCATGGACAAATAGGAATTGTGTTCTTTTAAAAGGAAATGAATTTTTATCACTTTGAAGAGGTATAAATAGAATTCTTGGTAAAAAAACATGTTTTCCTTTATATTCTCCAATACTAATTTCAGCATGAATAACATTACGTTCAAATGATCGACAGATTAATCTCGTGCCATTACATAATCCTTCTGAAGGGTTAATGTTATTAAGTAATATAACAGGACAATTTATGTTTAACACAAGTTCATGTAGTGGAATACCATTTGGAGTTAAAGTATTTAAAAAATCTTTATGAATAGTTTGATCTATTTTTTCCAATGTTTCATTATAACTATAATATGTACATGTTTCCCCTGTTATTTCTTTAAGTAAAATATTGTTTATTACATCAACACATTCATTTTTAGGAGTTAAAATGACTCTATTAATCATTGTATCTAAATTTGTAACATAATCTTTTAAATTTGGAAATATGATATTAATTAAATTTTTTAAAGACCTGTATTATTCTTCAAATGATATAGTTATTTCATTAAGAAGCTTAATCATGCCACAAGTATGTTCAATCTCAATTCCATCACCAATATCAAGTAGCATTTAAGAGAATAATGGATCTAATTGTGCTCTCATATTTTGGACTAATTGAAATTTTCTAAAATGTGGCCATAAGCGAGAATAAACTAAACTTGCTAACATTATCTTCTCTTTGTTTCCTTTTTGAATATCTGGTAAAACTTGTCTAAAATCTCCACCTAGAACAACAACTTTTCCACCAAATGGTAAATCACTTTCATTAATATCTTTTAACATTTTGTCCACAGCTTCAACAACACAACGATGCACCATTGGTGCCTAATCCCAAATAATTAAATTTGTCATTCGAAATAGTTCTGCTAATGCAGATTGTTTACTAATGCAAAAGCTAATATCACTATTCATTTCTAAAGGAATTTTAAATCTTGAATGTGCAGTTCGTGCTCCAGGTAACAAAGAAGTCATGCGACTCAAGAAAAACAGAGCTAATGCTATAAGATTTTTGGATCTAACTGATATAAGTAAGGCTTTATATAAAAATGTTTTACTGTACCACACCGTCCATGTATAAAAAACATTCCAGGCTTCTGTTGAATACATGTTCCAAAATTTCATCATAAGCTATTTGTTGTTCTTTATTTAACATATTTATATACAACATATCACAAGCTCCAGTTACAGCATTTGCCATTTCTTCAGTAATGATATTAGCCAATCTTTCTTCTTCTTCCATAGTTATTTGAAAGGGTACAAGTGAATATTCATTTATATTTTTACCACTTTCTTCTAATATATGATTAATATGCTTTAATTTCAGCATATACAATAGATAAACCTTCATTTACGTAGTCCTCATACATGAAGTTACGAAATTTAATCCACAGTGATTTTGGATTATCAGGTCCACACAAAGCTAATATTGTACCAAATAAACGTCGTAAAGAAAAAGGTATTTGATAAGTAACACTTCTTCTAAACACATCTCACAATAATTGTCACCATTTAGTAAGCCATGTACAATAAATGTTTCACGAAAAGATTGCATAGAAACACTATTTACTATTTTTAAACTTTCATAGGATGTTGGTCCCCTAATATGATTGAGCAAAATTGTAAATAATATCTTTCACCTTCAACTATATTAGCTGCAACTAATCTTCCAATTACATTTCCACGTTTTCTTTTTGTCCATACCTACTTTGTGCATCCCACACAAAATATTAGGAAATTCTCTATACAAAAATGTTTTTGCTAACTCATTGCATGTATTCATTTTGAAAAATTCAGTTAGCATTGTTATTCTTCTATAATCTGTATCAAAAATATTTGACAAATTTTTAGAATGTTTATACGTCACTAAATGTTTATTTTCAAGATTAATTGTAACGATATAACCGATGGAGAAATTTCTGATAAAATAAATCCATATATTCTCCACATTGCTTCAGGTGGAGAAATCCACCTAGCAGATTGATATTTTTCAATTTCATCAGTAACATCGTTTGTATTATTATTTACACAAAAACTTATCCTATCATGTCTTTTGTATACATATTTATATAAATATTTTACTGCTTTTACGATTGAACATATTTCAACATTGATATGACAATCATATTTGGCACATAAATATGGATTATAAGGAACAACCCATCTAATAAACTACCTCTAACAGTAACTGTTTCATAAGTATTGCAACGTCTATAGTTTGGGTAACAATTTTCTCCAAGGAAAGTTTTTATAACAAATTCCTTTGGATATTTATTTTTACAATTTCCATTTTTATTCATACAAATATTGTTTGGATTTAATATACCGCAAGGACCATGCACCATATGTTTAACTACAACATAATGTAAATGAGAGTTTTCATTTTTATTAGGTAGGAAACAATTTCATCAATTAAATCTACGTTATTAATTTTAAAAACCTAGTTTCAGAATTAATAAAAAATGTGCATGTGGAAGACCTCTTTTTTGGAATTCTATTACATAAATATAAGCAGCAACTTCTCAAAAAATTTGTCTTTCTAATAGATCAATTTTAATTCTTTCAATTTAGCTATAAATATACGAGCAATTAAATCAGGTCTATTTTTTCTAATATCATTATATTTTAACTCATTTTTTATTTCATCCCAATTAGGGTTACAAGTTATTGTTAAAAATATATCTGGTTTACCAAATCTTTGAACCAAAGCCATTGCATCCATATATCTTTTTTTCATATCTCTGGGACCACCAACAAAAGAAGAAGGTAAAATAATTTTTCGACCAATTTTATAACCTCTATTTTCACCATTTTCTACACTATCTACAATTTCTTGATACAGTTCATCACGTATTTTATTTTGATTTTTCCTAAAATAATCTAATCTACTTGTTTCAATTTTAACATACATATCAATCACATATTGTTGAAAAAGTCTTCCAGCATGAAGTAAAACGCATTTATTAGTAGCTCTTACCTGTAACTTGTAATAATAATATTCCCGACAAGACACTTGCAATCTCTTTTTGGTCTTTTTCAAAACTACAAAGAAATAAAGAAAGTTAATAAATTTTTAATAAAGAATAATAATAAAATATAATGGATTATGTTTAGAATAATAACCTGTATTCTCGTTTTCAATTAATTCATTTGCAGAATTTATAACATTTATATCTAATAAATAATCCACAACATTATAAGTATCAACAGTGTTTGGAGTGCACTTTTGGATACCTTCATGCCACCCAGATTCACCATAAGGAAATAATAATGGCTATTGAAGTGGATCATAACAACCAAAATAGTAATGTATTTTATGTAAAGTATCAGAATGACAATGTATTGATATATCTGTTGATCTAGTGGTAGTAGATGGATCTTCATCAACCCATATAGTAGCAACTTGTAATGTTGAAGGTGTATTGTACACTCTTTGATCAAGCCCAGCATCACATCTAATTTGTATTTTACATAATTCCAAAGAATTGACACTACTTAATGAGCAAAATTTTTTTGAATATGGATTAATCTTTAATATATTTATTAATCTATTCAACATATATTCTCTAAATTTATCTGATTTTTGTAACCTATGTTGTATTTCATTTTCAGTATCATAAAAGTATAATTGTAAAAATGAAGGACTGTCACCAACAGGTATAATTGGATTTATATAATGATAACATGTTAACTCTAAATGTATATATACCTTTGTATGATTTTCTCAAATTTCGATTATATTTTCCAAATGATGTAAATGCAAAATGATTATTATAATTATGTATTTTATTTTTAAATGTAATGCTTCATTGGAATTTGTAGTATATAGCTCATACAATTCATCAAGAACTTAATTTATTTTTAATTTCACTTTACCATTACAATAACAAAAACATTTACTTTCTTTCTCAAATTTTGTAGCTTGACAATGACTACAAATTGTTGGTATTCTTAATATATGAGTTTTGTGGGAATATTTTTATGTACAAATTCTTACCATATTGATTGATATTAGAACTCTTATTTAATATATCATCATCAACTATATCAACTATATCATGTTCATGAACAGCTATGTCACCTTCATGAACAACTATATCAAGTTCATCAACCATTCTTTGATCATCAACTACAAAAATGAAAATCCAATCTATTATATTATAATTTATATAGAAAAAAAATTCATGATATAAAATATAAATTTAATGAATAGTGCCTGTTATACTTGAACTACCCTGCTGCAATCTATTTACTTTCTTCCTTGGTTCAATTTTTTTACATTCCGCATACAATTCTCTTCTACATTTATTGCGCAAATCGTTTTTTGCCTGTGTGTCTATTTATCTACAATACCTACATAAAAGAACAAAGAAAAATAAACTAAAAATAAACAAAAAAAAAAAAGTTATCCACACCAACAAAAATATGTATAATACTAAAATTCATGCTTTGAAGAAGCCACTAACAAACACCAAAAAAAAAAAAAAAAAAAAAAAACAATGGACACGATAGTTCTTTTGCTAAGCTTAGAGTTAGGTGTTCATATGAATTTCCTCTCAATGGTAAAAAATAATCTACATAAATTTCATTGGGCATGCAAAATGTGACTTCTCATGGTATCCAATATAACTAAAACAAAAAGATAATGGATACATCAACATTATCTAGCTAATCGCAAAGCCTTGGCAACCAACATAGTTGCCGAGTAACTTGACCTCGATGTCTCACGGGCTAAGTCTGCAAATGTTGTCGAGTTAGCTTGGTTGCATAACTAACTTGACCGCCTAAGTAACTCGACCACGAATAATATTTGGCTCCACAAAAGTTTGATAATCGATTATTGTTTGGTAATCAAATATAGGACACCACTTGAAATCTCAACTGGCCCAAGATTGTTCACAATGAAGACAAATATAGTAGCACAGAATTCAGTAGAAATGAAAATATTTGTTTTTAAATTTCTAAAACTAGAGATACAGAATTTGTTATATAAATAATAATGAAGTAGTCCTAACAAATACCAAACATAAAACTCATCCCTAAATTTGTCACAAAATTTATCCCAATAGTTTTCATCACATAGCAAAAACTAAATCGAATGGATAATGGATACAAGAAGATGATCGAGTTAGCTAACTCGACCACACCAATACAAATTGGACAATTGGTTGTCGAATTGGCTCCACAAACCAAACCGGTTGTTGAGCTGCCTCGACAACCAATCTCGACAACCAGCGTGGTTGCCGAGCTACTCGGCAACCACGCCGGTCATCGAGCCAGCTCGGCAACCGTGGGTTGTCGAGTTATTCGGCAACTACAAAGGTTGCCGAGCGAGGTAGTTTGGTTGCTAGCTTGGTAGCGACAAATGGATGTAAAAACCAAGCAACCCCATACAAATATAACATAGCACTACCGAATGTACTAAAAATTCAGGAGAAATGTAGACTTTACACAAAGTACACATAAATATTTGATTTGAAATTTATCAAAACTATGAACAAGTTAACAGATTTGTTGTTAAAGAAGAATGAAGTTCTGCTATTGTCATTGTCATACAAATAATATACTCTTATAGATGGATGGAAAAACGTCTAACAACATGGAATAAAAATGTTGTTAAACAAGAATGAAGTTCTGCTAAAAAAATTTGTCATTCTCATACAAATAATATACACTTACAGAACTTGACAAGACCAATCAATTATAAGCTCCAATGAAAAGTATGGAAAGACGAAGACGAATGATAAATTCTAAGCTACAAATGGAAAAAGTAGCTTCAGAAAAGGTACTAAGTAAAAAGGTAGAAAGCGGTGACTGAAGTAGGTAATAAAACAAATGATAGTTGTAAAACGACGGCGTGTTAGACGAAAAAGTGAACAGTAAAAAATTTAAGGCCCTTATATTATTGTAAGGATGTATATATTTACATTAGTTCTGTTGAAAAGTTCAATCTAATTTTTTTTTTTTTTGGTTATAAAATTAATATAATCACAAACACAGAGAAAGTAGGGCAGGATACAAACCCTATTATAAATATAAATATTTTATTAATTTAATGCAATAGTACAATATGCAAGATTTTTCTTATTTGACTATGGAAAACGGCACCACAATGCTATTTTGTGATAGCTTATATTTCATTTCTCCAACAATTACCAACCATATTTTTTAACCAAGCCTTGACGACGAGGAGGAATTTGATTGCCAAAATAGATCCCATCTGTATTGACAATCCATAAGCATTTATTGCCATTTTTTTCTGTCTATCAGTTAGAAAATTTGGTGCAATATTGATATTAAAAACATCAAAATCTTTATCCTTCAAATCCCACCTAAAACGACAAAAAAAAAAAAAAAGAGTAGTTTGAAAAAAATTAAGTCGAAATTGTCAATGAAAATCATTATTCACATAAAGTGTGATATCCAAGATCATCATCTTTGGATATGGGAGGCACAATGGATTAATAATGGAGGTGTATTTTGTGGAAAGTCATTAACAACATAAACCTCAAATCCTAAGGTCTTCACGTCTATGCTGGTGGTGTGAATAAGGTAGCATGATAGCAAAAAAAGTTCTTTGTAATTAAAGTCATTTCGAAATATTTGAAATATAGTTGATGTCTTCTGTAGTTAAATTTGAAATTTTTATAGTGGGTTCTTGCAGTATATTTGCAAGGTATCACTATAATATGATTACGGATTGAAAAAACTTGATGACAGATTACATATTACCAATATATTTTGTGGTTCTAGATGAATTATATATGTAAATTCACCAATCCATTTACAATCATTTTAGAGTAAATTGTAGTTGTATTATAAGTTATTACTGTAATTTGAGTTTTGATTCAAAAATTTAAGAAAAGAATTACAAATTATATCTTAAAATTTCATAGATATTACAAGTTAACTATAATATTCTATTTTTCAAATGTGGTGTTGCATCAAACATCATTAATGGCAAACCACTTTAATCTCCTTAATCATGTCTCCTTTAATTTCATTTACCTTAATCCTATCCATTATCATACAATACGGTGTAACACGAGTGTTTAGGTATTATCAAACAAATATTATTGATATGCTCAATAACGTACATATGAGATTTGGATATGTTCCTACCATCGTTGTGTGGTCACCTCATGCTGCCAAGCTTTTCCTAGGAAAGTATGATCATGTTTTTGCCACACCACGTGGCCACAAAATATATCTGTTACGAGCAGAATTTAACCTTTAGGCCTTATGGCAATTATTGGTGCGATAAGCGTAAATTATGCACCTTGGAGTTCTAACTAACTAAAAACATCAATCAATTCCAATCCATGAGGAGAAAGAAATTAGGACTTGATATAAGTTGAATGGAAAGTAATACATGGACAAAGACTTTGATATGAAGGAGTTCAACAGTGTGATCAACAGATTGCAACTGCTTCCAGCCTAGAGGATTATTACCCTTTTATTGGTGTTCTTGATGTTCAAGGATTGACTTGTCGAATGAAAGCTGTTTGCAAGATTTTTAATGGCTTTTTGGAGAAAATAATTAATGAACATGTTAATAATAAGGAACACAAAAAATGTTAAACATTTTGTTGAATTTGAATTTGGAGGCCACACTGCTGGTAAGTGGCAATTAGTTTGATTTCTTTTAATGGGATATTATATTTGGTTTTTCCACTTTTTCAAATTCTATTAATAAAGATTAATTTTTCAGGTTCTGCTTCTGGCCACATGGACACTTCAGCAACTACAATTGAATGGGTATTTCCAAAAGTCCTCAGGTACCCCCAAGTAATTAAAAAACTCAAAAAATAACTAGTCAGTTGTGGGCGCTTTTTCTCATTCAATTTATTTGCTCCGCCCACCGGATCTCATGACAATCGGGGATAATTTCTTCCTGCTTGTTTTCGACCCACACCCAGATGAGTTTGGGTCTAAAAGCGGCAAAAGAAATCTTCCCTAGTTGCATGAAACCAAGATCTCACCGGTTTCACTAAAACTAGTTGTGAAACCATGGAGATCTTTTGCCTAGTTTTGTGCAACTGGGCGGATTTCTTCCTCGAGTTTTCAACCCAAACCTAGCCGGTTTGGGTCAAAAGCACAGGAGAAGAAATCCCCTCGGTTTCGCACAGATATTGTGGGCGGGGTGGGATTGGGGAAGAATATGATTTTTTTTTTGTTTCTTCTTTTTTAAATTGTTTTAAATAAATGAATGTGAAGAGACTATTTTGTCTTTGTTAAATTGGTCAAATTTAGATCACGTGTTTGACTTTGCTCAACTAATAGATATTTGGACGAAATCCATCTAGCCTCCGAGAGGTTCATAGGTCATTTCAAGCATATATATTGAGGGACGAGGGTGCCAAGATTAGAAGGTTTGGCATTTGATGACAATTGTTTTTATTATTACAAGTGAAGAACGGTTGAAAAAAAAAAGTTCATGATTTATTTGTACTTGTGTTATTTTAGTTTATTTAAATTGTGGGCAAATTTGTCAAAGGGACCTTATGTGCGAATTCTTCGAAGGTTGAGGGTGACAAGTGCCAATAAAATTGAATGTGACGAAATTGTTACAAACTTGAAATTGGGACCGTGAGTATAATTTACCATTTAAATAAAGAAATAAGAAAATGTTATTACTCAAATAGATTAAAAATCATTTGAAAATGAATTTATACATCATCTTTAGACTTAATATTACAGTTAAATTAATTCAACACAATTCAAATTACGTCATGCAATAATTATTAACGCGAAAATTTGCACTTTTTATCTCAAACCTTTGCAGTTTGTTACTAAATACCCTCAAAATTTTTTAGCACTAGATATCTCCAAATTTTCACTTAATTACAAATCACGTCCCAATTGATGATAATGACGAATTTGCCCTCCTCTTTAAATAAACAAAAATAAAAGAAAGCAAAAAAAAAAAAAAACTAAGAAAATTGTAAAATAAGTCCTATAACTTTTAAAACGTATAAATAAAACCCACCTAAAACAATTAAATACATATTAACAAAAAAATAGAGAAACTGAAAATATTTGGGATGTGTGGTGCTAAAATAATAGGTTGATGGTAGATTAATAACAAACTGCAAAATTTGAGATGAAAAGTATAAATTTCCTTATTAAAATTACGGTATATTTTACAAATTTCCCTGAGTCTCTTCTCCTCCCTTTCCCCTTATGACAGTTTAGCTTCGCCTTCTTCATCAGCTTTATTTGCCTCTTCTTCTACTCTCTCTCCTCTCTCAAATTCTACTGACACTTGTTCATGAGTAATCTCTTGAAAGTAATTTTTTCATTTTCTATGCTCAGATCATGTAACTCCGCGCAGCAATGTGAAAGCATAAGTTAGCATCAGGCCCAGTTTTGGGCCGAGGCTAGTGAGGCAACCGCCTCGGACCCAAAACCAAAGGGGGCCTATTTTTTCAAATAAAAAAAAAAAGGAGCCCAGTAGGCAAATTATTAGCCACCAGGTACCCGTTTTGTTTTTTTAAAAAAATTGAATACCACACTCCAAAGCGCTCCAGCCCAACAACAATAGAAGCCCATTAAATAGATGATGGTTTGGAATATTGGATCACTTCTCTAGCTCTCCATTTTTTACCGCATCCCAGATTCACAGTCTCTCACACACACACACGACACCAGCAGGAGAAAAAAGAAGCTGCAGCGCCAGCCGAAGAAAAAAAAAATCTCCCTAACTCTCTCATTTTTTGTCTCTCTCTCCAAGTGAAACTGGGCTCGGTCGAGGAATCCTCATAGGTAACTGTATTGTACATTAGTACATTCAAATTTTTATTTATTTTTATTAGTTTTTTTTTAATCTTTGTTATGGTTAATGACTTAAATCACTTAATGCTCATTGAAGCTTGAAAATTGATATTTTGAATATTGTGAATCTTAGTTGGCATTTACAGATTTATTGATTTATCGAAACTGAAGTTTTCCACTAGAAATGATTTCGCTTCAGCCTTCAGAAATAGAATATGATGTGTTTCTCTGACTCCCAGAAATGGAATATGATTTCGGTTTCAACCTTCAGTATTTACTGATTTATTGTGAAATATTTTTTTTTAGTTTTCCCTGACTCGCTCCTCATTGTATCGATGTGTTTCTCTTGTGTGTGTCAATTTATAAATTGTGAATATGATTGTGTATTTGTGTTGTGAATATTATGAATTGTGATTGAACTCAATAAATTGACTTGAGTCAATTTATTCTAAAATTCTGAATATTATGAATTGTGAATTTGTGATTGAAATCAATTTATTTTGAATATTGTGATTTTGGTTCCATAACTAAATTGAAAGCTATCTCATTTGTGAAGTTGATTTTTTCCATTTTGAAGTTGATTTTATCTTAAATTTCGGCTCAATTTTAGGTTTAAAAACTCCACGAAAAAGAAGAAAAAGTTGATTTTTCACATTCTATTATTTCATAATTTCCGCTCAAGTCTCACTCTTAATTAAGCAATGGCTATCCATTAATTATTTATTAACCTATTAAAAATAGTTGAAACCTTCTCAGCTTATATGATTGTGGCATTGCTTGATTTTAATTGTGAGATTATTGAAATATTTTTTTAGACTAGTCATGACTTCTAAATATGAGTCTAAAGCTCAAAATAGAAAAAAGAAATGGAAAGGAAATGTCATCGGTTCAAAGTCAAGCATGAGATATGGATAAGTATTTTAATTGCAAAAAAAAAAAGTGAAGAAACGGTGGAAGCTTTTGTGATTTGGGGAGAGGAGGCCTAATTTTTGGACTTCGCGCTTAGGCCCCAAAATGTCGAACCGCTCTGGTTAGCATACATCTCACGTAAGGTGGGTTCCACGTGAGCTTTATCAAATATCCGTGAGATCACCCAGAGCGTAATAACATTTTCAATGTTGACCAACAACTTGCTCAAATAGTTTTTCAATGTTTTGGGGAATAAGCTTGTTTAGGATAGCTTTCATCCGCCTCTCGCTTGGCTTCTTCCTCATCACCACTTTACCTATTTCATATTTCTTTTGAGCTTTGTGCATCACCGTAGTGGTGTGTCGGGGAAGGCATTAAACCCTTCTAAAATGCGCCCCACAATGCCACCTATCGAATCGGTGTTATTTCTTTACAAGCCTCCCACAATACACAGGGACCGCAGTAGGCCAAGAAAAGATGCCCCAACATGAAACTCATTAACATATAACTTGATTTAAGGCCATATGACTGCAAATTTATTCCTCAACTTGCTAAGTGTTAGAGAAGAAGGAGTTATGGACTACAATGACCAAATTAAGAAATCAAGGGACAAAGAAGATTCAGCTGTCAAACGTGTAGGATAAATGTTGTTAAGAAGAAGCTTCTAGTATGGTTTATATTGTTGTAACTAATTCAGCTCATTTGCATGTGCCTATTCTCATTATTTGTTTATATGTATTATGTATAGATTACATCTTATGTAAGTGTATATATAGGCTGCACCATAGATCAGATTGCATATTGAAAATCATCTGAGATACAGAATATTATACACTCATTCTTCACTAATATTTCTGCAATATACCTCAGACCTCTTCTCTCTCGTTTTTCCATCTTGGTATCAGAGCTATCTATGGCAAATACTAGCCACAACAATCATTCTCATGACTCAAACTCCAAGATTCAAGCTCCAGCTCGATGAACAATCTCTCCCTTCAAAGATGAACGACTCGACTCACCACCGTAAAGTTAGACAGAGATAACTTCCTTCATGGAAGAATGTTATAATGCCAATTGTAAGAGGACATGGATCGGAAGAGTATCTGCGCACGCACGAAGGTTTGTCCTTCACAGTTTGTCAATTCACAATCAGAATCGAAACAGAACAACAACGAGAGATAGTTCCTAATCCTCGAATACTCTAGATGGGTTTCAGCCGATCAACTCCTAATGGGATGGTTGTATGCCTCCATGACTTCGTAGATTGTGATGC
Source organism: Forsythia suspensa (assembly GCA_023638005.1). NCBI lineage: Eukaryota > Viridiplantae > Streptophyta > Magnoliopsida > Lamiales > Oleaceae > Forsythia > Forsythia suspensa. The sequence goes on from CM042673.1 coordinate 56,063,034, forward strand.
GTGTCATGGGGTGTAATAGCTCAAGTCACTTTGGAAGGCCATAAAGGATAACTATGGAATTCTCAACAGTCAAGAGTGACCTTCCTTACCTCAAATTACAGAGAATCGAGAAAAGGATCCATGTCTATGGATCAATATCTCAACACTATCAAGCAACTTGCTGATAACTGGAGATTCTTTGGAAAGAAAATCGATCATGCCGATATTGTTACTCAAGTGCTAGACGAGATTTGGATGAAGAGTACACTCCTATTGTAGTGCAAGTGAATTACGAGATCAAATTACATGGCATGAGCTATCTTCAACACTCATGACTTTTGAAAGTAGACTTGAGTATCTCAGTCAGATCAGAAACAACTTTGGATCCATCAACTTAACTCAAGGAAGCTCACAGAATGTAAGTCACTATAATGGAAGAGGAAGTAGAGGTGGAAGAAACACAAACTTCAGAGGAAGAACAAGAGGTAGAGGAAGATTTGGAAGGATAAATGAAACAAGACAATCATGTCAAATCTGTGGTTTAAACAACCACACTACTGCATGGTGCTATAACACGTTTGATGAAAAATATATGGAGAAAAGACCCACTGATCAGATCCACACCTCAAATCCATCTGCTTACATTGCAAGCCCAAATTCAGTAGAAGATCAAGCCTGGTATGCTGATTCTGGAGCCACTCACCATGTAACTACTGATAAGAACAATGTTGATGAAGCTAAGGAGTATGCGTGTGTGCGTAAAATGGTAGTAGGTAATGGTACTTCATTACAAATTTCTCGGGTTGGTTCAAAGTATTCAATATTGAATCGAGAAGTCCCCAGTGTTAAAACGATTGCTTCATGTGCCTAAAATCAAGAAGAATTTGATAATTGTTTCTAAGTTAACTAATGATAACAATGTGTTGTTGAATTCTTTCCTCATGGTCAGTGTTGTGAAGAACCTACCAACAAGGAAGGCTCTAGTGGGAAACTTGAAGATGGATTATATCAACTCGAATCTACCCCACTCAAGACCATCAAACACAAGTTCACCAATAATCATCATTCCAACATCACTCATAACCTTCTCAACATCACCCAAATCACCCCATCAACTCTACCACCATAACTCCATGAAAGTACAAACCTGAAATCGCACAAAAGGCTAGGACACCCTTCTATTTCAGCAAGTTTTAAAGTCTTGTAGTAATCTCAAAGTTGTCAATAATAAAGCTTTATCATTCTGTAATTCATGTCAGTTTGGTAAATCTCATGCATTACCTTTTAAATTGTCCTACTCTCATGTTCAAATGCCTTTTGATCTAATACACACTGATGTCTGGGGACCGTTTTACATCAATTCTACTTCAGGGTTTAAGTATTATGTATTGTTTGTTGATGATTGTACTAGATATACCTGGATTTATCCCTTGAAACACAAATCTGAGGTCTTACACTACTTTACACAGTTTAAAAGGCTAATTGAAAACCAATTTGAAAGGAAAATTAAAGCCTTACAAACTGATATGGGAGGAGAATACAAAACCTTGGATAAATTAGCCATAGAATCAGGGATAGAACTCAGACACTCTTGCCCTCATACTTCAGCTCAAAATGGAAGAGCAGAAAGGAAACATAGGCACATAACTGAAACCGGCTTAACCCTCTTAGCTCAAGCACATATGCCTCTATACTATTGGTGGGAAGCTTTCCTCACTGCAACACATCTTATAAATAGAATGCCTAGTCATCTACTCCAACACAAATCACCCTATGAAGTCCTATTTAAAAACAATTGTAGATTACAAAGCTTGCTTAAAGTTTTGGATGCGCTTGCTACCCTTGTATAAGACCTTATCGTAAACACAAGTTTGATTTCCATACTCAAGAATGTGTCTATCTAGGACCTAGTATATCTCACAAAGGATACAAGTGCTTAAACTCCAATGGTAGAATCTATATCTCCAAACATGTTGTGTTTAATGAAAACTCTTTCCCTTTTCATGAAGGTTTCCTCAATAAATCACACCAAACCAAATTCATTCCTATAACTCTTCATCATCTCCCATTTGAAATGTAATTCTCACATTATAACTCCAAATTCGGATGATATAATCCATTCAATGAGATGAACTTCAGTATATGAAACTTCGTGTGGAAATGAAGAAGTAGTAGAAAATGATGAAGTTATGGATAATGAGGTATCACACTAGCGAGCATGAAAGAGTTCTGACTGAGTCCTCGTAATCTCAAGTCGGTATTAAAATTTGGGTTGATATGCCCGAAATTGAGAAAGTTACTGAGATAAGGTTGAACATCCTATGATAACTAGATCAAAAGTCGGGATAGTGAAACCAAGAACATACATAGTCACGCGCAATCCTACAATCATCGAGACAATGAAGAACCAAGAAATCTAGATGAAGCAATGAAGAGTGAAAAATGGTGTAAGGCAATGAAGGAAGAATATGATGCATTGGTAAGAAATCATACTTGGGTTTTAGTTCCTCTCGAACCTACAATGAAAGTGATTGGATGCAAATAGGTGTTTGAATTGAAATTTGATGAAATGGAAATACAGAGACATAAAGCCAGTCAAGGTTGCAAAGGGCTTTTCACAAACTTCGTGAATTGACTATTATGAAACTTTTAGTCCAAAGAGCTAAAACACCAACTCAAGATTATTCTTACAAAGAAGCAATCTCTAAGGGATGGAAGATAAGGCAGGTAGACATCAACAATGCATTTCTCAATGGAAAACTTGAAGAAACAGTATACATGGAGCAAATTTCTCGGGGTTTCATAGACAAATCAGAACCATCGTTTGTTTACAGATTGAACAAAGCTATCTATGGACTTAAACAAGCCCCTAGAGCTTGGCATGATACATTGAAGGGAACATTACTACAGTGGGATCTTAAGCAATCCAAAGCTGACATCTCAGTCTTCTATCAAATTGCAAAGGATCATGTAATCTACTTGCTAGTATATGTTGATGACATTATTCTAACTAGGAGCTGCAGAACTACAGTACAAAAGATGATTGACAAATTGAATGCATCATTTGCTTTAAAGGATATGGGCAGTTTAAAGAAGTTCCTCGGAATTGAGTTTTATAGAGATGAAATTGGACTTCACTTATCACAGAAGAAATATGCTATAGATGTTTTGAAGAAGTTTAACTTTGAAAATTTGAAGCCTAGTATTACTCCTATGGCAGCTGGAAGGCTGGTAGGTAAAGCAGATGGCATATCCTTAAGAAATCCAACTCAATTCAGAAGTGCAGTAGGAGCATTGCAATATCTAACTCATACAAGACCTAACATCACTTTTGCTATAAACAGAATCAGTCAATATCTTCAAAATCCTACAGATCTTCACTGGAGTTTGCTAAAAAGACTTTTCAGGTATATAAAGGGAACTCTTGATATGGGACTAATCATTCATGAAGCACAGAATATGAACATTGTTGCTTATAGAGATGCTGATTGGGCATCATGTCCGGATAATGAAAAATCTACATGGGTTATTGTGTATACCTAGGTGAAAATCTAGTCTCTTGGTCCTTGAAGAAACAATGTAGTAGCAAGATCAAGCATCGAAAGGTAATCTGAACTCTAGCTCACACCACCGCAGAGATCACTTGGATTCAATCTCTACTTCAAGAACTTAATATAACTCAAACCGAAATTCCAAGAATATGGTGTGACAACTTAGGAGCTAGTGCATTGGCTTCAATCCTCATATATCATGCGCGGACTAAGCACATAGAATTGGATATGCATTTTGTTAGAGACAATGTATTAGCAAAACAATGGTGATAAGCTATGTTCCAACAGCAGACCAAACAGCAGATATATTAACCAAACCATTGATGAACTCTAGACATCTCTATCTACGTAGCAAGCTTGGAGTAATTGAAGTCAACTCCAGCTTGAAGGAGAGTGTTAGAGAAGAAGGAGTTATGGACTACAATGACCAAATCAGGAAATCTAGGGACAAAGAAGATTCAGCTGTCAAACGTGTAGGATAAATGCTGTTAAGAAGAAGCTTCTAGTATGGTTTATATTGTTGTAACTAATTCAGCTCATTTGCATGTGCCTATTTTGTTATTTGTTTATATGTATTATGTATAGATTACATCTTATGTAAGTGTATATATAGGCTGCACCATAGATCAGATTGCATATTGAAAATCATATGAGATACAGAATATTATACACTCATTCTTCACTGATATTTCTCCAATATACCTCAGACCTCTTCTCTCCCGTTTTTCCATCTCTAAGTTCTCGACTCTCATATAAGGTGATCTATATTAGTCCTATGTGTTTCAAAATATTCAAGTATTGTAAAAGATCAAATAATAGAGAATCAATGTCCCAAAAATGCACATTGTGGGACAACCTTAATTTCATAGAATATCATCAACAAGCTCATCAAATAGAGTCAACCTTAATTTCAAAACATGACGAAAATACAGGAAGTTATTTGATGTTTTTAGTATTACACACAATACTTAGCACCAAGATGAGAACTTGAAAAAGATTACAAGAAGAGATTATCTCTCTTATAACAGTCTAAAATATCTCTCAAGACTGCCAAAGGTAATATCTCCTGCAAGGAAAAAGAAATTGTTCAAAAACCAATTAAATAAGCGAAAAGGGAATTCTTAGAAATCGTAGTATACCGGCAAAAACTGATGTTTAGTAGTCAAGATATTATGATAAATTTAAGCCGTTCATTTCCATTCTCCTGTTGTTCTTTCTGAATTTGCTTAGCAGAGTCTTCGATAGCTTTTGTGCACATATATACTTTAATCATCTTTAACGTTGGAAAATCAATTAAATTGGGAGGGATCATCTTCACATGGTTGCACAATTCCAATGCTAGTTGTTGAAGTCTTGGGAAATGATCACTTTTGGCATTCCATTCTACAATATTTACTCCATATAGTTTCAAGAATTTAAGTTGTGGGAATCCACCTTCACCCGTGTCCCATTGATTTCCCCAAAGTCAACAGCTTATAATTTGAGAACCTCAAGGTACTCCAATTTCCCAATTATATCCATTAATTTGTTCCGGAGATGTGTGCACCAACTAGAGTCAATTTTTTGAGATTTAAGGGTAGACTAATGAAACCGGACGATAGAACGGATGATTTGAGCTTCAATGATTCGAGCCAATTAAGGAAGTCGAAAGAATAATTGAGTGAAGATTGAATATCGACTTTAAGTCTGCGAAGTTTGGCAAACATCTCAAAATTTTCGGATCCGTTTCATCGAAATTCTAATAACAAAAATACTCTTTAGGTTATTATTTATTTGGAAGCTCTCATTGTTAGTTGCTTGCTAAAGGAAAGATGCATTGAAGTACCCACTGTTGGAAATTTGTTGGAAATTTGGAAGAAGGGATGAAGAACAAAACAATAATATAAATCAAAAGGGAATGGTTTGAACACGATTTTGAATCGCTGTCCTCAAACGATATTTTCCGCCACTAGGATAAGTGCTTGAGAGCTTTAAATGCAAATAGTTTGTAGAAGTAATCAAACCTTTGATTCAAGTTCAAAATCAAGCAAATTGAACTTGAAGAACACTTTGAAAAAAAAACTGAGATTTGAATTTTGATTTGGATGTATGGATCTTTCTTTGATGTTAATTTTTTTTTCCAACATGAAAACCATCTATATATATAGATGATCATGACTAATTCACGAATAGGTGCAAAAATAAACCAAAAGGTGCCAAAAACCTCCAAAAGTTACCCGAAAATTCAAATCCAATGACCAGAAATTTGGCTTGGGCAAACACCGAAGATAATCCTGATGCGTTCGCCTGAGCCACGCTTTTGGCCTCGATTGCCACAAGAAGAGGTCGAATTAACACCCACCCCTTAAATTTCAACAATAATTTTGGCTTTTTCTTTTGTTTTCCGAGTTTTGTTTTTCACCTAAATTTTAACTTATTGATTCCAAATCACTTCCTATTATGTAATTGAACAATATTACAACAATTTCCCACTTGTTCAATTATATAATAAGCACAAACTCAAATTGAACGACATTTATGCATAAAGTATGGATATCTTTCGATTTGAATCCAACCTTAGTATAAATTTCACAAAATATTATCGAAATCTCAGGTAGCGTGAAAGCTTTGAACCTGTTATTCCTTGTGATGATATCGGTGAAATCACACACATAAGCATCATGTGTTCTAAGTTCCACACTATCTCATTTAGCGCTCTTAAGGCCTTGCACTTCTCCTATTCATGAACTTTTAAGAGATAAACTCCAATTCTCTATTGAGGCGGCACTACCTCGAAGTTCGTATAGGTAAAGTTCTTCCAGTATCTTTGTCACTTTTAGAGATACTTGATCCAACGATCTAAACTTTATTAAGAGTAATAGAAACTCATCCCTCCTTTTTCGTGACAACCAACACTTATAACCTAGGATAGGGTTTAAGAAAGAATAAGTGCTGAAATTATCCATTTATCAAATGACTTGTTGTTACCCTTTGAACCCGATATATACTTGTTGGTATAATCAGGTAGGGTTGCCATCATTTGGTGGATTTAATTACGGAGTTTTAACCATATCCTACTAGTTGTTGTTTGTCCTAACTCCCTTGTGAGCGGTTTAGTAAGCAGATCGGCCAAATTCTAATTTGACTTTATGTAAGTGGGTGAGATTATTCCGTCTTTAATTAATTTCCTCACATAGTCATATCTTAGACTCGTGTGTCTAGACTTACCATTGTACGCTTTAGCTAAAGTGGCTTGACTATCACACAAGATAGATATAGAAGAATTATTCTTCTCTTCCAATGGGATTCCATACATTAAATCCATAAGCTATTCACCTCTTTTCCGGTTTCAATCAATGCTACAAATTCAATTCCATAGTTAGTGTGTAAATGCACGTTTGTTTCTTGGATTTCCAAGAAATTGCACCTCCTCCAAGAGTGAATACCCAACCCGATGTGGATTTATTCTCACCTGCATTAGAGATCCAACTAGCATCGGTAAATCCTCCTAGGAATGTCGAAAATTTAGAATATTGGAAACATAGATCATTGGTTTTCTTCAAATAACCAAGAACTTTTCCAATGGTCTTCCAATGTTCTTCACTTGGATTACTAGTAAACCTACTAAGTTTACTAATTGCAAATGCTATATCGGGGTCTTATGCATTGCACCGCATACATAAGACTTCCAATAACACTTGCATACTCAAGTTGTGATATTACTCTTCCATCATTCTTTACAAGTTTCAAACTTGAATCAAACGTGGTATTTACCTCTTTGATATTCAAGTGATTGAACTTCTTAATCACATTCTCAACATAATATGATTGGTTCAACATAAAACCCCCACTAGTCTTGGTAACCTTGATACCTAATATGGTATTAACTTGACCAAGATCTTTCATTTTAATGTGGAAGATAGAAACCTCTTTGTTTCTTTTATACCTTGTATTTGATTACTTACAATCAACATATCATCTACGTATAAACAAATGAGTATAACATAATTATCACATATTTTTGAATATAAACATTTATCAACACTATTATGTTTAAATCCAAATGACATTATTGCTAAGTCAAAATTTTCATGCCATTTCTTTGGTGCTTGTTTTAAACCATATAAAGATTTTAGCAATTTGCACACTTTATGTTCATTTCTAGGTAGAACAATACATTCGGTTGTTCCATATAGACCTCCTCATCGAGATACCCATTTAAGAATACCGTCTTAACATCCATTTGATGTATATGCAGATCATAAATAAAAGCTAAAGCAATAAAATCCTAATCGATGTTATTCTAGCAACTGGTGCATATGTGTCAGAGTAATCTATTCATTCTCTTTGTCGATACACTTTGGTCACTAACCTAGCTTTAAAGCTATTAAGAGTACCGTCTACATTATACTTCCTCCTAAATACCCATTTACAGCCTATAGTTTTTGAGCCGGGTGGTAAATCGACTAATTCTCAAGTATTATTTGACATAATTGAATCTATTTGATCATTTATAGCATCTTTCCAAAAGATACTATCTCTTGATGACATTGTTTCTCGATAAGTTTTAGGATCGGTTTCAACTTGAAGAACATATGGAATAGTTCTTGTGACACTCTTCTCATTTCTTTCAACCAAATAGAAGGAAATAAGTTGAGAATCAATTTCATCCGGTCCTAGTACTTTATTCTTTCAGGCTCTTTTACTTCTACGAAGTTCATTTGTATCAACATCCTTGGAATGTGTTTCTACTTGTGATCTTGTAGAACTAGGAGTCTCCACTTAAGATTCCCTTAATGAATTATTATCCGAAGATAATAAATTTTCAAAGAACTATATGTCACGGGATTCAATTATAACATTGGTTTCCAAATTTAATAAATGCTATGCTTTGTTGTTTTGAGTATATCCTACAAAAGCATATTTGATTCCTCTAGGACCCAACTTAGTCCTTTTAGGATCCGTGTTCTTGCAATAAGCAAGACACCCCCACACTTTGAAATAATCAATGTTAGGTTTTCTTCCTTTCCACAATTCGTAGGGAGAAACCTTTAATCTTTTAGAAGGAATTCTATTAACTATATGACATGCACTTAGTAAAGCTTTACCCCATAAATTAAATGGCAACTTAGAATTTAATAACATAGCATTTATCATTTCAACTAATGTCCTATTCTTTCTCTCAGCCAAACCATTTTGTTTGAGTGTTCTAGGAGCACTACATTGAAGTATAATGCTATATTGTTCACAAAAAAGATTAAATTCATTAGAGAAGTATTAGCCTCCTCTATCACTTCTAAGAATTTTAATCTTTCTATTTAATTGGTTCTCTACTTTGGTTTTGTATATCTTAAACTTACTAAAGGCTTCATCCTTATGCTTCATTAAATAGATATAACAAAACCTAGATTGATCATCTATGAATGTTATGAAGTATTTATTACCTCTTGTTATCATTCCATTTAATTCACATATATCGGAATGAATTAAGTCTAATAAATTAGAGGTTCTTTCAACGCTATGAAAGGGTTTCTTAATTATTTTAGACTTAACACATAATTCACATTTATTATGTTCTATGTTTTCACAAGAAATCATGTCATTTTTTAATCATTCTTTTTATAGTAGAAAAACCAATATGTCCTAGTCTATCATGCCATAAAGTAATAGACTCAACAACATAATTTAAATTCATATCTTTATTGATATCATTTTCAACAATACAGAGTTTGACCATTCCATTCCTAGAACAGCCTTTTCCAACAAATACACCATTACGGGAAAGTACAAGTTTGCCCGAATCATATACGGACTTGATTCCCTGTTTTTCCAACAAATCCCCACTTACTAAATTTCTATTCATATCGAGTACATGTAAAACATTTATTAATGTAATATTCTTGCCGGATATGAAAAGTAAGTCTACATTTCTCCTTTGCCAACAACTTTCGATTGAACTTCATTTCTTATTTGAATGTGTTCATCGTCCACTTCTTGATAGGTTTTGAAAAGTGACCTATCATAACAAACAAGTATGGTGGCACAAGTATCATACCACCATCCTTGAACCTTTCTTTTTACGGTATTGACAATGCTCACAGTAGCAACAATATTATCGCAAAGGATCCTCTACATTCCTATAATAAAATTTCAAGAATTTAAGTCCTTCTAAGAGTTTGGTTTCGTCCCTAGCAATTTGTGCAATGTTAGATATTGATCTTTACGTGATGCCTGCTTGTTATAGAGAGAAGCAAATGTGCAATGTTTTGAATTTATTTTATATTTTCCGTGTTGAAAGGATATATTGCAATTACTCTACTATGTAACTTTTTAAGTAAAGGTTAAAAGAATTTGAACCTCACATGAATGTTGTAATAATCCTCTAAAGGTGCTGTGATTTCTTATCTCTGGTTTTCCTTTTCAATTTACTAACAATGACCCTCCTGAGTGTGTGTCATCTTTTTATTTCTTTTTGTTCCTATGATAAAATTTCAGTAATGCTGAACTCTTCGAGGGGGTTGACTCTGCCCCTAGCCCGTTGTGGGATGTTAAATATTGATCTTTACGTGATTGCCTGGTTGTTATAGAGAAAACCAAAGTAGGGGTGTTTTGAAAACCAAAAACAGAATGAAAAAGTCGAAGAAGCTGGGCTCCAACCTGGGCCTTAAGTATTGCACTCAATTCAACTATAAAAGTTTTTAACTGAAGATAATAGTCGAAATGAATTTGAATGCTGCCTGAATATTGTTATAATCTCTAGTTTTCCTTATCATTTTGGTTATTATGTTCTACTCTATTCTACTCTGGTTATCGTTGTCGCCAACATTTGATTGTCGTGCCTGTTCCTTCGTACCCAGCCAACGCAAAGGTGAAACACATATTGAAATCACATGAAGTCAGGAAATTCTGTTTTGGATATCCCTTCCCCCCAATGAAGCAAATTTTGTCATGCTCTTCAACGAGAGCCTTGATGTGAATACCATCAATTGCCTCAATGCAGTCTTGAAGGCTCAAGATTAATGCACGTTACCCCTGTTTGTTTAAGAGTTGTAAAAAAATGCTAATGCATCTAACAAAGAAAAATAACGCATTATATATAACGTAATTGGACAAACGTGGCATTCTTACACGAAAACAACTATGGTTGTGTGAAATTTTGCTCCACTGTTGAACTGCTAGGTCGGATTCATTATTTTAGCAGCGAGTCTCGTTACAGCCTGCAAAACTCTGACAATACCGGTAGATCTTTCCGATTGAGTGACAAAAAAAAAAAGCTCTTACGATATCCGTACCCCCATCCTGTGCACACAAATAAAAAGAAACATACCTACTTGTTGATATATTGATACCCCCACCAATGTAACATTGAACGATATAGGCAACCATACTAATGTCTGAATTTAGTTTCATTCGCACAATATTATCGTCTTCAAACATACAAATGTCTAAATTCACTTTCATTCGCCATTCCAGGAGTAACTGAAATTTGATTAAACTGCAAGGAAAAACCTAGGCAAGTTATTTTTGGAACGCTGGTGTGTTTAGTTTTCAGGCTGACAGACAAATTTTTTTGTGAATGGCCATTAACCAATACATTGCATTTACAGACAACATGAATGGGTAATGTGTTGTCGTAACAATTTGTTCTTCCAATTCATTACATATTCCTGCCTGAGATGATCCAAAAATGGCAGTTTCGTACCATACATTTTCCAATATGCCAAGTCATCAACAATAAAATCTTATTGCTGCTCCCTCTCCTAACATGTGATGTCAATTATTACATGATTGAAAAATCGAAAATTAAATCAAATTATCACCATACAAAAGAGCAAAAAATAAAAAAAAATCGCTTACAAGAGCAAGCCAAAATTCAGTATGCCTAAGGGGGAAGCAAATAGAGTATGACCCTAAATAAAATTGATTGTGAGAACGATTTTCTGAACAATTAAGGCGGAATTTCTACACTTTAATACAAATCGATTTTATTTTTATTTTTATCAGTTCTCTTGTTGTTACGTTCTATAGCATGATAACATAAAAGCTTGCATCTGAAAGAATCAATAAATTGCTATTATATAACTAGAGTGAATTTATTTAGCAGAAATTGGCCAAAACATACTGACAATGTGCCAGTCAAGAATGAATACAATATGTTAAGTCTCAATGACATGTTGGACTGATATTTTAAAGCGAAAAGTGCAGCAACTGTATAACATATCATTTTTTTTAATCCATATATTGTATAACATATCAGTTGGCCACACTTATAACATATCATTTTTTTAATCCATATATTCGTCAATCAAAATTGTCAAGAACAAAAGGCGAAATACAATTCGGGAAACAATCGACTCCATCAGAAGGAACTTGGACCAAATAACAAATACGTTAAGTAGCAAGATCCACATCCAACCTCGGCCATAAGCATTACAATATAAGACCGAGTCAGTTATTGATAGAGTAATTTGATAGTGCATTTTTGAGAGTACGTTGAAATTCCTCCAATTCCCATTTGTATAATTTTGACATATTGGCATAACATATGCTTGAAAAGTGGGAATGTTTCGTGAAAGGTCAAACGCAAGAATCCTTAAGGGTCTTAAATTGAATTTGTACGAAATTTCTATAAATTCATGGAGAGTTCTAAATCCGACGCATTAGTCAAGATTAAGATAACATTTTAAAAATTTCTAGTGGAATTTAATGGTGACTCTTGAAGAGAGCCTATGCTTAAAGGCTCCAATAAAGCTAAATACATAATTCTGTAAGATTTAGGTTACTATATCTATTTTTCTCTCAACTATACATGTATCAATTACTTGAGTAATTAATATTTTTTATTATTCGAGTAATGTTCACATGCTCACTAAGCAGTAGAACGTAAACAAAGGGCTGAAATTGGGGAATTGGGCTTGGTCCATCACTACAAGAAAAATGAATTTGAAGCCAAATTTTTAACGACAAAATTAAATTGGTACTTAAATATGATTTATAATAAAAAATTATAGAGTTCGTTGTTGATAATTTATTGCAGACTGTAAAAAATCAATTTTGTTGCAAAATGTTTTAACAATAAATATTTTGTTGTTAAATATACATATTCTACTACTAAAGATATTGTCATCGGCGAAATTTTTTATAAAATTGGCGCCATTCTGCCAAAAATATTTGTCGATTTAATATGGATTTAATACGAAAACATTGTTCATTTTCAATAAAAAGAAAAAAATACAACGTCCAAAAATTACCCATCGGTGATCGTGCCACATATTTGCATTCCCACAAAAAAGAATTAGCAATAATTATGCACTTTGGTCGACGACAAAATATGGATCAACAACAATGCATTTCTCGTCGTTAGAAATATTAAATAATTATCTTGTTAAAATACATTTTCAACAACGACAACTTTTTATTGCGGAAAGTATAAAAAAATTGTCACTTAAATTTCCATTCCCTTTAGAAGTTTTTGCCGACCAAAATTGTACCTTCTACAACTACGATATTCGTTTCAAAACATATACTCAACGACAAAGATCTCTGTTTTGTTGTTAAAAATATTAAAAACTTGACTTGCTAAGGAGCATAAATAACAACGTAAATTTATTTTTTTGTAGAAACTGAAAAAGATATTCAACAACGAGACATGCCTCATCGTTGTTGGAATTAGGATAAATGACTTGTTAAAGAAATTTCAACAACAAAATATTTTGGTCATTGAAGATTTTAAAATTTTGGCGCCTAATTTGGATTCTCATTGAAATCTTTATCTACCAAATATACCTTTCACGACTAAATTTTATTTCTTAAAAATTATATTCAACGATGACAAGTGGTGTGTCGTTAAAATCATCCCAGTACTGTCTAACGTGCTATAATTCATATTTCTTATATACAACCACAGTAAAACTCTGTAAATATTTTACAGTTAATAGGAAGATTAAGCCACATGTGCTACACCAACTGACAAGTTAAAGTGTGATTAAAATATTTTAAACAAAGTGATCAAAATAAGATTTCGTTCAATGGTCTAACGTGTTTTTTACCCTCACAAGTGCAATAACATTATAATAATAATAATGTTTCTTATCCGATCAAACTTGGTTGTCACAAAAAACAAACAAAGAAATTCACCAAATCTCAATAATTTTTGTTTTAGAGATTTGGTAAGATCGGGTCATCATGAAGCAAGACCCATGGGGCAAATGGGTTAGGTAGGTAGTCCCAAATCTAATTTTGCTGACAAAAATTGAGGTAAAAGGAACCAACATAAAAACAATAGAAAAAATTGATTTTTTAGTACTCTATTGTATACAATTATTTTTTTTAAACTATTTTTAAAAAAACATGTCCTTAGAGAATTAATGTATGTTGAGCTTTTCAATAGCAACGTCGTCCACATAACAATTTGATACAATTTAGTGAGAAAATTAAAGAATCACTCATCTAAGTACATTTTATGCACTTATTTGGGCATTTAAACTAAGCTTTTATCACGTCATTTATATAGTTTTTTCTTAATTTATTGTATTATTCTTTATATTTTAGTTTTGGACCTGTTTGATAGCAAATGGAGAAGAATGAATGAAAAAGCGATAAATTGGAAGGTGTCTCAGAAGTATGGGGACTCAATTGCACTTAATTGGAAACTTGAAGGATCAAATATGGGGATTACAGAAAGTTGGAGGATTGAAGAAGACAATATTGAAGTTTGAGGACTAAAATGACAAAGACCTAAAGTTGAAGGACCAAATGGAATGATGTGAAAATTAAAAGGACCAAACCGCAAAGACTCAAAAGAAACAAGTTGGGCGGCGCCCAACATCACCGAACACAAACAGAAAGCATTGGAGGATGCTTGGGCGATCGCTAGAAAGCATCGATCACCAAAGCAAATTTTTACTGCATATTTTATTTTTTATTTTCTTTCCTTTTTGAGTCCTAATTCACTTAGGATACTTTTGGCCTGTAGATATTGTGATATTTTGGGATCTTTTAGGGCACCATTAGGTTAGTATATATATGAGTTATTAACTCATAATAGGGGTGGAATTTTTGGGAGCCGAATTTGGAGGAAGACGGAAGAAACAAGAGAAGATAACTACTTGGCGATCAAGAGTTCTTTTGGAAGATTTTTTTGTCTTTAAATCCATGCCGGGTTCTATCAATTCTTTTTTTTTTTTTAATTTAATTATGTTCTTCTAATTTTCTTGAGCCAAGGTAGACGATGAAACCTTGTTTTAGCAAAGTGATTATTTAGTTATTCGTTTAATTACATTTTTAGAGTTTTAACTTTCATGGTTTGTTATTGTTGAATTAATTAGATAAAATTTCTTTCATCTCAAATATCATGTATTCTTGATTGTTAGAAATTGATTTAATTAATTTGTGCTTGGTGCTTAAACATGTTCTATTAATTTCTTTTGATTTTTCGTTATCTTTTTATGAATTTGGGATACATAGAATGCTTAGGAAACCTTTGATTCTTTGTGTTCTTTTAATTGAAATTGATACGGGGAACGCTTAAGTAATTTGAGTTTGAAACATAAGGGGAGTCTATATTGGATTGTCTTATTTTGGAATTAATTGATAAATATTTTAGGACGACAATAGATTGATTTCGTGTTGTCGTTTGTTTTTTAGAATTAACCAATAAGAGGATAATTGCTAAGTTAAACAATGGTGGATCCCGAAACTTTGGTACTTTAAACAACTTGATTTTTTTATCTTAATTGTTTAGCATAATTAATTAGTCTTTAAGTTAAATTATTTCAACCAAACTCATTTCGACTCAACTAGCCTAGAATAATAGTTAATTTGGATTAAAATTAGACTTTCTTCATTGCAGTCTCTATGGGATCGACCTCGTTACTACTTTTCTATATTCCAATAGATTTGTACACTTACGAGTTAATTAAAATTTGACATCAATCAAAAATCAAAGAAGTCAAATGCATGATAGAGGATATTTCCCGCAAGTTAACCTTGTTAATAGCCAATAGTTCTACTGAGCCAGATGCATGTTCTAATCAAGCGAATGTCCTCAACATGATAAGGAAACCACCTTACAATCCTTATTCCAACACATATAACCCAGGATGGAAAGACCATCCAAATTTTTCTTGGTCACAAGGTGTTCAACAGGATAGTACGGCAGGTCAGGCCCCTAAGCAAACTACCAGACAATTCAATCAAAAATTTTCACAGCCAAAACCATGGGAGGAGGCAATTCAAAAATTGACAAAAGCTACACAAGCTGCATTGGATCACCAGAATCACACCATTACTAAGTTTAAGAATGAAGCACACACTAGCCGTAACTCACAGCACAATCCATCTCCAATATGGAAAACATGAAGGACAATCGGCCTCATCACCCAACAGCTTGGCAACAATCATTGAGAAAGGAAAATTTCCTAGCCAGCCATTTCCTAATCCTAAATGAGTGCACAATATTGGGACCGATTCAAGCAACCAACAAGAAGAGGCTAAATCCATCATGACTTTGAGACGCGACAAACTGTTTGACAACAAAGTGGATATTTCAAAGCAAAATACATCTCAACCGGTTTCTCCGTGTAATGTCCACATTTATGATTCACCCAAGAAGCTCCCAAAAGAGAACAATGAACCATCTTACATTCCAAAAGCCCTATTTTCTCGTGAGGCTAACAAAGGTAAAGCAAGGTAGTTTTGTCAATGATATCATGGAAATCTTCAAGCAGATAAGTATAAACATCCATCTAATTGATGTTATTAAGCAAGTACCTACTTATGCTAAGTTCTTGAAAGACTTATGTACGAAAAAGAGACAACTACATGTGCGCAAAAAAGGCCTTTTTAACTGAACATGTTAGCTCTATAATTCAAAGCAACACCCATCCAAAATTTAAAGATCTAGGTTGTCCCACTATCTCATGCATCATAGGAAACCATAAGATTGAAAAGGCTTTGCTAGATTTAGGAGCTAGTGTTAATCTTCTTCCTTACTCTGTGTATATGCAACTTGGACTAGGCGAGTTAAAACCAACATCTATGATTTTACAACTTGCTGATAGATCTGCAAAAGTACCCGTGGAATTGTAGAGGATGTTTTGATACATGTTGACAAGTTTTATTTTCCTGTTGATTTTATTGTACTTGATACTCAACCGGTACGAGACTCTACAAAACATATTCCTGTAATTTTTGGTCGTCCTTTTCTACCAACATCTAATGCTATTATTAATTGTAGGAATGGAGTTATGCAGCTATCTTTTGGCAACATGACAATATAATTGAATGTTTTTAATGTCAACAAGCAACCACATGACAATGAGG
Organism: Forsythia suspensa; assembly: GCA_023638005.1. NCBI lineage: Eukaryota > Viridiplantae > Streptophyta > Magnoliopsida > Lamiales > Oleaceae > Forsythia > Forsythia suspensa. The sequence continues at coordinate 56,079,866 of CM042673.1, forward strand.
ATGTTGCTGATGTTGATGTTGATATGATAGAAGCATTAGTTGATGATTCTTTTGTTTCTACTAATTGTAATGATGCTTTAAACATGTGCTTAACTCATTTTGGTTCATATTTTGATGTTGATAGTGCTATAAATAAAAGTGAATGTTTTGCTTGAATCAAGACCGTCATGGATACCACAAAGACAAGTTAGACAAGCACTTATTCAACTCTCATCTTTCTTCTAAAATTGATTTTTTGATCAAGATCGGTGAAGAAGTTAAAATTTTTGTGATTGGGTTCGAGCAAGGTGCTACACTAAAATCCTATTTGTATGAGGCGCACAAATTCAAATTTTGAGGATAAACAAAAATGATGCAAAGTCAGTAGATACAAGCAAAGCAGGTAATCCAAAGTGCTATTCTAAGTGTCGTAAAGCAGCCATACAATAAGTCAAGATAATGACTATAAATAAGCGCTTAATGGGAGGCAACCATTTTCTAACCCTTTTATTTACGTGCTTTATATGTGGTAGTTTTAAGTAGTTTAAATAATTTATTAGTTTTTATTTCATTTATTATTTAGTGCCCTTATAAAGCTTCCCCATGTCAATCGTAGGATGTCCCACTTTGCGAGCCGCTTGGATAATATCTATGACATCATTTTTTGCAAGAGTCCCAGCTCCACATCTGATTCCACTTCAATCGGACCTTCAGCCAGCCATATCCATCTTCTTCATATCTATCTCCGGGGAGTAACTGACCTTTTCTCTCCTCTATTTGCTTTATTTTGCTGTTACATTGGGGACAATGTAATGTTTCAGTTTGGGGTGGATTAAGTATCAGAATACTTAATTATTTTGAATTTACTTATTATTCAGGTCTATATAACTGTAAAAAAAATTATTTTTTTCGTCTTTCAAAATATATATATAGCTATTGTTGAATATCTTACCGCCAATGATAATACTGTTTGAATTTAAGTACGTTTTTAGTTAGAATATTAGACAACACTTTAACTCGTACTTTTACCTGAATACTTATCCATGTTAGACTAGAATTGAAGCACGTAGCTACTATTGACTTATCACTTATTGGAAACATGACTTGAGTGTATGTGTTGATATTGTTGATATTGTTGATATTATTGACTTGAGTGTATGTGTTGATAATATTGACTTAGAATTTTGATGGTTTGGTTTTCTGGTTCTCATCTTTGTTGAATAGATTGTAGTCAAGGAATCCAAATTGAGCACTACTCATTCTTGAAAAAAAAATCAATATATATATATATATATATATATATATATATATATATATATATATATATATATATATATATATATATATATATCTACTCGAGCAATGAAGTCTCGTTAGGGTATTTTGAAACTTGGTGCCCTAAAGTCATCTAACTTGGGAGTCATCGCCCAAAGCTCACTACATGATTAAAAATAATAATAATAATAATTTTACATCTTTACTTCTCTTATAGCACTGTGGGACTCGAGCAATTAAGTCTCGTTAGGGTATTTCAAAACCTAGTGTCCTATAGTCATCGACTTGGGAGTCATTAGCCCAAAGCTCGCTACAAGGGTCACATAGAAAGCTTGTGAAAGAGAAGTATTGCACATGACGTAAGACTATTAACATGAGTAAAATAAATAAAAAGAGTCAGAAGTGCTTGGTAAAGATTGCTAGGTTAGAACCTAAGAGACTGAAGATGAAAATTTAGAAATATCTCACCAGCCTAATTCTGAGAATACAAGTTCTAAATTTTACCACTTTATTTGAAAAAGTATTGTGCTGATCACTAGGAACCAATTTCGCTAGAATACCTCGGGATTGGAGAGAAAAGCATTGGAAGTGTGAGAATTTACGAGAGGTGTGAGGAATAAATGACTACAAAGGGTTCGAGATTACTAAAATATCAACAACACAATATTGGTCGTGGTCTAATACATGTATAAGTTCAATTTTTGGCTAATCACACACTCACTAAAGGTCGAGCATCGGATAAGTGAAAATAATTTTGTGTTGTTGTTTAATTTCTTTCTAAAAGTGTTGCTTTATTTTCGAACTTGAGGCATATGGTAAGAAGTTTAACATTGACTAATTTCCTGTTAACTCTTTTAGCTTAGTTTAAATTTGTAGTTTATTTTTGTTTTTTTTGTTCGAGGACGAACAAATGTTTAGTTTGGGGTGTTTGATAAGTACATTTTATGTACTTATTTAGACATTTAAACTAAGCTTTTATCACGTTATTTTATAGATTTTCTTCTTAATTTATTGTGTTATTCTTTATATTTCAGTTTTGGACTGTTTAATAGCAAATGGAGAAGAATGAATGAAAAAGCGATAAATTGGAAGGTGTCTCGTATACGGGGACTCAATTGCACTCAATTGGAAACTTAAAGGATCAAATATGGAGATTACGTAAAGTTGGAGGATTGAAGAAGACAATATTGAAGTTTGAGGACAAAAATGACAAAGACCTAAAGTTGAAGGACCAAATGGAAGGTTGTGAAAATTAAAAGGACCAAACTGCAAAGACTCAAATGAAACAAGTCAAGCGATCGCCCAACATCACCGAACACAAACAGAAAGCATTGGAGGATGCCTGGGCGATCGCCCAGGCTAAATTTTTACCCGTGGATTTTATTTTTTATTTTCTTTCCTTTTTGAGTCCTAATTCACTTAGGATACTTTTGGCCCGTGGATATTGTGATATTTTGGGATCTTTTAGGGCACCATTAGGGTAGTATATATATGAATTATTAACTCATAATAGGGGTGGAATTTTTGGGAGCCGAATTTGGAGGAAGACGGAAGAAACAAGAGAAGATAACTACTTGGCGATCAAGAGTTCTTTAGGAAGATTTTTTCTCCTTAAATTCATGCCGGGTTCTATCAATTCTTTTCTTTTTAATTTAATTATGTTCTTCGAATTTTCTTGAGCCAATGTAGACGATGAAATCTTGTTTTAGCAAAATGATTATTTAGTTATTCGTTTAATTCCGTTTTAGAGCTTTAACTTTCATGGCTTGTTCTTGTTGAATTAATTATATAAAATTTCTTTCATCTCAAATATCATGTATTCTTGATTGTTAGAAATTGATTTAATTAATTCGTGCTTGGTGCTTAAACATGTTCTATTAATTTCTTTTGATTTTTCGTTATCTTTTTATCAATTTGGGATACATAGAATGCATAGGAAACCTTTGATTCTTTGTTTTCTTTTAATTGAAATTGATACGGGGAACACTTAAGTAATTTGAGTTTGAAGCATAAGAGGAGCCTATATTGGATTGTCTTCTTTTGGAATTAATTGATAAATATTTTAGGACGATAATAGATTGATTCCGTGTTGTCGTTTGTTTTTGAGAATTAATCAATAACTGGATAATTGCTAAGTTAAATAATGGTGGATTTCAAACCTTGGTGCTTTTAAACAACTTGGTTTTTCATCTTAATTGTTTAGCATTATTAATTAGTCTTTATGTTAAATTATTTCAACCAAACTCATTTCAACTCAACTAGCCTAGAATAATAGTTAATTTGGATTAAAATTAGACTTTTTTCATTGCAGTATATGTGGGATCGACCTCGTTACTACTTTTCTATATTCCAATAGATTTGTACACTTGCGAGTTAATTAAAATTTGACATCAATCAACAAGTAGCTTTTAGTGTTCTTTATGAAAAAAAAATGAGTTAGTCACCGATTTGAAAAAAGAAAGAAAGCACGATCCAAGTCTTTGCCCACTTTTATTTCATCTTTATAGATGTAAACCGATATTGGAGAAATAAGAAAAGACAGAACTTTACGGAAACACAAAGAAAGCATTTTATTTTGAAATAGTAGTAGGGTCCACTAATATACCATTGTTGACATTTTCAAGCTACGGTCCCATCGTGATTCTGCAAAATGTGTACACATACACATGCCATTGTTATTAATAAACTGTGTTAAAAGGAACTCACAAACAATTTAATAAACTGTGTTATACTATTGTCTATTAACACGTTAATTCGTGCCGATTGGCAAAAATTAAAATAAAGAGAGGTGAAGACATGTGGAACGAATGAATAACTCAACACGATTCTGTTGTACACATTTTAAGTGCATCGACGTGAACAAATCTCAGTCGTAGGTTTTGGGCAGAGGCGAGTGAGACAAATGTTTCGGGCCCAAACTCAAGGAGCCCCATTTTCATAAAAAAATATTTATTTGTGATTACCAAATTGTCAAAAAAACAAATATTTCTACAAAAGTTTAAAACCCAACAAAGCAAAGCAAGCCGTATTCCATGAGGACTATGACTATTATTAGGTAGTAGCCCAAAATCGAAATGCCTATTTAAAAAAAATAAAAAAGCATTTCTTTGGGGTTTTTTTTTTTTTACATAAATGGTTAAGTTACATTGTTAAATTTTAATATTACTAGATGTATATTTTAATCGAAATGCCTATTTAAAAAAAAAAAAAGCATTTCTTTGGGGTTTTTTTACATAAATGGTTGTTACATTGTTAAATTTAAATATTACTAGATGTAAATAAAATATATATATATATATATATATGCAGAAATGATCTCCTAAGCACAGGTGATGTGGCATATTAATTACCATGTTGATTACATTTGTTGGTAATAAATGTGCAATGCAATCAACATGGTAATTAATATGCCACATCACTGGTGCTTAGGAGATCATTTCTGTATGTGTATATATATATATTTGCCTTTTTCATTTGAAAGTATTTAATTTTACTGGGTAATTAAATTAGACGTGATTTACTCATTTTACAAAATGCCGTTTCATCAGTTACAAATATATTGGAATAGATCCCCCAAATCCTCTCCTAAATTCCAATTTAAAACAAATTGAATCATTTCTGGTCAACATCAATGGGTATCAAATGCCATTTACCAAAATCATCCATTTCGATTTTGAACTAAAATTTTGTATCCATCATTTGGTTTCACAAAGACGAAGGTAGCAAAATCTGGAATCACCTATGAAATGCAACCAATATTTTGGTAAAATAGAAACCTTGCCCATCGCTTTTGTCGACGAAGAAGAAAGAGCATAATCTGGAATCAGAGCTTGGGTAAGTAATCAGAAATTGAAATTTTAAACAAATAGAATCATTCTTCCACCAACATGAACGAGTATCAAATGCCATCTTTCACATTGTCCAATTTTTAGAAAAATGTAAACATTTTTTGTTCGTTTGTCTCAGCTTAAGACGAATTAGCATATTGTGGAATCATGTAGTAAATATCAAAATTTTTGGTAAGGAAGAAACTTCAGCCAGTGTTTATCTTGAAGAAGAAGGAGCAAAGTGTCCGGATAATTCTGAAGAAGAAACAATGCCTTCGTAAGTAATTTATAATTACAATTATATAGAATAATTCTAAAATGCAGTTTTTAATTTTGTTGGGTTAAATGGTATTATTGGGTTTTGAGGTTGGGTGATATGTATTACTGTGAATGATTTAAACTTTGTTGATTTGTAATATATGTAATGCAAATATTTGGAACCCGTTAATTTTGTGAATAATTGGAATGGTGTGGTATGTATTATAACATTTTAAATGGTTGGAATTGATGTGATGCCTGAAAATTAACATGCATCTTGTTACTTTAAAGCATATCTTTGATCAATTGTAAGAGTCTCGTCCAAGTAATGGGATCCATAAATGTTTTGGTACATTACGACGGTCGGTGGGATCAATTACGTAGTTATAATGAATACTCGATTATTGGAATAGTCATACCATTAGATTGTAGTTATACGAAGTTAGTTGATATGATACTGATGGATTGAAAAGAGATCATTCACATTATGTCGTATCCGTTCACTATCAAGTTTTTGGGAATGGTCCCATGATAAAAATATGCAATGATAGTTCATTGTATTTCTACATATAGATCAAGAAGAATGAAGTTGATTTCACAAAATATGCATTGTGTGTAGACTTTGAAATGGTAGCATCTAATAAAGATAGAATAGACAACTTTGGGATTCAAGTTTCAGGTGCTGATAACTGCATGATTACATATGAAAAGAGGTTGCAAAAAGCTACATATGGATGTTTAGATAATTCATCTATGCCAAGGTTGCCAACAATCGAAAAGATGAGTAATGATATTTGCGAAAGTGCGATGATGTCCGAGTAAATTCATCAAGAGAATGATGTCAATATAATATCCTGTCCAAGTATAGGGAATGTTAAGACGAATGCAATTTTCAAGAATAAGGAGTTGTTAACAAGTATTGCTTTGCATGCATTTCATTACCGGTTTCAATTGAAAGTATATAAATCAAATAAGAATGAGTATGTACTGAAGTGCTTGGATGATAACTGTCAATGGGGGTCTTAGAGCATCGATACTTGGCAGTACAACAATGTTCAAAATTAGGAAAATTAAGAATAGGCACACTTGCTCATTGGACATTTCATTGGGAGACCATAGACAAGCAACATGCTCGCAAATTGCATCAAGTACAAGTTTGTGTCTGCACGGACAGTTTACTCCCAAATAATATTGTAAGGGATAAGATGAAAAGTTACGGTATCAATTAGTTACGAGAAGGCTTGGAGAGCTCGTGAGCGTGCATTCGAGATGATAAGGGGAGATCCTGAGATTTTATATGGGAGGCTACCGCAGGCACCTATATATTCTTAATTAAAAGAATCTAGGTTCATATACAAGAATAGAAACGGACGAAAGTAATGATTCATGTTTAGTTTTGTCGCATTGGGAGCATCTATAGAAGGATGGAAATATTGCAAGCCCGTCATTGTGGTTGACGGTACATTTTAACAGGATGTTATGGTGGGGCGCTATTCACAAAGATGTACACAAGATGCAAATGACAACATATTCATACTTGCATTTGGTGTGGGAGATGGAGAAAATAATGATTCATGGGATTGGTTCCTACTAAGAATGAAAAAAAGCGTATGGAGAGCGTGGCCGGTCTAGTTATCATTTATGATAGGCATGGTAGTATAAAAATGTTGTTGAGAACGCTTACCCTTGAGCAATGCACGGGGTCCATTGTTATCATCCGTTTTAGAATTTGAAGACGCAATTCGGTAAGAATGGCAAGTTCATTAGGCAACCATTCAACGTAGCTGCCAGAGCTTACACGGAGGCTGAATTTGAAACACAAATGAGGCTCTTGGACATCATTGACAATCGTATACGGAGATACCTTATAAGTTTTACAATAAATGAAATATTAACTTATACCTAAGCAATTCATTTATGTGAATTGTTGAAATAACTTTGTATTGCTACAGTATGATATAGGGTATCACAAGTGGTCCAGGGCTTACATGACTACAAATAGGTACTCGACAATGACGTCAAACATTGTAGAGTCAGTTAATTTAGTCACTAAATTAGCTAAAAACTTCCTTATATAGGCCTTGTTTGAGTCTGTGCGATGTACAGAGGTGGTTTTTCAAGAATTCAAATGACGCGAAGTCTACTTTCACAAGACTAGGAACTAGGTATGAGAATATGATGAGAGATAGATTAATGAAATTAGTAACTATGGAGATATTGGATAATATTATAATGTTGAACAATGATGTTTATATTTTCATTATTTATGATTGTGTTGTAACAGTCTAATATATAATGTTTGTATACATTATATATGCGAACTCCTTCTCATTTTTTAATTGATTTCAAACAGGTGTTATCATCAAGCGATAATATGTATCAAGTGAACGACAAAACAACATCGTACATGGTGAGGATCGACGAGAGGTCATGTTCATGCAGACCTTTTCAAATCGATGAAATACTATGCCCACATGCAATAACGGTACTCGGTAAAAACAACTTGTCGGTCTACGACTTCTACTCACCTTATTTTAGCATGGAATCATATCTTGGTGCCTATAGCGGTACAATTTATCCTCTTGGGAATAAATCTGATTGGAATGTACCAGATGCTATTGAGAAAAATGGTAGTGTTGGCACCTATATCAAAGAGAAGATCAGGGAGACCACATGAAACAAGATTTCGTTCAGTATCCAAGGTGAAGAGATCATCAAGATGTAATCGTTGTTTAGAATACGGTCACAATAGAACAAGATGCAAAAATTCAACACCGTTAAAAGCTACCAAGGAAAGGAAAAGGATGACAACCACTGTAATATCTTGGAGGTAAACAAGTCCGCATATTCTTAGATATTATTTTAATATAATTTAATCTATTATTTGATGTTGAATTTTTTCTATGTAGGCAAGTGACAATAAACGCATTGCTACAGAAGAATCTATTCGTATAAATTCAATTATATAATAGAAATGATAATGTAATATTATTATATTCATTTGAATAATAGCCATATGTGGCTTGTTAAGTGAACAAGTTGTCCTCAATAAGTCTGGATGTTATCCTATTTATTTTGATAATGAATGAAAATTCTGGAGAATTTTAAATATTGTTTACCATGTAATTAAAAAATATCACATTATTGATAATGTGGTAAGCACGCTGCATTGTGGAACATGGAAGAATTGTGTTGCATGGGCATTGCATTCTGTGTGTATTGTGTCTGTTTAATGTTTAATGTTGTGCAATTTGGTTGCATACCAATTATTAACTAATGAAATGTTTGATTCACATATTAGCTAAGAATTTAAAATTATCTACTTGGTTGTGAATGGTGCAAAGGAGATTGCTATCATTATGCAGCCAGATCTCTTCAGGTGACATCACAAAATTGACTTGAATGAGGATAAACATAAATGTGTACTTCATATTCTTCAAATAAGCCATATTCACAAATCAGATTTGTCATGCATGAGAAATGGGCATTTTACCAGATAATCTTGAAGAAAGTGATACCATTTACTTTTTACAATTACCAATCTTCGCCTATAGCCATATGTATCCTGTTATCATCCGTTGATTGCAACTAATAGTAGTTACATCATGAAACATCACAATGGATATGTTATCATCCGACGTTCTCTAACCAAGACTGATATGCACTTGTTTAATTCGTAACTATACAAAAAACTAATATTGAATTGTCTCATTCGAGGTTCTCTAAATAAGAATTGTTTTTGAATTGATACTCATCCATAACAATACACGAGATAATATTTATGACGTAATTCCGATGTCACATGAGATACCTTATATAAAAAAGTTAAAGGTAACATGTTGATTCAAAATATTCACCAATATAATGATACTAATAAAAACTTAAAATTAACACTGTTTTCTAGAAACGGTTAGTAAAAACGTAAATGTATTCGTCAAAAACTTAAAAGTATTTGTGAAGCCACTGCTACTTAGATATTCCAGGCAATCTTATGTCGGGTTTCTCTACCGAATACTTGAATAGTTGCAAAGCCATGTTGTGCCGTGCCACTCCAATATCAAAGTCATTCGGTATTTCGTTAATCTTCTTAATGAATATGTACTCACAGTGATTGACAACACAAATACCACAATTGCTATTGCGGTATAATAAATATATTCATTAATCGGCTCCCTACGATTTTATTACTGATTAAATAGCAATCAGTATTTAATAAAGCCTGATAAACTTTATAAGGAATATATACGCATTACCCGTTAGCTTGGTGTGGATATCTTTACACAGCTTGCATGACAATGAGAATTCAGGTGGTGGAAAATTCAGCACCTTTGATTGACGTAGCAGATGAGGAATTATGTTTCGCAGAAGATCAATAGCATCAAATACGGCAACATCCCTTATTGTCTTGTACGAAGAATTGTACACATCCAAGTACCAGTTGTTAATGTCAAAATGAACTAGAATCCAGTGCGCACGTTTATCCATAAACACCGAATGAGGACATGATCAACCAGACCCCAATTAGTGTTGAACCAAATCTTGTGACCGGTCGATATAAAAGTAACGAAATGTCCTTGTCGATAGAATTAGGGTCCTTCTTGAAACCATTAACATGAAAAAGAATTTTCATGGAAGTATCAAACCTTCTTAATGGCCACCTTTAAAAATAATTTCACGATGGCCTCAAATATGAATAAGTATGATGTTCGCAATTATACATTTACGCTAACATTTTAAAGTACCATAATCATGTATCGAATGAATGGTAACAATTAACAATAGTGAGATTTATACTAAATCGACTTACGATGAGTGTAGCCAGATTACACTATTAATATAAAAGAGTAGCACACATATGTATCAATATATTGGAACTAAACTTCCACACATATGATAAATTGATCGAGTAACATACAAACCACCACAACTATGCGCGTGCACATTGTAAGCACGATTTGAATTCAAGTTCGAGATATTTAATCAGTACAACATGGATAAAAAAATGTATAATACGTTTGGAAAAATGGATTGTACGACTGTGATAACAAAATAGCTAACTTACGTGTACCACAAAATTCAGTAATATGTAACACCTAATTAATATAAACAAATATTATGGAATGCAATAGAGAATGTGAAGCTATATCATTATAATTATAAGTTAAGCTTATAAGTCATAATCTTGAAGATTAGCACATGCATGTGATAAGTGCATTTTCCGCACTTATTCTAACATTTAAATTAAGCTTTTATCCCGTCATTTTATTAATTTTATGCTTAATTTATTGTATTTTCTTTTTTATTTCAGTTTTAACTTGTCTGTAAGAAATTGGAGAAGAATGGATGAAAAGAGCAATAAATCGGAAGATATTTCGAAGTATGAGGATCCAATTGCACTCAATTGAAAGTTGAAGGACTAAAGAGGACTAAAATGACCAAGACCCAAAGTTGAAAGACCAAATTGGAAATTATGGAAAGTTGAAGGACCAAATGTGATGTTATGAAAAGATGGATGACTAAATCAGGCGGAATGAAAAGTTGGAAGACCAAAACAACACAATTGGAAATTATAAGCTGGGCGATGGCCCAACATATAGCTGGGTGATCGCCCAGCAATGTCTAACAAAAGCAGTGAGTAGATTTGGTCTCTTGGGCAATCGCCTGGTCGCCCAGGCTAAATTCGACTGCGTGAATTTTATTTCTTTTTTTGAATCCTAATACGATTAGGTAACTTATGGGCTGCTAATTTTGGAATATTTTGGGGTCTTTTGAGGCACTATTAGGATAATATAAATATGAGTTATTAACTCATAACAAGTGTGGAGTTTTGGGAAAACAACATAGACGAAAACAAATCTAACGGAGATCAAGAATTGCTCTTTTGAAGAACTGAACGAAAATCAAGAACAAGACGTCATCTCTTTTTAGTTTTCTTCATCTCCGGTGATGAATTCCATATTTTCTTCTCCTCTTTATTTTCGAATTATTAGTATGCTAGGCTAGAATTAAATAGTGCTAGGATTGTGATAAAGCTTGTATCATGAATCTTTAATTCTTCTCGAACCTAGTTTTTGATATTTAAGCATGTTTTAATTTTTGAATAATTGATTTTGATTTTCTCTTCATCTATAATTATATGCGCAATAATTGTATGATACATGTGGCTTGTTTTACTGTCGAGAGATGGAAAATAGGTTATACATATATCAATTATCGTAGAGTCCGATATGGGATAGAAATATACCGCTATGCTTTACGTGATCTCTAAGTATTCACAAATTCTAATACATTCTTGTATGTTCGCATCCATCATACAGATATAGTCAGGTCATATATAAGAATATATTTAATTCTACTCGAGAGAGATTGTTAAACAAATTAGGAATATTGATCTTCATAATTAAATAATGTTATCAAATTCGACGATTCAGGTTAGAGGAAATTGGTATAAGTGGATTCGGGATCCTGGTACGCTTTTCTTTTTTTTTTTTCTAATTTAAAATAATTCTTTTTTTAATTTAATCTCCTGTTTGTTTAAATTATAATTAGTTAATTGTTCTTAACTTATAGTTTAATTAGTTCTTAATCACCAAATATCCAAAGTTCATTAGATTCGGTTAATGTTAGTATAATTGAATTGAATTATCTAAATCTTCATGGGAACGATACTTGGACTCAACATCCACTTTATTACTTGAGCGATCCGTGCACTTGCGGAATTATTAAAGACATAAAATCGCTGACAAGTTTTTGGCGCCGTTGCCGGGGATTTAGTTTTAGTTCTTTTTCAGTTATTTTAACACTAATTTGAACTTTATTTATTTAATTAATTTTTTTGTTTATTTCATTGTTGAATTCTCTTTTCAGACCACAACACACGATCAAATATCAGGAGATTGATGAAGACAATATGCTTGTTGGAGACTTTTTGACTCCACAGATCATCCAGAGCTAATCTAGCATTGATAAGGACAATATACTTTTTGGAGATTTCCTTGCAATGCAGCATGCCAATAAAACGAGATATGAGGCTACTTCTAAAATTGATGAGTACAACATGCTTTTTGGAGATTTTCTTGTAATGCAGTAGGCCAATATAACGAGATATGAGGCTACTTCTGAGATTGATGAGGAAAACATGTTTGTTGGAGAATTCATCGTAGATCATCCAAATTTCTCTTGGAAGGATAATTGCAATAATATCAGACCACAAGGTCCTCAGTTTCAACAGCCAGAATAGAAAACTTCACTTGAAGACATTCTCGGTAAATTCATCAAGAAAATTGATAAATTCATAGAAAAATTTGATCAGTTCATGAGACAGACATATATCAATCTTCAAAACCAATGCGCTTCAATAAAAAAAAATTGGAAATACAAATGAGTCGGATGGTAGGCATATATCACCGATCACCAGTATCGTGTCACCGCCAATCAATACAAAGGTGAATCCCAAGAAAAATGTTACAGCTATTACTACTAGAAGTGATGTTCAATTACCAGAAATCCATATAAAGATGCCAGTTGCAAATAAAGAAAAGGAACCATCCACTGATGAGAAGCACGTAAAACGAATCGAGCGGCATAACGATATTAAAGAGAGTTCATATACACCACAGGTTAAGGCAACCGTTCCTATCAAACCATATGAGCCTTCGATCTCATTTCCTCATAAATTACAAAAGTACAAGTTAGACAAGCAATTCTCCAAGTCTTCTCTTTCTTCTAAGATTGATTTTGTGATCAAGGTCGATGAAGAAGTTGAAATTTTCTTGGTTGTGTTCGAGCAAGGTGCTATACTAAAATCCTATTTTTATGAGGAGCACAAATTCAAATTTTTTAGGATAAATGAAAAATTGTGCAAAGTTAATAGATGCAAGCAAAGAAAGTCCTCCAAAGCACTATTTAGAATGCCGTAAAGCAACCAGACAATAAGTTAAGCTAATGACTATAAATAAGCGCTTAATGGAAGGTAACCCATTTTCTAACCCTTTTATTTACTTGCTTTATATGTAGTAGTTTTAGGTAGTTTAAATAATTAATTAGTTTTTATTTCATTTATTATTTAATGCACTTATTAAGCCTCACCATGTCAATTGGAGGATGTCCCACTCTTCGAGCCACTTCGATAATATATATAACATCATCTTTTGACCAAGTGTCTCAGCACTATATCTGAGTCCACTTCAACCGGGCCTTCAACTAGTCATATCCATCTTCTCCATATCTATCTCCGTGGAGTAACTGATCTCTTCCCTCCTTTATTTGCTTTATTTTACTATTACATTGGGAACAATGTAATGTTTTAGTTTGAAGGTGGGTTAAGTATCAGAATACTAAATTATTTTGAATTTGCTTATTATTCGGGTCTATATAACTGCCAAAAAAATTAATTTCATTTTTTTAAATATATATATATATATAAAATAAAAATTTATTATTATTTTTTCTTCTTTCAAAAAAAAAAAAGAAGAAGCTATTGTTGAATATCTTACCACCAATGATAATATTTGTTTGAATTCAAGTACGTTTTTAGTTAGAATATTAGACAACACTTTAACTTGTACTTTTACATGAATACTTATCTATGTTAGACTAGATTTGAAGCACGTGACCACTGTTGGCTTATCACTTATGGAAAACATGACTTGAGTGTGTGTGTTGATATTATTGACTTAGATCATTATAAAAAATCTCGTTCCTAAATTCTTAGTCGAGTAACCAAACTGTTTGAGAACATTTTTGGGGTGTTAAAGTTGGTACATATTTTTGTAGAACTTTGATGGTTTGGGTTTCTGGCTCTCATCTTTGGTTGAATAAGTTGTAGTCAATGAATCCAAATCGAGCACTACTCACTGCTGAAAAAATAAAAAAATAAAAAAAATTTAAATTTTAAAAAATAAAATATCTGACTCGAGTAATTAAACCTGTTAGGGTATTTTGAAACCAGGTGCCCTAAAGTCATCTGACTTTGAATCATCGGCCCAAAGCTCGTTACATAAGTCACAAAAAATCACATCTTCACTTCTCTTATAGCCTATGAGACTCGAGCAATTAAGTCTGTTAGGGTGTTTTAAAACCCGTGCCCTATAGTCATCTCGACTTGGGAGTCATCAACCGAAAGCTCGCTACAAGAGTCACATAGAAAGCTAATGAGAGAGAAGTAGTGCGCATGATGTAAGATCATTTATATTAGTTAAATAAAATAAAATGAGTTAAAGTGCTCGGTAAGGATTGCTAGGTTAGAACATAAGAGACTGAATATGAGAATTTAGAAATCACTCACCATCCTAGTTCTGAGAATACAATGTTCTAATTTTTACCACTTTATTTGAAAAAAGTATTTGTTGATCAATAGGAACCAAATTTGCTAGAACACCTTGGGATTGGAGAGAAAATCATTAGAAGTGTGTAATTTACGAGAGGTGTAAGAAATAAATGACTAAAAATGGTTTGAGATTGTGAAAATATCAACAACACAATATTGGTCGTGGTCTAATACATGTGTAAGTTCAATATCTGGCTATTTACACACTCACAAAAGGTTGAGCATTCGATAAGTAAAAATTTAATTGTTCTGTTGTTTAATATATTTCTAAAAGTGTTGCTTTATTTTCGAACTTGAGGCATATGATAAGAAATTTAACATTAACTATATTTTTGATTATTCTTTTAGCTTAGTTTAAATTTGTAGTTATTTTTGTTCGAGGACGAACAAATGTTTAGTTTGGGAGTGTTTGATAAGTGCATTTTGTGCACTTATTCTGACATCTAAATTAAGCTTTTATCCCGTTATTTTATTAATTTTATACTTAATTTATTGTATTTTCTTTTCTATTTCAGTTTTTGACTTGTCTTTAAGAAATTGGAGAAGAATGGATGAAAAGAACAATAAATCAGAAGATATTTCAAAAGTATGAGGATCCAATTGCACTCAATTGAAAGTTGAAGGACTAAAGAGGACTAAAATGACCAAGACCCAAAGTTGAAGGACCAAATTGGAAATTATGGAAAGTTGAAGGACCAAATGTGATGTTATGAAAAGATGGATGACTAAATCAGATAGAATAAAAAGTTGGAAGACCAAAACAACACAATTGGAAATTATAAGCTGCGCAATCGCCCAACTTATAGCTGGGCGAGCGCCCAGCAATGTCCAACAAAAGCAGTGAGTAGATTTGGTCTCTGGGCGATCGCCAATGCTAAATTCGACTGCGAGAATTTTATTTCCTTTTTTGAATCCTAATACGATTAGGTAACTTATGGGCCACGGATTTTGGAATATTTTGGGGTCTTTTGAGGCACCATTAGGATAATATAAATAAGAGTTATTTACTCATAACAAGTGTGGAGTTTTTGAGAGAACAACATAGACGAAAACACATCAAACGGAGATCAAGAATTGTTCTTTTGAAGAACTGAATCGAAGATAAAAAACAAGACGTCATCTCTTTTGAGTTTTCTTCATCTCCGGGTGATGAATTCCATATTTTCTTCTCCTCTTTATTCGAATTATTAGTATGCTAGGCTAGAATTAACTAGTGCTAGGATCGTGATGAAGCTTGTATCATGAATCTTTAATTCTTCGAACCTAGTTTTTGATATTTAAGCATGTTTTAATTTTTGAATAATTGATATTGATTTTCTCTTCATCTACAATTATATGCTCAATAGTTGTATAATTCTTGTGACTTGTTTGGCCTTCGAGAGATAGAAAATAGGTTATAGATATATATCAATTATCGTAGAGTCCGATAGGGGATATAAATAGACCACTATGTTTTACGTGATTTCTTAGTATTCACAAATTTTAATGCTTTCTTGTATGTTCGCATCCGTCATAGAGATATAGTCGGGTCATATATAGGAATATGTTTAATTCTACTCGAGAGAGACTGTTAAACAAATTAGGAATATTGATCTTCATAATTAAATAATGTTATCAAGTTCAACGGTTCGGGTTAAAGGAAATTGGTATAAGTGGATTGGGATCCTGGTACGCTTTTTTTTTCGAATTTTAAAGTAATTCTTTTTTTAATTTAATCTCCTGTTTGTTTAAATTATAATTAGTTAATTGTTCTTAGATTATAGTTTAATTAGTTCTTAATCACCAAATATCCAAAGTTCATTAGATTCGGTTAAGGTTAGTATAATTGAACTGAATTATCTAAATTTTCGTGGGAATGATACTTGAACTCAACATCCACTTTATTACTTGAAATGATCCATGCACTTGCAGAATTATTAAAGACATAAAAGCGGCCGACAACATGTAACAAATGCAATTGAGAATCTTTCCTCAGATATTCAATTTGTATATTTAATTTCCATAAATATATTAAATCTCCCTAAATCTTAAATAGTTACATGCCAAAAAAAAAAAAAAAAAGAATCTTGCAAAAATGTGTTCGAGATAATGTATGAATCATTATACACACGTAAACTAATAATTTTTTTTTTTTCAAATGATTTAGAAAATGTATGAAAAATAATGGAAAAAAAAAACTTATTTCCTTGTGTCACGGGGGTTGAACTTCTTTTCTTATGCACCTTTTTCCGTGCCTCAATGCCACGGTTTTTTTTTTTTTTTTGGATGTAACATTACATCTCAGATATGTTATTTCGCTTTTTTTCTTCATTGTTGCTACGAGATGGTGCCATCATCATACTTCTATAAAAACATCAAATACACCGATCTTCATTTCATACAAAAAAAAACGAATGTAAATATGTTTATAAAATAAAATACAGCACATATACATGTACTAACTTGAGCGAAATTCCAGTGATCTTGATCGTAATATTAACTGCAAATCTTGTGAGGATTGAAACTGGGTTTTTGATTTGGGATATCTCTGTTTCTTCCATAGATACTGTGCAGTGACCGAGGTGAGTAGAAATGGAAAATTAGGAAGAAATTGGAAGAAGAGCCATTGGAATACGTGACACTTTGAGGGTAATATTGGTAATTTAGGTTAATTGTAAAATCTCATTAATTGTTGATAAGACTGTGAGGGTAATTTTGGATATTTACGTTAATTGCAAAATCTCATAAATTGTTAATAAGCATTTTAGCCATAATTTCAGCAATCAGTTATAAATTGAATTTGAAATTGAATTAATTAAAATTATATATATAAAGTAATATTAAATGAAAAGATAATATTGAAAATTTAGAAATTATCCAAGAAATTTCTAAAGTTTTAAAAAAACTAGGTATGGTTCCTAATTTTCTCTTTCTTTGGAGGCCTAATTTTTGGATTTCACCTCGCGCCCCAAAAATATTAGAACCGACCTTGGTCATATGAAACACTGCTTATGCAGGAATCCCGTGTCAACCAGGTAATATTTACAACCCGCATTGGAAAATTATATTCTACTATGCCCATTATTGTTGTCGTCAACATTCAGCTGTCGTGGGCCGTACTTTCGTACCCAGCCAATGCAAACGTGAAACACATATTGAAATCACATGAAGCTAGAAAATTTTGTGTTGGACATTACTTCCGCCCGATGAAGCAAATTGTGTCACACTCTTCAACGGTAGCTCTGATGCGAGTAGTGTCAATAGCCCCAAATAGTCCTCAAGTTCAAGATTAATGCACATTACCCCGTTTGTTATGAGTCGTAAAAAAATGCTAATACATCTCACGAAGCAAAAATAACACAATATAATGGACAGACGAGTGGCATTTTACACAAAATCACCTGTGATTTTCAGTTTATAGCCTGTGAAATTTTGCTTCGCTTTTGTACTGCTGGTCTGGATTCATTATTTCATCAGCGAGCATCGTCATAGCCGTCAAAACTCTGTGGAAATGCCAAGAGATTGTTTCGGTGAGTGATAAAAATCTCTTACGCTATCTGTACCCCATTCTCGCGCGTACAAACAAAAAGAAACATGTCCTCTTGTTCATATGTCTACACCCTACCATTGTTTTTAAGCCCGTACTCGTCTCACAATGTGTCTCACAATCGGACAAACATTTCAGGCTTCATCAGAAACACTTGGTAATATCTCATCTCGCCATCATCCAATGTCTCTATTATGAACATCTGGCTAGTTCTTGTTGAAGAGTGTCGTGGAAAAAATATTTATACATGACCGGATTGAGAACTGATGACTTTTTATTACACGATCAAAGTATCCTGGATTTGGTTTTTTTATAAGGGTCATTTCCCATCTTCTATATCAAGACTTGATTCAAGGCCTGGTCTGTTAGTAGAGACCAAGTAGTTTTGCTGAGTGTGTTATGTTTCAAACTAAGCAGAACTTAGGTTCCTGTCGTCACCTATTTCCTTTTGAAGATCAGAAACTTGTGGCTTTGCAAGTATGCATGTTGATACTGACATTATTTCCTATCGTTTTAAGTGAGAAGATACTGGGAGCTTGCTGTTTTCCATGTCAGAAAACATATGCTTCTTTAGATGTTATTGTTGCTTTTATAATTTGCAGAGTAAACATTAAGGATGATATTTGTCTGAAATACAGATCACATAATTTGTGAAATTCTAGGATGCTTTTCCCATCCCCTTTATTGTGCTTCAGAGCCTTGATTGTTTATTCCTTACTAGGACCCCTTTCCCAGATGTACTTTATCCATTCAATATACGATCTACATTTAGCTCATTCTGATGCAAATGCTGAAAGGTAGCTGTGTTCCTTAGTATGCTATAAATTTTGATCGACTAAGGATGTTATTTCTTATTTGTATTAATCTGCAACAAAAAGTTTTATCTTACTGTCTAGTTTATGATGTAATTACTTAATATCTCAAGACCATTTATAATATAATCATATATCGATATATACATGTTATTGCAATTATTTCTTTATATACGAGTTATTGCAATTATTTATTTGGTAAAATAATTTCAGAACTCTTACAGTTCTTCCGGTAGAATTGCATTTGTAATTAGAGAAGTTATAGGTAATGTATCTGTCAAGCTGATTTTAAATGTATACTTTGCAGTGTCACTTGGATTTTTTGATGACATTTATGTACGCGTCACTTTAATGCCGAATCCTTATCATGCTGAACTGATCCAGAACATAAGTCAGCATCTCATTTGTCATCAATTTTATAATGAAATTATATATAAAATCGAATGCTTGTGACTAGATGCTAAGGGCATGTTGTGTTTTGCGTTTGGTTTTGAGTTTTAAGCTTTTGAATTTATTTTCGCTTTTACATTTTGAGGCTATTTTAAGATTCTTAAAATGCATTTTGTTTAATCATTCTAAAAAACTATTTCTGAAAATTGAAAACTGGAAAACTCGATCTGTTTGAAATTTTGAGAAGTTGTTTTATATCATTTTATTTAATGAATTTGATTATTCAGTATAATAGAACAATTTTAACAATTTTATGCTAATATATGATAAAAAATATATTTACATTTTAAAGTGAGTGAATCTTACAATATTTTTTTTTACAAAAATAAAATACAAACAAATAACAAATTAACAAAATAAAAATAAAAAGTAATGACGTGGATTGAGAATTATAATCAATATTCATTTGAATTAATTTTTTAAGTTTTTTTTATTCAAATAACCAATAAGACCTTGAATTATTTTTTACTATTAAGAATTTTCATTTTTTATAATTTATTTTTTTAGAATTTTTAATTTTTAAGAATTTAGAATTTTTATTGTTTAGAATTTTATTTTTTTTTTAAATTTTTATTTTATAAGAATTTAGAAATTTATTTTTTAGAATTTTTGTTTTTTTTTTTGTAATTTTATATTTCTAGAATTTTTTATAAAACTTTTTATTTTAAATAAAATTTGTTTTATTTTTTTAGAATTTTATTTTATTTTTTTTAGAATTTTATTTTTAAAAAATATTTATTGTTTAAGAATTTAGAATTTTATTTCTTATAATTTTATAATTTTTGTTTATATAAATTTTTATTTAAATAAATTTTGTTTTTCTTGTTTTGAGTATTTTTTATGTTTTCACTCAAAACGTCAAAAACCTTATTTTGCATTTTGTGTTATAAATTTAATCTTGTTTTTATATGAATTTTCAAAATAACATAATAATCAAATTTTAAGTGTATTGCATGATTCAAAACAAATTGAAAACAAAGAAAGAATATCACCTAACTTCTCTGGATCGGAACTAGGTGGGTGTGGGAGTATATGGGAGAAAATTACCGAATGGATTGGGCGGACGAGGTTGGTCTTATACTTTTGAGAATTTATTCCTTCCTTCAACAGCAATTCAAACGTGTGATATTCTACTGAACTTCAACTATGTTCCCGACTGCAGATAAGATTTAGGGTTCACACTGTAAATTATCCACCTCTACCTGTATAGCAAGGAAAAGATTCAGAGCAAAAGATTCAGAAGATAAAGATTCGAGGCAAAAGATTTAAATCCTTTTGCCCCTATGGTGATCACTGTAAGTCAACAACTGTGCTTCTTTCTACGATAATTATGTCACTAGTCGTGGGCTTTCTGAAGTAGGTGCTATGTGTTTGATTAATATTTATGGGGTATATGCCGTCAGAAACTTTTTACGTTCTCTTCTCTGGACTGAAAATCATTCTCCTTTTACTTTTTGAGCGTTATCTTTACTATCCTTCTTAATCTCCTTCCTTCATGGGTGGGATACCGTTGATGTAAGGAATTGAGGTATACATACACAGCGAAAATTAAAAGTTCAATTCCTTTAAGCTGGATCAATTTTGTACTTAGAGAGAATTCGTGATAGAAGTTTACCTTGATGAACACCGTGGAATCTGATTCTCTGATTAGTTGGAGGTGCGATCTTCAATACCACAACTGTCCAGATGTCCAGCCTCTAATGGTGATCCACACAACAAGAACAGATCTGGACTTCCACAATCAATAACAGGATGAAAGCGTAACTTTTGAGAGAAGTTGATTGGGTTGTCTTTTGCTTGTGCTAGCAAATAATTAAAGATCAACGCTTGTAATTAATCTGTTGTGGCCTTGTATATATAGGTAGGGCTAACACTAGCCTTAGTTCTAGTCCAACTAGAACCCATCAACAAACGGGCCCAATTAATTTGGCCCAATAAGTAATTAAGTCCGACCCAACTAATTTGGACCTTGGACATTAATTCTTACAATCTCCCACTTGGACAAGGTCCAATTCCAGATGCTCAATTCTCACTTTATGTGTATGACCCATTAGGTTCCCTTTCACGATGGCAAACGCAGTGATATTCTCATCGCTTCACCGAGATCGATCAATTCACATCGCCGTCCAAGATTGACATCTAGCAATGTGTCAAGGCAATCCATGTGAAGGAAAATGTCATGTGGTATGACAGAACCAATATATGTACGGTTACCGTGGAAATATAATCCCTTCATCAATATAATCCAATTGGTTAAGAGATATGGATCAACGTCAATCTTATTTCAACCAATTATATTATTTACCTCAACTCTTTGTTGATCTAATCTAGTTATGATTGAAACATTTTCAACTCATAACTCCACCCCGGCCGAGGAAATTTATATCAACTTAAGTGGACAAAATACAGGTCATAATCTCCTACTTTCCAGGAGTGACGAATCCTCATATTGGACATTCACAAAACCTTCATATGATTCTCACTATACCCGTCGACGCCTCCCCGGTGACTCATAATCTACGAGTCCCATCAAACGCTCGCCAAAATATAGCAGTCCTCACATAAGATTCTATGATGTCCTTAAGTCGAATGACCAAATCCACAACAGCGCATTAGAGATTTACCACTGACGCTTGGATAATTATCCATGTGGAATCTCTAGGCGAATCATCCAATGTCATGTTCTCATAACAATGCATTCATGTGTTCATTCGATGTCTCTCTACATCTTAGCTCGTGAGATCGCCTACTTTCTTAAAAAGAAATGCAACACATGCTAGTCTATCCGCAATAATGATATACGTATCTCATTATTACTATGACTAGGGATATTTCAAGAATAAGTTATTTATAACTTGTATCTCACAATCACAACACCTTGTGATTAAAAAGTTATTATAAACTTTTCTTCGTACTCTATTATTTTAAATAATAAAATTTAAGAATAATACATCTGCCATTTAAAATGTAGACAAGTATTTAATTAATCAATTTGTTAATATACTTCAATGTCTAACAAAGAGTATAGCACGAAATATCCCATACAAACTAGATCCAATCACTCAGGTATCTTAATACCATCAAATTTAGCATGTCCATCATACTTGTGCTGGGACAACAACTTTGTTAAAAGATCTGCTACATTATCGTATGTTAGGACCCGCTCTATCTTTATATAATTTCTTAAGATTATCTCCCTGATGAGATGATATTGCCTTAATATATATCAGGATCAGTGATGAGACATGTGTTCCTTCGCTTGTGTGATGGCTCCATTGTTATCACAATACAAGTTATTGGATCAACAATACTAGGAACTATTCCAAGTTCAGTAATGAACTTCTTGATCCAGACCATTTTCTTTGCTACTTCTGAAACAGCTATATATTAGGCTTCTGTAGTTGAATCAGCAGTCGTTTCTTGTTTGGAACTTTTCCATCTGACTGCACCACTATTTTGAGTAAATACATATTCAGATTGAGATTTGTTATCGTCTTTATTAGACTAAAAGCTGGCATTGGCATAATCTTGAACTCTAAGTTCATTTCCTCCATATACCAAGAACATGTCTTTAGTCCTTCCTAAGAACTTAAGGATGTTCTTGACCGCGATCTAATGTCTATTGCCAGGGTTCGCTTGGAATCTGCTTGTGAAACTCAAAGCATATGAAACATCCGATCAAATACATAGTATTGCATGCATGATAGATCCTATTGCTGATGCATAAGGAATTATATCCAGGTGATCTCTTTCAATTTGCTTCTTTGGACACATCTCTCTTGAGAGATAGATCACATGCCCGATGGGATAGAGTCCTCTCTTGGACTCTTCCATGCTAAATCTTCTCAAGACTTTATCTATGTACGTAGATTGAGATAGGTCGAGCATTCTTTTAGATCTATCTCTATAGATCTTTATTCCGAGAATGTACCTCTCCCATATCTTTCATGGAGAAATTTTTGGATAACCACAATTTTACTGATTTTAGCATTGGGATATCGTTTTCTAATAATAGTATGTCATCCACATACAAAATTAGAAATACGACTTTACTCCCAATAACCTTTTTATACACACATGGTTCATCTTCATTTTTGATAAAATCAAACATTTTGATTGTCTCATCAAAACAAAGATTCCAGCTCCGAGAGGCTTGCTTTAATCCATATATGGATTTCTGTAGTTTGCATACCTTGTTTCGCTCTGTGGATTCAAAATCTTCAGGTTGTGTCATGTATACATCCTCGCTAAGATTCCCGTTAAGGAATGCAATCTTGACATTCATTTGCCAGATATCATAGTTATGGTATGCTACTATCGTAAGCGGAATCTGAATTAACTTAAACAAGGCTACTAGTGAGAAGGTTTCGTCAAAATCAATCTCGTCTTACTTGTAACCCTTCGAAACCAATCTTGCCTTGTAAGTAAGAACATTACCATCTATATCGACCATTTTTAATGTAAAACAATTTACAGCCTATAGGTTTTATCCCTTCAGGCGGGTCAAGCAAGGTCCAAACCATGTTTTTCGTACATGGAGTTCATTTCGGATTCCATGGCTTCCTGCCATCTCTGTTAGTCAACATTTGACTTTGATTCTGCGTAAGTAGTAGGTTCTTCTTCCTCAATTAGTAATCCATTACTAATAACCAGGAGATCGTATCTCAGAGGAAAATGAATGACTCTGCTCGACTTACGCGGAGCTGGTGTGTCCTTGGGAACTGGTGGTTTCCACTTTCTCTATCTGTGCTTCATCAGATGCAAGCTCAGCCATTGAAACATCTAATTGGTCAATTTTATTTGTGGTTTCTTGAACCTCTTCAAGATCTACATTGCTCTCACTGTCTTCTCTAAGAATACAATAAGTCTCGATATGATGACATTCATCTCGATGGAATTGTAGAAATAGTATCCAACATTTTCTTTTGGATACCCCACAAATACATATTTATCAGATTTAGCTCATAGCTTATCTGATTCAACGCGCTTTACATAAGCGTCGCATCCCTGAACCTTCATGTATGAAAGATTAGGTATGTTTCCCTTTCCATAACTCGTATGGAGTTTTATTGACCGATTTAGATAGGACACGGTTTAGTGTATAACATACAATGTTAAGCGATATATCCAAAACGATTTTAGAATAATTGCACGACTCACCATTGATCGCACCATATCAAATAAGGTGTGGTTTCGTCTTTCAGATACACCATTTTGTATTGATGTATTAGGCAGAGTCCACTGCGAGAAAATTTCATTCTCTTTTAGATAGTCTACAAACTCACCCTTCAAATATTCTCCACCTCGATCAAATCTAAGTGTTAGAATATTTTTCTCGGTTTGCCTTTCTACTTCTTGCTTGAATTCCTTGAACTTTTCAAGGGCTTCACTCTTGAATTCCATCAAGCATATAAAACCATATCTAGAATGGTCATATGTAAATATGATGAAGTAAGAAAAGCCACATTTAGCATCTTTAGACATTTGTCATTATACATCAGTATGTATAAGACTCAAAATGTCTGCAACTGTGTCTCCCTTTCTAAAAAAGAGGGTCTAGATCATTTTGCCCAACGGGCATGATTCACACTTATCAAATTATTCATAATCATTTGAATCTAAGTATTCATCTTTATGTAACTTGGTTATGCGTTTTTCATTTATATGACCGAATATGCAATGCCAGTAATATGAGTTTTTGGTTTTATCGCTTTTATGCCATGTGGTTCCACTTCTAATGCCATTTGTTTCCACATTGAAAACACGGATCATCATATTTGGATTCGTCTTTGCTTAACTGCTTTTCCAACAGATTCACCTTTCTTAGATCCTTTCTAAAAGGTCCTTTTAGATTTCTTCTTAGTGCCCTTAGAGGTATCAATGGCCAAAGTTTACCCATTCATTTGGGCTTATAGCCAAAGATGTTTAGCAAATTCGGTATGGTACAATCAATCTTATTCACGCTTGAAGTTCATAATGAACCGGGAAAAGTTATTAGGTGGGGACTGCATAACTAAGTCAACACTTAGCTCGTTGTCTATGATAAAACTTAATTGATTTAATTTTTCAATATAATCAATCATCTTCAATACATGAGTACTGACTGAAGATCTTTTTACCATCAAACCTCTTTATAACCTTTTGGATGTCTCATACTGTTCAGTCCGTGACTGTACATCATTCAACTCCTTGAAATGATATATTTTGGTATAGGCATCCATACCCTCGTGCTACTTTTCTAACTCAAGTGACATACTGCAAGCATCATATGTTGTAGTGTTACTATTATCACTGTGTTTTTGTAAGCCTGCACGTTCACCGGCGTAGCCTCCTCAATAGGAGCTTATGGCATTGGCTGCTTATTGACATATCCAATTTTCTTTTTCATGTTTGAGAACAATTCTCAAATTGTGGTGCCAGTCCAAAAATTTGGTCTGATATGTTTGTTGGAATCCAATATGCCTCTCAAACTTATATGGTTACCCATGATTCAACAATTAAATAATAAGATAGAACAATTAATTAAATACATAAAATTAATTTAACATGGACTTATATTAAATTAATTATATTCCCACTATTTAAATTGAATTAATCACCCTCAAACATTAATCAATAGAACTCGGTTAGATTCTCGGGGGCTAGGATCCTTTTGTTTCATTAGAACCTTGAGCGACTCAACATACCCTAATAAAACATCCAGGTAGATACTTTATCAATCATATCTCTATGTGACTCCTAGATCATCAAGTAGACAACTTATTGTCGTACACATCTTATGTGTTTTACTTGATTGTGCCCCTAAAATTTTATTTCCTTGAGCGACTCAACAAAAATAAAATTCTAGTTAAATTCGACCCATTGTTCGTAAAAATCAATGTTTCATAGTGATAAACATATCTCACGAGCGACAATTTTGAGCTACTCAACAAACCGACATCGATAATAGACTCGGTTTTTTACTATAACAATGGAAGGCACGTTGTATTAACCATTTAATATGAATTTAATATTTTGATAAAGAGGAGTTTGTCTCATCACATTTATGTATATTAACTAACATCCAATATGCAATCAATCATACATAATAATAATAACAACTGTGGATGATTATAGACTTTATCTATCTAATCTT
Source organism: Forsythia suspensa (assembly GCA_023638005.1). NCBI lineage: Eukaryota > Viridiplantae > Streptophyta > Magnoliopsida > Lamiales > Oleaceae > Forsythia > Forsythia suspensa. Next base: position 56,106,456 of record CM042673.1, read on the forward strand.
CCTGAGCCAAAAAGAAGATTAGTCAGTCAATTCCTAAGGGATGTTGCATTCGTTCATCGAATGCTAAATGCAATAATCACCATCTCCTGCTGCAACCTGTATCCTATACTAGTTGGCATGCAGGCCTTGATTAATGGACACGCAGGCCCATAATAAATAAATATCTCAAAAATCTAATTAAATAAAGGGAAAATTGCCTATAAGTCACTTGTACATGACTTGTTTCAAATAAGCTCAAGACATTTTTCAAAATTGTGATTAAGTCATACTTTAAGCAATATTTTAAATTAATTTCAAAATTACCCTACACAAACATTGGCGTCTTCTTCTACATCTACAAACCTCCATCACCACTTGGGCATGGGCGAGTTGACCAGCTGATTGTTCTATGGTTCATGCGCTGCCGTGGAAGAGGTCACTACGGGCGATTTAGGTGTTGAACCTAGGTCGTGAGCCGATTTAGGTGCTGTTTTTTTTAGCGTGGGGGCCCGAATTTGATGGCGTAAGGCGTCAGGTATGAGTCGCGACGAGGTGATCAAGGTGATCCGCCCATGGTGAAGTTCGGGTCTAGTGGTTTTGGGGTCGGGTCTACCATAAAAAACTTGGTTCTGGTTTCTAGTTTGTGGTGTTTCCTGTTTTCTAGTTTTCTGATGTTTCTTACGTGAATCAATTAGTTGGAAATACTTTGTTCTGGTTGAATTCCAATTTCTAATTGCAAGCAAGGAAATAGAAGTTCAAAATTACATTCATTCAATATTTAATTCTGGTCTTGCCGGCGGTGGTGGTGGATATTGAGGCAGAGGGCAACATTGGGTTGTACACATTCACTTGCTTCACATACACAAGTGGTTTGGTTTGTAATTGAATTTTAAAAAGAATTGAATTGTATGTAAAAAAGAATGAAGATATAGAATGAAGATAGGTGATAATGCTCTACCATTTGATTGAATTGAGAAAAATAAAGAGAAGTGAAATATGTTGATTCAATACCATAATCAGAGTGTAGCTTGATATCAGATTATATAAAACAAGATCGTAAAAAATATTATCATAATAGAAATGACATAGAATTTGTATATGTGCTCAGAATTTTTATTATAATATGTTTTCGGAATGGTCTCGACGAGCCGTCAAGACCAAAGGGATTTGCCAACGACACGATGGATTTTAGCCATTTGAAGTCGTCTCTTTAACTTAAAATAGCAATCTTTATTTTTTCTTGCCAAAACAATATCATACATACCAAAACAGTATCACAAAATATTATCATAATAGAAATGGCATATAATTCGCATATATGTTCGTAATTTTATTATAATATATTTTCAAAATGGTCTCGACGAGACAATCAAGACCACCACTTTATTATCAAGTGATAGATTTTATCCTTTTGAAGTCGTCTCTTCAAACTTTAAAATGACAATCTTTAATTTTTTTTTATCAAAACAGTATCATACATCCTCTAAAATAGTATCACAGATAAATGTATCTTAATATACTAGTATTATACATGGAAATATGTTGTTCTTAAAATGCTCTATTAGTAGTTTAAGTCCATTGATATTGTTTGCATTCAATAACATTATCATAGATTAAAACAGTATCATAAATGTTTTAGTAGTTGAAGTAATTGAATTGTTCTTTAAATACTCCATTAGTAGTATAAGATCATTGATACTGTTTGTATTCAATAACATTGTCATAAATTAAAACAGTATCATAGATATTTTAGTAGTTGAAGTAATTAAATTGTTCTTTAAATACTCCATTAGTATTATAAGATAATTGTTACTGTTTGCATTCAATAACATTATCATAGATTAAAATAGTATCATATGTTAAACATTGTCATAATAAAACAGTATCAAAGACAAAAGCATGATGTAAGTGTACCATAGCACATTATATATACAAAACAGTATCATATATAAAACTAAGTACAAGATATTTTAATAGTTGAACTAATGATAATGTTCTTAAAATGCTCCATTAGTAGTACAATATAACAGGTTTAAACATTGTTATAAATAACAGTATTATAGGTTGAAACATTATCATAATAAAACAGTATCAAATATAAAAGCGTGGTATAAGTATATCAATGCAAATTATATAAATAAAACAGTATCAAAGATAAAACAATATCATAGATAAAACAAAGAGATTGATACAGTATCATAGATTGAAACATTATCATAATAAAACAGTATCGAAGATAAAAACATGATATAAGTATACCAATTCATATTAATTCAAATAAAACAGTATCATAGATAAAATAGTATCATAAAACTAAGCACAAGATATTTTAATGGTTGAAGTAATGATATTGTTTTAATATATTGAAACAGTATCATATGTTGAAATATTATCATAATAAAACAATATCACAAATAAAAATATGATATAAGTATACCAATTCACATTATCTAAATAAAATAGTATCACAGATAAAATAGTATCATAAAACTAAGCACAAAATATTTTCATGGTTGAAGTAATGATACTATTTTAATACAGTATCATTTATTGAAACATTATTATAATAAAACAGTATCAAAGATAAAAACATGGTATAAGTATATAACTGCACATTATCTAAATAAAACAGCATCATAAATATTAGTGACTTAATATATCAACATATTAAATGTATCTTAATATTTCACTATCATTAGAAACAGTATCATATATTGAAACACATATATTGAAACAGTATCAAGCATTTTACATGTTCTATCATAAAACTCTAACTCACAGCAACTATATTATCAAAACTAGTTGAATCAGTTCATCCAAACTCTATTCATTAACTACATTGCATATGTTTCAATTGAAACAATATCTCAACATTTTCATGGTTATTTTTAACTGAAAATGGTTTTTTTATACAAAAATAAAAAATAAAAAAATATGTTCACCATTGAAATAGCAGATTTTGAATTGTTTGTATGCGGTTACATGTTACGGTGAGAAGAATCAAACATAAGAAGAAGATGCAAATTGTTAAAAGTAAATGGAGGACTTTCTAAACAGGGAGTGTAATGATTTTGTGGGTTTTTACGTGTGTAAATGACAGTTTTTGCAATTGGAGGACATATTGGTCTTTTAGTAATAAAGTATGACTTTAGTTGAATTAAGATTAGATCATATGACTTTTCAACCCACCTTGACATTAACAGGCCAGTCCAAAATTTTCCCTTAAATAAATAATAGGGATTTTTTCATAAATAAACCACTTATTAAAAATAATTCTAATTTTATCAACTTAACAAATTTATTCTAAAAATACTATATTTTTAAAATTATATTAATTAATAAAATAATAAATTAAAAATAAAATCTATACCACAATATATATATATTTCCACGTGAATTCACTTAAATTTGCATTTAAGTCCTTTATTATTTGCACAATAAGTCCCGCATCTTTATAAAATTTGCACTTTAGTCCATATACTTCCTCTTTCATTTCAATTTCGTCCTTTTTATTTGCAACTCAAGTTCTTCAACTTTTAAATTTGTACAAATTGGTCTTCATATTTATACTTTTATATCAATTTAGTCCTTTATAGTATCATTATTTGATACATATGTTATAAATGATATTGTGTATCAATGTTTGATACAAATGTTACAAATGATATTTTGTAACAATCTATGTTACAAATTGAAATATAAAATATCGATGATACAAAATATTAATTCATGTAATATGTATTGTGTAAAATAACATAATATAATCAGAATATATTCAAATGAAACAAAATATTATTTGTAACATTTGTATCAAAACAATATACACAATATGATTTGTAACATTTGTAATGTATTGCGATACTAAATGTAAATTGTTACAATCAAAATGAACTCTAAACTTCAATAAGTTAGTTATAGTATGATATAGATATGAAACACAATGTTAAATTTAACAAATAAAACTATTGATTTCATCATTTGTAACATACGTAACATCGCCGATACAAAATACTAATTCATGTAATATGTGATGTGTAAAATAACATAATATAATATGTAATATATTCATTATACAAAATATCATTTGTAACATCTGTATCACATAGTGATACAAAGGACTAAATTGATATAAAAGTATAAATATGGGGACCAACTTGTACAAATTTAAAAGTTGAAGGACTTGGGTTGCAAATAAAAAAAGACGAAATTGAAATGAAAGACGAAGTATAGAGACTAAAGTGAAAATTTTATAAAGATGAAGGACTTATTGTGCAAATAATCAAGGACTCAAAAACAAATTTGAGTGAATTCACGTGGAAATAGTTATTTAATTTTAATTCATTATTTTATTATTTAATATAATATTAATTATGTAGTATTTTTGGAATAAATAAGTTAAGTTGTTAGATTTAGAATTATTTTAATATTTGTAAGTAGTAGGTGTAATATCCACTAAATAATAGGCTCGCATGCCCATTTAATTAAATAATAGGCTCGCAGGCCCAACCAACAATCAACATAAATAATTAACCATACAACCAATCACATGGGTCGAGTCCATAATCATCCACTAAACATCCATTTTAATATCTAATATTAAAAATATATTAATTTCTAAATTTGCAACTTTGACAATGTAAGTCTAAACATTTTAGACACTTTGGAACGGACTAGACATAATTAAATAATTAATCTAATTAATTACTTAATTTTTCAATAATAAAATTAATCAATTAATCTAATTAACCAATTAATTTTATTCAAAAAGGGGATTTTTCAAAATTTATTTTATCTCCCAATTTAAAGTCATACTCTAAATTGAAGACAAAATTTTTATAGGGTCAAAATTGTAATTTTATAAAGTAAAGTCAAAATTTAATCTGGTCAAAATTCAAAATATGGTTTAAAAAGAATTTTAGTCAATACTAAATATTTGACCAGCATTAAAATTTAAATAATTTCAATTTTTCCATAAAAAAATATAATCACATTTGAGACCCTAATTTCTTTTAAAGTTTGAGGACCCAATGTGCAATTTCTACAATTGCATAGTCAACCTTTAAAAATTTTAAAACAGTGAGTCAATCCATTGCAATTTCTGAAATTGCAAAAAGGTCCAACAACAACCTTTGAAATCAGAAGGGCCTCTCATGCAATTTCCAAAATTGCATGAAAAGCCCCCATCTTCAAATTGAAAACCACGTCGAAACCCTAACCCTTTCGACCCTTGGCGGCGATGTCCATATCGGCGCGCTAGTAAAAAAAAAAAAAGTGGACTGCTCTTAGCAACGACGGCATCGCGCGGCAGCCGGGCCGATCTTGGGTCAGGTCGCAGGTCATGGGTGACAAAGAATGACTCCAAAGCAAAGCGCCAACAGACGTGATGCCGCTACTCTTAGCAACGACGATGGGAAGAAGCGGCTATGGTGTCATTGCTAAGAGCAATGCATGACGCAGATCTCATGGCGCCGGCCGATCTTGGTCGTGTCGCGAGCCGCCTCGACAAAGAATGACCTCCAGGTACTCTCTCACTGCGTCACTGGTTGCCACCATCTGGCTTTTTTTTTCTCGTCCCGTTCCAAATAAAAATTAAAATCTAAAATTCAATTTCAGATTTTTTGTTTCAAAATTCAAAATTTTATATTTTGTCAAAACTCAAATCAAATTAATGTCTCAATAACAATTATTGTTCAATTCATTAAAGCACTCTAACGAACTCTAACAAGTAACAAGGTAGTCTCTGATTCCACTGTAAGGAATTGAGGTGTACATGCACAATAAAAATTAAAAGTTCAATTCCTTTAAGCCGGATCAACCTTGCACTTAGAGAGAATTCGTGATAGAGTTTACCTTGATGAACACCATGGAATCGATTCTCCGATTAGTTGGAGGTGCGATCTTCAATACCACAACCGTCCGTATGTCCGACCTCAATGGTGATCCACACAAAGCAGAAACAGATCCGACTTCCACAATCAAGAAATGATGAAAGCGGAACTTTTGGGAGAAGTTGATTGGGCTGTCTTTTGCTTGTGCTAACAAGTAATTAAAGATCAACGCTTGTAATTAATCTGTTGTGGCCTTGTATATATAGGTAGGGCTAACCCTAGCCCTAGTTCTAGTCCAACTAGAATCCATCAACAAACGGGCCCAATTAATTAATCTAATTAATTAATTTGGTCCAATAAGTAATTAAGTCCGACCCAACTAATTTGGACATTGGACATTAATTCTTACAAGTGCATCATGTTGTAACTGTTACTTCATATTAACTTAGTCCTTGCTATAATCTCTATGGTTCTTCAGAACTTATGGTGATTCTTTCATGTCAGTTCAGTTTATATTTGAGATTCTGCTGAACGAGGAAATGAATAGCCAAATCTTGGAAGCAGCGCACGTTAAACATGAGTGTGTTTGTACGACTGTCCTCTTTCTATATTCCTTTTTCAGTTGATGTGGTGTAGGTTTCTGCATTCTCAAATTGCCTTTTCCTTCATAGATCATATATATGTCAATTTTATATGTTCTATTAAGTTGACCCCCTTGAGACAAAATCGCAAAGGATCCAAAATTTGGTTTCCTCCCTAGCAATTTGTGCAATGTTAGATATTGATCTTTACGTGATGCCTACTTGTTATAGAGAGAAGCAAATGTGCAATGTTTTGAATTTATTTTTATATTTTCCGTATTGAAAGGATAGATTGCAACTACGGTAATTAGCGACGGCTTTTCCGTTGGCAAAGGTAATAGTTTTTCACCAACGAATTTTCACCTTTCACCAAGGGAATATCCGTTGGTGAAGAGTGAATCATATCACCAACAGAAATTCCATTGGTGATATTAATTAATTTTGAAAACCAAAAAATAATTCGACCTTTCACCAACGGAATATCCGTTGGTGAAGAGTGAATCTTATCACCAACGAAAATTCTGTTGGTGATATTATTTAATTTTGAAAACCAAAAAATAATTCGACCTTTCACCAACGGATATTCCGTTGGTGAAGAGTGAATCTTATCACCAACAGAATTTCCGTTGGTGATATTAATTAATTTTGAAAAACAAAAAAATAATTCGACCTTTCACCAACGGAATATTTGTTGGGGAAGAATGAATCTTATCACCAACGAGAATTCCGTATGTGATATTAATTAATTTTAAAGACCAAAATATATTTCGACCTTTCACCTACGGAATATCCGTTGGTGAAAAGTGGTTCATATTACCTACGAAATATCCGTCGGTGAAAAGTGGTTCATATAAAAAAAAAATTCGAGCAATGTGATATTTTATGTTTAAGTGTTAACACAATGTGGAAATTGATTTTTCACTAATATTTATTTTTTACTTTATAAGCAATTATAGAAAATGTTGCTCATTGAACTAATATATATTATAAAAACTAATATAATTACAAGAATTCATTTGTCTCCAATGGTTTAGTTGTAACTTCACAACTCTTAGCCCAAGCTTCAAATCACATTACATTCATTATAAATTAATAAAATAATAAAAATACTTGACAAAGCTTAGTGGATCGGGTCGGGCCTTTGGTGGGTCGAGTTTCAAATCCATAATTGGCAAGTTGGGTCGTGGGTCCACCGAGTATATAAAATTAATTTTTTAATTATTAAAAATTTGCACTATTATACCTACTAATTTCCGCTGGTAACAATCTTCGTCATTTCGTTCTTATTTTGAGGGTCATTGAAAGTTACCAACGGAAATTCACTGGTAAAAAGCGTGTGTCATTACCAACGGAAATTTCGTAGGTAAAGGGTTGGGACATTACCAACAAAAATTCCGTTGATAATAGTCTGTGTCATTGCCAACGGAAATTCTGTAGGAAAATAGCACACGCTTTTACCAACGGAAATTCCGTTTGTGAAGATCACCAACGGAAATTCGGTTGGTAACTTTCACCTACCCTCAAAATAATAACGAAAATTCCGTTGCAAATAATCCGTTGGTAGCGACTATTAGGCACGGATATCGTAGCTTTAGCAACAGAAAATCTGTTTCTGAAGCCACGATTTTTTGTAGTGTGTTAGATATGAGTCACTTTAATTTTTATTTTTATTTGAATACATTTACAAAATGTGAAGGAATATTTAGATACCTGTAGACTTCTGCTTCATGTTGTTACACCCATATTACTGTGCCATTCTCCATTCAATGCACGAGGCTTGATTCCTAGCATAAGAACCCATGTAAGTATACTTGAATATCGGGTTTTCCAATTCAGTTAAGAACGGTGTGGAATCGAGTGTCATGAATATGTTTTAGTAACGTTTTCCACCCTTAAATCGTCATATTATCTATAATTTTAACGTCGTGAAAAGTCATATTTGAAGTCGAATATAATGGTAAATACTAGGAATAGGACCGTTGCACAATACTTCAAGACTTCCAAATTCATTCTTACATCCTCCGGACTCCTAAAAACAATAAAAAGAAAGTATATTAACATTATTTTAATTTGCTATCACCGTATTTGTAACAACTACAGACTTTTTCTTACAAGTCTTTCACTCAACGGCTATTCCGTGCACCGTTAGCAAGACCTTTACTTTATGAGGCACTTAAGTTGAATGCTAGTAGCCAAAATCTGAACGAAAGACTTGTAAGGAAAAATCCGTGATCGTTTCAGTGTTATATTTTAAATTCCAAGTCTATAAATTAAGTTCATAAATACCTGTGTTTTTGCTGGCCAAGACCAAAGTAAGCTGCCAATGTTGCCATCTAAAGAAATGGGAGAAAAATAATGGCATAATTATCACATTAAAAATAATTGGAAAAAGACACATTTGTCGAAAAAGATCTTATTCAAAGAAAATTACTATTTTGTATCCCGACCCAACCCGTGTACCCCGCCACAAATGGGGGTAAGGATTCCCCAATTTAGTTGGGGAATTGGGGCACATGGTCTGCGGCCAAATCCATTTTGACTCTTATTTTTCTAAATTTAATTCGTATTTAACAAAAAATAAATAAATAATATTAAAAAAAATACAAATAGGAAAACATGAAAAAAAAAAATTTATATATTTTAATTTCCGCCCCACCTCTTGAAAATTCCCAAAGGGGCTGGGGACCATGGAGTGCCACTCCAGCCCTACTTTATTCTATTACCATCCCTATCTGAGTCCATTTCGGAAAACATTGTTTAACGCTCATTGAGGCATGTCAAGAAAATAAAAAACAGCTTCACCCAATGTAGAAATCAAAAGACAATGAAAAATGAAATTTTTTGAAGTGATAACCTAGTTTTGGTTTATTCATTAATTTACTGAAAATGAATGGAAAAACTTGTTATAGGCACAACAAATATCCAACTGCAAGTCTAGTTGTGGAGTAGTAATTACAATAAAATACAAATTGTCTCTGACCAATTTTGGAACCTTAAATTTTAAGTCCTTCACAATTTTAAACACAAACGGCTGGCCTGACTGAGATTAGTGCTTTCTTAATTCTTTCTACTGCTTCCTGCAGAGTGGAAAGGGATGCTGCATACGATATGCAGATGCAGCAGTCTTCTCCGAAAGCATCCCCGGTACGAGAGCAACCTGTGAACAAAAGATAATTAGTATAACAATCGATATCGATCAAAACCAAGATGCTTTCGTAAATTGTTTTAAGGTGATTTGTTTCTAACTTTTGCACATAGTGCCATCTCAAACCCTTTAAATAACGCAAAGAAAGCTGCAATTGTAGAAGTTATATGATTTTTCTAGCTTGCTATCAGTTATGATATGATAACATGTAACTATACGGAGACTTCAATCTGCTTTGCCTCTTGCACATCACATGAGTGTTTATATTAAGGTGTTTTAATTTCAATTTTTAACAGGAACGTGCACGGAGATCTTACTTGAGCCTTGTCAAGCAAATATCGGCACAGGGACTCTGAGCCATTAATGGCACCAAACTCGTCGATCTCCGCTCCTAAGTATGAGCTGAAATCAAGGAAGAGGTAAAAGCTCCCTGCAAGAATTCACCAAAAGTTAAGTAATAAGGTGAAGAATTAAAAGAATTACTTTAGACTACAAAAATTAGATGTTTCTTTATGTATTATCCAGTAGGTTCTAGCAGGAATAGTTTAGCTAAACGAAATTGAGCTGTTACCTGAGGCTCCGAGATTTTAACTCCCTCCATTTCTCCAAAGCTTTTAACCAGAAAATTTCTCCGCTCATGGAATACCTTGACCATAACTGACACTTCCTCTCCACCAGCATAATCCCATTCCTAACGCGGCAACTCCTGCTTTTTGAGTATACTGCTGGCACCTGAAGTGGACTGCAAAAACCAAGCACTTGACCATAACTGACACTTCCTCTCCACCAGCATAATCCCATTCCTAACGCGGCAACTCCTGCTTTTTGAGATATACTGCTGGCACCTGAAGTGGACTGCAAAAACCAAGCACCCGAAGTTTATTAAATTTTTGGTTTAAAGTAAAAAACACTAGTATATACATGTTTGACAATAGATATAATGCTCTGAGCGCTCTGCTGATGCAGTTCACATATAGAGATTGAAATTTATACCTAGCTAGACTTTTCATCTAAGGTGTGGTGATTTGTAGTTTCATATTTTATTTGAATTGGCAATGGTCTTTCTTATATGTAAATCTCCATATTTTCTCCTCACGAGCAGCCTTTTCCCAATATTTTTTCTCCTCAATACCCCAACCACTTATCCTCAGATAACCCTCCTCTAACATGATAAGATAACTCCCCATGTCTTCACTCCACGTTCCTCCCCTCCCTCTTGGCCTCACTACCAATTTTACTTTTACATACTATTTATTTCTTCATTTTCTTTTCATAGATATATCCAGTAGCAAGAAGGAAAAAAAATCAAATAAAACACACACTGTTGGGATTTTTGGTGCCAAACAAACAAAAGGGCTATGATGATTAAACGGGTCGGTTTAATTATACTTCAGAGGATTGGCCAATGATCAAGACTTATTTTATTGCCCAATATCAAACAATTAAGCAATTCTAATTATAAAGACAGTCAAAGACTTTATAGTTCACTTTGAGAATGGGCCACGCACCCAAATGTTTCTGCTTAACTAATCTTAGATAACCCACTTACCTTTAGGGCTCTTTTTGTGGGTCCTTGGCTGCAATATCTATATATGGTAATTCCTTAGTTGTAATTATATATATGGTGGCTGCCCATTATTGTTTTGAGGGTGAGAGAGTGCAGAAAGTTGTGACTGCGTGAATAGGTTTTTTCCTTAGTGGATTAACAATATACACACATATAGAGAGATACATAATTCGGCCATTGTTTCTGCTTCTTCCCGCGTCCCTGTGTGTGGGAGTTTCCTGTCCCTTTTTCTTCGCCCTTCCTTCTTTTTTTTTTCTTTGTGGAGAATAACATTCCCTTTATGTGGAATATAGTGGGTTATTTAGGAGTGTACTTTGGCCAAGATTTGTGGTGTTACCATTGTTGGAGATTGGCTAATCTGAGCCTCTTACATTCACCACTGTCGTCCCGTTGATTGAAGATTGAAGACTTTTATTTTGCTTTCAATATTGTCCATTGTTTAATTTGTTTCTCATTAATAAATAAATCTTAATATTCTTGGTGATTGCAGATTTATTATTCTAACAAATTGGTATCAGAGCGTGGTTGGCTTTTGAGAACACATTGGACACGAAACTACAACGTATGACGACGGCGAAAGAAGATGAGATCACTTTTCACCAAAATTTTATTTTTCAGAATTAATTTTTTTATACCGAAATAGCTTATTATACGATTTGACTTTTTTTATTTTATTGACTGCAGATTAAGTATTTGGACAGCGGTGTATTTCTTGGACAGATTGAATTCGAGCTTAGTGTCATCTTTCTGCTATAAATCTACAAAAGTGAGAATAAAATAAATAAATTCGCATCTCTCCGATATTACGGACCTTCAGATTAGTCTGCTCTGGTAAATTGGATAATCTTTTTTAAATTTCTGTAATAGCATGCCATCGTGTGGGGTGGCCATTAAATTTGGGGTTACCGTGTGGGGGTAAGTGGGTAACCATTGCTGTTGTTAGGAATTTACGCTGCCTATTGTTGTGACTTATGTTAGCTTTGTTTTGGTGTCGATTATTATTTGCGATACTTTGTTTCTGTGCATTATTATTTAGAATTGTCACCTAGACTTTACCCGTTTGACAATTTCCTTGATCTGAGATCGCGAATCTCACGAAACCCTGGGAATCTAAAATGTGAGATTCCCTGGGAATCTAAAATGGTGTATATTGAGGTCTTTAGGTTTTTCTGCATGATTATCTTGAGGTGCCTATTGGTGTATTTTCTTATTTATTAAGATGTCTGCACATCGTTTTGACTTGAATGTCTTTACTGATAAATGTGATTTTTCTATTTGGCAACAGAAAATGAAAGGTATTTTGGTTCAGCAAAATGTTTCAAAAGTTATTGATAATTCTTATGGTCCTAATGTTACTGAGGATCAGAAATTTTTTTTTTGATGAACTTGCTTACACTTCTATCATATTGTATTTATCTGACCCTGTTTTGCAAAAAGTTGGAAAATTTGATTTCACAGAAAAGTTTTGGAAAAAATTAGAAGAGCTTTATTTAATCCAATCCACTCCAAATAAAATTTATATCCTTGAAAAAATTTTCAGCTTCAAAATTGATCCCTCAAGGAATTTGGATGACAATCTTGATGTTTTTAATAAACTTGAGCAAGATATTCCAAACTGTGGTGAAACGGTCCCTGAAATTAACAAAGCTATAATTTTGTTAAATGCTATTCCTGATTCATATAAGGAAGTCAAGAATGCAATTAAGTATGGGAGGGAGACCCTTACACCTGACATTGACATAGACTCTTTAAAAAGTAAGGAGAGAGAGTTGAAGTTCGAGAAAAATGAGAGAAAAAATGGTGAGATCCATTTTGTGAGAGGTAGACCTCAGTCGAGGGGTGGGAGTGAAGGTGGAGGTGGAGGTAGAGGTGGAAGTGGGCAAAATAGTGGTGGCAATAGAAAGGGGAGAAGTCGTTCTAAGTTACGGGGTAAGGCAAAAGGGAAGAAGTGTTATGGTTGTGGCAAATTAGGCTATTTCATAAGTGACTGCTATAAAGAAAAGAATAAACATAGAGATCAGAGAGAAAATAATTAGACGAATGTGGTAGTACCCGAGAGGAGTCTCGTGAGGTTTACATGCTTTTAAATTTCGAGCCTGGTGAGATTAACATGTCTATGAAATCCCATATGGATGAGTAGATTCTTGATTCCGTGCATCTTTTCACATCACATCAAATAAACATTGGTTTGATCATTTGTATGAAAGTAATCACGGGAATGTCGTTGCATGGGGTGGTGTTGCATATAACATTACAAGCATTGGTGATGTGACCGTTAGATTTGATGGTGGCTTTGTGCATACATTAAACGGAGTTAGATACATTCCACACATGGTAGAAATTTAATTTCTCATGGGGAGTTAAAGGAAATAGGTTTTGTTGGTGTGCTTGGCAATGGCATGTTAAAAATGACTAAGGGTGCACTTAGAGCCTTTAAGACTGTTAGAAAAAATGGCATTTACATTGTGCGTGCTGAAGTGGTAGGTGGTCTAAATTCCACTATTGCTTCTATTGACACTGATCACACACAAAAGTGGCATAATAAACTTGCCCACGTTAATGTTAAGGGACTTAGGTTCCTTAAGGATAATGGTGTGTTTGGTAAGGATCAAGTGTCTAACATGTCATTTTGTGATCATTGTGTGCTTGGAAAACATCGTAGGATATTGTTTTCATCTAGCACACACAAGACATCTAGAGTGTTAGAATACATTCATACAGATTTCTGGGGTCCCGGGAGCAATCCCACTTTTGGTGGTAACAAATATTTTTTGTCTATTATCGATAATTTCTCCAGACGTGTGTATGTTTATCTGTTGAAAGATAAAAGTGAAACTTTCATTAAATTTAAAATTTGGAAAGTTCAGGTGAAAAATTAGACTGGCAAAAAGATTAAATATTTGCGTAATGATAATGGTCTTGAATTCTGCAATGCTGATTTTGATAACTTGTGTAATGAGTGTGGCATTACTAGACATAAATATGTGCCTTACACTCTCCAACAGAATGGGGTTACTGAAAGGATGAATTATACTTTGCTTGATAATGTTAGATGTATAATGTTGAGTTCTAGTGTGCCTAAATCGTTTTGGGGTGAAGCTGTTATGACTACATACTATCTGACTAATTTGACTCCATCCACTGCTTTAAATGGTGATACTCTTTATGAAAAATGGCATGGTAAATGTGCTGATTATACTATACTTAAAACCTTTGGTTGTAATGCTTTTTCTCATCAGAGTGAGGGAAAACTTGAACCTAGAGCTATGAAGTGTGTCTTTCTGGGCTACCCTAGGAGAGTTAAGGAATATAGGTTATGGGATAGAAGCCAAAGTGGTGTGAAGATTATCATAAGTAAAAATGTCAAATTTAACGAGTCAGAGATGCCTTGTCTAGATAGTGAAAAGCAAAGAAGAAACCATTAGTGGTGAATCTCCGTTGAGATGGAGAGAGTTAGCACCCCATTACTGTTTCTTCTAGTAAAGTGATAACCAACAAGATCAGCAAGTTGTAGAGAATGAGATGGTCGAGGATGTGATAGAAGATCATCTCGTTGACCAAAACCCCTTAGCTAATTATCAATTAGCTAGAGATAGGGAGAGAAGACCACGTAGGGAACCCCAAAGGATGTCTGACTATACCATAGCCTATGTTAGTTATCAAGAACTAGTAGATAGGGAGCCCAATACCTATGAGGAAGCTATAAGGAGTGAAAAGTCTAAGGAGTGGGTGAGTGCTATGAGAAAAGAGATGAGCTCTCTAGCTAAGAATCAAACTTGGGAATTAGTACCTAAACCTAAGGATAAATCCATTGTGGGATGTAAATGAGTGTACAAGGTAAAGGAGGGAACCACTGAGACTGAACCTGTGAGATATAAGGCTATGTTGGTAGCCAAGGGGTATACACAGAAAGAAGGGGTTTATTACAATGAGATTTTTTCGCCTGTTGTTAAGTATACCACTATTCGTATCATGCTTGCATTGGTTGCTCATTATGATTGGGAACTTGAACAACTTGATGTAAAAACTGCTTTTTTACATGGTGACCTTGATGAAAAGATTTTCATGTATCAACCGAAAGGTTTTGAAAATAAAAACAAACCTGGTCATGTGTGTTTTCTTAAAAAATCTCTATACGGTTTAAAACAGTCTCCTAGACAGTGGTACAAGAAGTTTGATTCATATGTTCTTTCAATTGGTTTCAAAAGGAGTGAGTTTGATCATTATATGTATTACCAAAGACCACAAAGACAAATGATTGTGTGTATTTGTTACTCTATGTAGATGACATGTTATTGATTGGTTCTAACATAAAAGTGGTAAACAATATTAAAATTGAGTTAAGTAAAGAATTTGATATGAAAGACCTTGGGCATGCTAAAAGGATTCTTGGCATGGAAATAAATAGAGATAGATCTAATTCTTACTTAATTGCTCATCAAACTCCATATGTGCTTAAAGTTTTGAAAAAGTTTGGAATGCTTGATTGTAAACCCAGATTCATGCCTCTTGGTAATCATTTTGTTTTGTCTAAAGAACAATCACCTAAAAATGAAGAAGAAGTTGCATATATGAATAAAATTCCATATTCAAATGCAATTGGTTCTGTGATGTACTTGATGGTTTGTACTAGGCAAGACTTGGCTTTTGCTGTTAGTACTTTGAGTAGGTACATGTCTAATCCAGGACCCACTCATTGGGAAACTTTGAAATAGTTGCTCAGGTATTTTGAAAAGTACCTATGATGTAGGGTTAATATATAAAATTGTTTCTAATGGTGTGAAACTAAATTGTTTTACTAATGCTGATTATGGTGGAGATAGAGATAATAGGAAATCTACTTCTTCCTATGTGTTCACTTTGTGTGATTCGTATGTTAGTTGGAAATCTCAACTCCAACATATTGTTGCTCTTTCCACTACTGAATCTGAGTATATAGTTGCTACTGAAGCCTTTAAAGAAGCTATGTTGTTTAAAGGTTTACTTAATGAACTGTGTGTTTTAAGTGATAATGTGACTATATATTCTGATAGTCAATCAGCTATTCATTTGTGTAAGAACCCTATTTTTCATGAACGCACTAAACATATAAATATTAGACTGCATTTTATTAGAGATGTGTTATCTCAAAATTTGATTAAACTCGAGAAAGTGCATTCAGATTATAATCTTGCAGATATAGGCTAGTAGGTGCTCACTTTGGTAAAGTTTAGAAGTTGTCTTACACTTCTAAACATTGGTACAGGTACGTTGAGTTCTAATTAGTTTAGAATTCATTTTTGTCATCTACTGAGTATGTGTCTTTATTTGGGTTTTGCAGATTTTTTTTTTGTTTGGAACCAAGGTGGAGGTTTGTTGGGATTTTTGGTCCCAAACAAACAAAGGGGCTATGATGATTAAACGGGTCGGTTTAATTATACTTCGTAGGCTTGGCCAATGATCGAAGACTTATTTTATTGTCCAATCTTCAACAATTAAGTAGCCCAATTACAAAGACGAGTCAAAAGCACTGTATAGTTCACTTTGAATAATGGGCCACGACCCAGTTGCTCAATTAACTAGTCTTAGATAACCCACTTACCTTTAGGGCTCTTTTGTGGGTCCTTGGCAAGCAATATCTATATATTGTAATTCCTTGGTTGTAATTATTTATATGGTGGCTGCCCATTATTGTTTTGAGGGTGAGAGAGAGTGCAGAAAGCTGTGACTGTGTGAATATGTTTTTTCCTTGGTGGATTAACAATATACACACATACAGAGAGATACATATTGCGGCCATTGTTTCTGCTTCTTCCCGCATCCCTGTGTGTGGGCATTTCATGTCACTTTTTCTTGGCTCTTCCTTTTCTTCTTCTTTGTGGAGAATAACCTTCCATTTGTGTGGAATATAGTGAGTTACTTAGGAGTGTGCTTTGGCCAAGATTTGTGGTGTTACCAATGTTGGAGATTAGCTAATCTGAGCCTCTTACATTCACCACTGTCGTCCCGTTGATTAAAGATTAAAGACTTTTATTTTGCTTTCAATATTGTCCATTGTTTAATTTGTTTCTCATTAATAAATAAATCTTAATATTCTTGGTGATTGCAAATTTATTATTCCAACACACAGTACATACCTCATTTCAGAGTCATTCATGAAAAAAAAAGTTAGACTAGAGGCTCACTTAAAATTTTGGTAATCAACTTGAAAGTGTACCCAAACTCCAAGCTTAAGAGGTAAGGGATTCTTACACTAAGTCGTTAAAGTTAAGCACGTTTAATTCTTATTCATGAAAAATTACTGGTGGTCATAGAGGCTCATCAAAAACAAAGAATTATAATACATGTGGTCGTAGAGGATTATTGGAACCCTTAGTAAATCAATTGATCATTGGTTTGCTTGTGTGATGAATTGATACATTCTGATATAATTATTTTTTCTTAACGTGTGTAGCCTTGCGTACCGAGTGTTTCTTTGAGATACTCACCCCTATATTAACAAAATTTCAGATTTTTCGAAGGCGGTGTAGTGGCTCGGTGTGAATGGCAAGTGATCAGGCATAAAACCACTAATTTAAATTTCGTTTATTATGTTCAAGTTTTGAAATTTTTAATGAATACTTATGACCCTTAAGGATATGTTTAAATACTGATTATGCTTAAATTTATGCATTTTACGAGTTCGAAGTTTTACCAAAATGTGTGAGCACGTTTATGAAATTACTGAGTTGCTGTCCAAATCTCAAAATTTGTTCCTCAACTTCAAAAATTCGTTGAGGATTTTATACTATAAATTTTAATGTGATTTCAATTGGAAAATGTCTCTTTATGAGTTATCTATGACCTAGACTTGAATTCACGTCCTTCGTAGAATTATTTATGACAATTTTTGTACATTGCATTGAATTGTACTCGAAATCAGAGTTTGTAAGGAGAGAAAAATAATTTGATGTCCCGAACGCCAAGCGGAGCCAAATTTTTGTTATGATATAATTTTATATGTTTTCTAATTTCTAGATGAATTTTACTTAAATCCGAGTTTATTTTTATTTCAAAATAATTTTGGAATCAATCTACCGGAACTAGAAATCTGCCTTCGAGATGTTGTCTCAAAATTTCAGTTTTCTGTCCTTACTTTGAAAAATCATAACTCTTTGTACGGTTGGATTTTTTTAGTAAAATTAGTGGCTATGGAAATATCTATATGTGTTCTAATAAAATCAATTGGAATCACTCAAAAATTCCATCATATCAATTTATTATGAATGTTTTAGGAGACCGCCTCGGATAAGTTTTTCAAGCAAATTCAGCTATCATTTTCACCTACCAAATGCACTTATCAATGCACTTTTAGAACTCCGATCAGATCTTCTTCGCATTACAAAATGCACTTTCCTGCCAATTTGTAATCTCCTTCATCTTACAATTTTATCGATTAAGACATATTTGCAGAACTCAAAATTTTCTAGGTAACAGTAATTTTTGCACTTACCTCTGTAAATTAAAAAGAAAAGAAAGAAAAAATTTTACGCTGTTAGTCAATATATATGTGCGAGTATTGCATTAAATGACATAATTTTTACAGTACATTGCATGGTATTTAATCAACTACTATTCAAAAACATTTGAGATTTATACATTCGTGCATCCAATCAGTATTAAATGTTGTAGGTTGATCTTTAGTTACGAGAATTTAAATGTTCGAGTTTGTTATTATCTCAAATTTTGTAGCAACCAATATTTTTAGAATGTTTACTCGAAAAAATTCGTTCTAAGGGTTATCCCACGAATTCGCCTTTCTCCATTCCAAAGAAAACATACAAACGAGTGTCATATATCGCTACCTTCGACGTTTCACAGCTAGTTAATTCCGTTTCATTGTTAAAAAAGATTAACATACAAAATAATCGACGTTCAAATTTCCTAAGACTGAAGTACTTAACAAAAGACACTAAAATCAAAGCATATTGCTTTAGTAGTTGTTCATATGAAAATGTGGAATCAATATTCAAGGTCTCCTACGCTGTTTGTAATTTCTTGGAATTTAGACTCTTAGCCTTTTATGTGTAGCTTAGTCAAGATATGAGTCCTTGAGGCTCGGACCATGTAAGAAATGATAGCCCAAAGTAGTAGCAGAGCTAGGAATTGTTTTTTCTTTTGTTGGAGGGGGGAGAGAGAATTTTCGCTGGCGTAACACATCTTTCATATTGAAAAATCCAACGCCTAGTTCAAAAAAAAAAATAAACCAAAGATAGTAGTTCAAATAAATTTAATAATCCTATTTTTATCTTGTAAGTCTCATTTTGACGTTATCTCTTGCGGCTTATTTTCAAACTATGTTTTTACTCGTCGAGTAAGTTTTTATACCTTTTTGAAGTATTCATGGCAAAATTCCCAAAGCATCTTTTGGATTGAAAAATGTTAAATGGTGAATTCAAAATAAAAGCCAAAGATTGCTGCTATAATAGATATAATAATAATTTGATTTTTTTATCTTTTAATAATTGACATCACCTCTTTCAGCTTATTTTAGGTTAAGTTTTTTCACTCATCGAAGTAGGTTCTTGATACCATTTGGAAGTATCCATGGCAAACTCCAACGCATTTTTTGGATTAAAATACCGTTAAAAGACAAATTTAAAATAGCAAGCCAAAGATGACTGTTAGATATTGATTTAATAATCCAAATTTTCACTTTTAATTTCTATTTTGGCATCACCTCTTTCAGGCTTCAGCTTATTTTTGGGCTATTTTTTCACTCCTCGGTATAGGTTCTTGGTAATGTTTCAAAGTATTCATAGTAAACATCGCAACACATTTTGGATTGAAAAACTGATAAATGATGAGTTCAAAATAATAAGCCAAATATGATCGCTAATTGAATTTGATATTTTCATTTCATTTTTGTTTCTAAATGTCAATTTATTTAATATTCTAATTGACGCCAATTTGAGTTGTCTAGCTCGTATAATTAAATAATTAAATATAAAGAATTTTTGAAGTTTTATAACGAGTCACTAATTAAATATAAATCTCACCCAGTTATCGAAACCAGGGAGATCTGTTTCGAAACTAAGGAGATCTTTTCACCGGTTTTCAAAGAATCAAGCAGATTTATTCCCCTAGTTTCTAACCAAAACCTAGCGGGTTTGGGTAAGAAACCCACGGGAAGAAATCCCTTCTATTTTGCACAAATCTGGTGGGGGTGGGCAGGGAAGAAGATGGTATTTTCCTTCATTTTAAATGTTTTAAATAATCGAATGTGAAAAGACCATTTTTTTCTTTGTTAAATTGGTCAAACATAGATCATGAGTTTGACTTCTGATCAACTAATGAGATATTTGAACGAAATTGTGATAGTGCGCATATATAGTGAGAGACATAGGTGCCAAGATTAGAAGGTTTGAGATTTAATGACACTTTTTTTTTTTTTATCATTTTAAGTGAAGAATTGTAAAAAATAAAAAATTCATGATTTTATTTGCACTTTTGAAAAGGTTAGAGACCCCAACAACAATTTTTCTATTCTATTTTCATTTCTTTGCTATTTTAGTTCATTTAAGTTATTGGCAAAATTGTCAAAAGAGACATTATGTGCGAATTACTTAAAGGTTGGGGTGATATGTGCCAATAAAATTGAAAGGGGACGAAATTATTACAAACTTGAAAGGATTGGGACCGTGAGTGTAATTTATCATTTATGTAAAGAGATTAGAAAATGTTACTACTCAAATAGATTAAAATCATTTGAAAATGAATTTATAAATCATCTTTAAACTTAATTTTACACATTAAATTAAAATTCAACACAAATTCAAATTCTGCCAGGCAGTAAAATTACTGTTTATTTTACAAATTAACTCCATTCTTCTTGATGAATGAACTATGGTCAACATGGAACTCATGAACATATAACTTGATTTAAGGCCATATATATGACTGCAAATTTATTCCTCTAACTTGCTAAGTTCTCGAGTCTCTTATAAGGTGATCAATATTAGTTCTATGTTTTTCAAAATAGTCAAGTATTGTAGAAAAATCAAATAATAGAGAATCAATGCCCCAAAAAAGCACATTGTCCGATAGCAATTCATAGAATATCATCAACAAGCTCATCAAATAGAGCCAACACTAATTTCAAAACAAGACGAAAATAGAGTAGGAGTTATTTGATGTTTTTAGTATTACAAACAAGACGAAAATGATCAAGATGAGAACTTGAAAAAGATTACAAGAAGAGAGTATATATCTCTCTTATTACTGTCTAAAGTGTCTCTGAATACTGCCAAGGTAATTTTTCCTGCAAGAAAAAAGAATTGTTCAAAATCCTTATTAAATAAGCGAAAAGGGAATTCATAGAAATCGTAGTATACCAGCAAAAACTAATGCTCTGTTTCGTAGTCAAGAGATTATGATGAATTCAAGCTCTTCATTTCCAATGTTCTGTTGTTCTTTCCGAATTTGCTTAGCAGAGTCTTCGATAGCTTTTAGCACTTATATACCTTAATCATCTGTAACGTTGGAATATCACCTAAATTTGGAGGATCATCTTCAAATAGTAGCAGAATTCCAATACTAGTTGTTGAAGTCTTGGGAAATGATCTCTTGCGGCATTCCATTTTACAATTTGTACTCCATGTAGTTTCAAGAATTTAAGTTGTGGGAATCCACCTTCACTTGTGTCCCATTGTTTTCCCTTACAGACAACATATTGTAATTTGAGAACCTCAAGGTACTCCAATTTCCCAATTATCTCCATTTGTTCCCGAGACACGTGTGCACCAACTAGAGTCAATTGTTTGAGATTTAAGGGTAGGCTGATCATACCAGGCGATGTAACGTATGATTCGAGATTCAGTGATTCGAGTTGATTAAAGAAGTCGAAAGAATAATTGAGTGAAGATCGAATGAAGACTTTAAGTCTCTGCGAAGATTGGGCGAACATCTCAAAATTTTCAGATCCATTTCATTGGAAATTCTAATCACAGAAATACTCTGTGTGGGTTATGATTTATTTGGAAGCTCTCATTGTTAGTTGCTTGCTTGAAGGCAAGATGCACTGAAGTACCGCCGCAAAGGAAATGCACGTGTCTCAAACTTAGCATATTAAGAAGGATATCAGGTATTTCAAATTCACCCATAGAGTTCACAACAAGACATTCTAGTCTGCGGAAGCTTTCCATTGGTGGTAGTACACCTGAAATTGTCAAGTACCTCAAGTGAACCAGATGTTCAAATCCTATTACAACATAATCGTAGGAGATTTCGAAAAATTCCAAGACCCTAACAACTTTGAAGCTGCATGAGATTAATGTGGGTGGCTGACGATCAAAACAAAGAAGAGAACGCACATGTAGGCCAAAAGGTAGTGATCTAATAACAGAATAGTCGTAGTTGATATTCAGATGATGGTGTTGCTGATACATCAATACTTGACCAAAAGACTCTAGTGGATCATCCCGATTACTGGTAACAACACATGATGCGGTCATCAAATATTGTAAGCATTATTAGTAGGCTAAAACGAAAATGGACGAAAAGCAAAGAAAAAAGAAGAGAAACAGTGAACTTACAGTTCGACCACCTTCAAAAAGTTATTTTCTTCAGCTATTCTCAAGCACATTTCACGCATTAGATCATGAATCTTACAAGTTTTGACTCCACCATCAAATCTTCTTTTGGCAACAAGTACCAAGCTCCTATCAATTAGTTTCATCAGATATCCTAGTGCCACATCCTCTAAGCTTTTCCGCTCTTCCTTCTTTACAAATCCTTGGGCAACCCATAGCGATATCAACTTTCGTACCGGGATTTCCATGGCTTCCTCGAATGCTCCAAAGTATAGAAAACATGGTCTCAAATGCATTGGTAAATGCTTGTAGCTAAGTTCTAATATCTGGTTACTCTTGTCTGGGGTTTGGAATATATGTGAACTTAAATTTCTTGCAACCTTTTTCCACAAGTGTGCTTTCTTCTCCATATTTGCAAGAACTCCAGCTATCACGACCACTGCAAGGGGTAAGCCGCAACAATTTGCTGCAATTTGCTTCCCAATGTCTAGCAACTCTTGAGGACAATTTTATCTTGGAACACTTTCCTTTGTAATAATTCCCAACATTCATCTTCGATAGAAAAGGAAGTGCATTTGTGACACTACGACGTAAAGCTTTCGAACCAACTTCTTTGTTCCGAGTGGTGAATAAGATTCTGCTTCCAATTCCATCATCTGGAAAATATATTTTCAAATCATCCCACACTTCCGTATCCCATATGTCATCCATGACGATGAGGTATCGCCTTCCTTTTAAACTTTTGTAAAGAACTTCTTGCAAACCTTCATCGTCCATATTCACAATTTCTTTTTCCTCAAGGTTTTCATTGAGCTCAAAATGTCAATCAAAAGATGTGTCTTATTATATGTTTGAGAAACAACACACCAAGCACGCTTGTGAAAGTGATAGACAACGGAGGGATTATTATATACTTTATTTGCTAAAGTCGTCTTACCAAGTCCAGGCATTCCATAAATGGAAATAATTTGCAGTTGCTCTGTTTTGCCAACAAGTTGTTCTGCAATTTTGATTTTGATATCGTCGAAACCCACAAATTGGTCTTCCAAATTGGGAAGTTCTTTAGATTGCAACGATAATTGTTCACCTGGATATTTTGAAACTTCTGGCACTTCAGCTACATCAATTTTGTTCTGAATTTCAAGGATAGACATCCTAATAAGCTGAATCTTGTCAATGAGTTGAGGGAGCCTGAGGGTGAGATACCAAACATGAGGAAATGAGTTGACAACATATTCAACTTCATATGCTAAGTCTACGGCTCGTATCAAAATGTCCTCATGTCCTGCTTCCTGCTGTACAGATATATCCGTAACAGAAGATCCCAACAACATTAGCTCCTCATGGAGCATTACAATTTGATCGTTCACACCAACAATCCTGTCAGACTTGTTTTTTATTAAGTGCCTGAGATCATCAAGAACGGAATCAAAAATGAAGAGTGAAACCAGAGCAGTGTTTGGAGCCATATCACTTGGCATGTTTGAGACTCTGATGCAGTGCTTCTTGATCTTTGGTTTCAGGAGCTCAAACTTTGGTAGCAAATCGGAAAGAGCAAGATCCAATATTCCAATATCCGGAACTAAGAAACTTCGTAGCTCATTGACCGTCATCGTATTATTGGCTTCTTCCACCTCAGTAGTGGTAACCTCAAGAAAGTCGGAAGATTCGGAATGCAAGAAACTTCGTACCTCATTAACCACAGCTTCCATATCCGTCATTTCTTCCCCCTTAGTGATCAAGCTGCATACGAAAGAGGTGAAAAGAAGGGATAAAAGAAACTTCCAACCTCATTAACCACAGCTACGATGTCTATCAATATATTCTTGGTGGACTGCAAATGCATTGCTGTATCGCCAAGAAAAGCAATAAGAAATCCAAGCTCTGTCCGGAGATTTTGAATCGAAAACTTGACACAAGCAATGAAATCTGGATCAAAACGTAGGATGAATTCTAGCATTAGGAGGAGAACGTTGATAAAGGCCGCAACAACTTGATTAGGATTGGGAGTAGGAATAATATTGGATATCATTTGCTGATTTGGGACTTTGAAGAATACCTTAACCTCTTTGTCAAATGACACTAATTCTTGCAAAAAAGTTCTGATTCCATCAATTCCAATATCGTTTAAGTTAAAAGAGCCAAGACTATTTAACGCATCATTTACAAGTGTACTGGGTGAGGACACAAAAGATATATACTCGATCACAATTTGAAGGAGTTCACGCAGCTTAATATCTCCCTGCTCTGATGACATAGTGAAAGGATGCACAAATTGCAGGGAAAAAAACGAAAGATAATGAGAAGGAGTGGATTTAGAAAAAACAAACAATTGAGAAGCTTATAGCTTTGAAGCCATGGAAATGGAGCTTGTAAACCAGAAAAGGGAACAAGTAAAGTTGAGGGGAGAGAGAGTGTGAGTGTTTGACTTATTGATCGGTAAGATATTACCTCTTTACCATTGTAGTCCTCAAACTTTTATAGTTATTCACAACTAATCTATTTAATTAATAAAAAGTTGAGAATAGAATTGATGATATAGTGAAAGGATGCACAAATTGTGGGGAAAAAGAAAGATAATGAAAGGACTTGTTTTGTATATGAATTTTGAAAAGTGCATGTGAAGACATATACTCATTAAATGAAGTGCTTGTGATCAATTTACTATTTCAAGAATCAAAAACATTCTAATTTATATGGACAGGATTAAAAATACAAATATTTTATTATGTTACAAATTGCATTTGTACTAGTTGGTCATTTTTCAATTTTTAAAACATTGCCTATGCATCATTATTTAAGGTACACAAGTTGAGGTGTCTAAGTTAATATTTATATATGAAAATAGTATTAACAGAATTGAAGACAATAAGGTTGTGTTTGTTTGCAAGTGGAAAATTTGGGTGGAAAGAAAATATTTTCCATGGAAATGAATTACCAAGAAAATTTGGATTGAAAATGTTAATAAATTTTCCATGGAAAATAAATGGGTTGGAAAAGGTTAACAAATTTTCCATGGAAAATAAATTCTCATATACCACAAAGAAAATATTTTTCTTGAAAACAAGGAAAATATGGCCAAAAGTGGAAAACATGGAAAATATTTTCCATGGAAAAACAAAAGTTCCAATCAAACGAAAGATGGAAAATAGGTGAGAAAATGCATTTTTCATGGAAAATTTTGCCAATCAAACAGACCAAAGCTAGAAAATTGGTGGAAAATTTTTATTTTCCATGGAAAATGAAAGGAATCAATCACAACCTAATATCTGAATTTACTTTTAAAATCTAATAAGGGAAATTTATAGACTTGAAACTTGCAAATCCTCTTGAAAGGTTATGGACTTTTGCTGGAAGTGGTTGCCATGGGGAGTTCTTATAACCCTCCTTCTCCTTCTCCTTCTCCTTCTCCTTCTCCTCTTAATTGGACAATGGTTCAGTGGAGATTGGACAAGTAAAAGTAGTAGAGATTAAAAGTCAATTACTTGTCCAATCTTCAATGGACAAATATCCAGTAGAGTGTTATAAGAACTCCCTATTGTGGGTAGTAGATCATATCCCTAGGTTTTGTTGACCTATGGTTAACTTTAAACCTTAATGTTTTGATTATAACAAGCAAATTGGTTATGTTTACTAACAATCTATTTTCAAGAAAAATTCAAAGCGCTACAAATCGAACTCTCATGCAATGTCAAGATCAAAGTCAAAATCAATACAAAAGTTCAAGTATCTCAAGATCCGAAATTCAAGATTCAAGATCAAGATTGAAGAATAGATTTCTAGATAAAATTGTAAAGATATTAACTCTTTAATCATTAGCAATTAAATAAACGAAAGCTCAAAAATATTTTTATCACTTGCATAAAAATAGTTTGATCAAAGCCAAAATTAAATTTTCAAAATCGTGGAAATGGACAATCCGTTTAGTAAACCGGTTGATCCGGTCGACCGCTTGAATTGAACCGATCGACCGCTTGAACGTCTTTTTCAAAAAGTGTCCGTTCGATTTTTTTTTGCTTCAACGGCTAGTTCGACCAATCTGACCGGTCGACCGCTTGATCATCCGTTTCAACAGAAGATACAAAATTCATCTCTATAAATATCACTTCATTTATTATCATTCAACAACACTTATAAGAGCATTTATAGAGAGAATCATATTGAAAAATTTCATTCAAAGCTTCATTGCATTTATATCTTCAATATCTCTTATTGAAAAACTTTGTTTGATTAAATCAAACTTTTGATTCATCATCCTCAACAAAATTTTCTTCTAACACTTGAGCTTTCCTCATCTATTGCTATTTATTAAAGTGTTAGTCTCTCTTAGAGTTAAACTTGTATTTATCATTCAACTAGAGAGAAATACTCACATCAATCTCTTTATATTTTGGGTCATATTGAGGTCCCTTGAAAGCTCAATATTGTATAAGGATCGGTGCTCTTTGTTTGTAAGTCACCGGATACATTGTAAGGGTTTGGATTGCACCATAAGTCAATCAAAATAGTGGAAAGGCCGTGCTCGTGTTGGAGAGCTTTCAGTGCGGGGACGAGATCATTGGTTAGATCGAACGTCCATAAAAATCGCTTGCACTCTCTCTTCTCTTTTATTTACTTATATTGTGCTTATATTTTTGTGAATTAATTTTTATTTCTTAAATATCATTTTTGAGAATATTTTTCGAAAAAATTTGAGAAAACAAATTCACCGCCCCTCTTGGTTAGTTATTCTTGGGCTATCAATTGGTATCAAAGCTAGGTGCTCATTTTTTTTTATTATACAATCTTGAGTAATGGCTAACCAAAATTTTCAAAACATTTAGGGTCACTCTACAAATCGTCCTCCCTTCTTTAATGGCACCCATTACAATTATTGGAAAACTAGAATGATGATTTACATTCAATCAATTGATTATAACATTTGAGAAGTCATCGAGTTTGGTTCATATGTGCCTACAAAAATTATCAAAGTTGATGATAAACCGGACCAAACTATTTCTAAGCCTAGAGAAGAATATGATGAAGAGAATAAAAGAAAATTATCTTTGAATGCTAGAGCCAAAAATTTACTTTATTGTGCTTTAGAGAAAAATGAGTTTAATCGTATTAGCACATGTGATTCCGCATATGATATTTGGCATGCATTAGAGATAACTCACTTAGGTACCAACAAGGTTAAAGAAACCAAAATAAATCTTTTGACAAAAGATTTTGAAAATTTCTTTATGAAACAAGATGAACCTATTGTTGATATGATTACTCGTTTTACCGACATATTATTAAAGGCCTTAAGGGCTTTGATCAAAAGTTTACTAACGGTGAACTTGTGAGCAAAATGCTTAGGTCTTTATCGGAAGATTGGAACTCCTTGAGGATGTTGATAGAGAATACAAAAGATATCAACACTTATCCATTGGAGGAGCTATATGGAACATTGATGACGTATGAGCTCAACAATGCCGAAACAAATGAGAAAACAAGGAGAAGCAAAGAAGAGATGAATGAGCTTCCCAAGAAGCAAATTGCTTTGAAATCAACAAATGATGAAAGATCCTCCAACACAAACATGAGTGATGAAGAACTTGATGACTTAGTTCTTCTTGTCAAGAAATGGAGAGGATTTCGAAACAATAGGCGATTTCAAAAGAAAGAAGACAAAAGTGAAGAAAATAACAAAAAGATCATATGCTATGATTGTGACAAATCCGGTCACAAGAGGACCGAATGCCCAAACAAGAAGAAGTTCATCAAAAAGAAAGCACTTCAAGCTACATGGGATGATAGTGATGAAGATGATCAAGAAGAAGATGAAATTCAAGAGGAAATCGCTAATATGTGCTTCATGGCTATTGAGGATGAAGTAAGTACAAACAACAATGACTCTTACTTTGACTTATCTACCTCTTATGATGAAATTCTTGAAGAATTTGATAAACTTATGTCAAAATACTCTATTCTTAACAATAAACACTCTTTGTTGAGAAAGGTAGTAAAGAAGTTTTTTATTGCACAAAAGGACTTTGAAAAAGAGTAAGATGATCATAAGTCCTTAATTAAAGAAAATGTTTTATTGAAAGAAAAAGTGGTTGATTTAACAAACATTGTTCACAAATTTACCCAAGGAAAGAAAAATTTTGAATTAATGTTTGGTGAGCAAAAATGTGTGTTTAACAAAGGGGGAATTGGATATAAACCTTTCTTGAAACAAAAATTCCTTGAAACCATTTTTGTAAAATCATCCAATTTTTCTCAACAAAATATCACATGTAGTTTTTGCAAGAAAGATGGTCATGTTGCTTATACTTGTTTAACTAAAAAGAAATTATACTTTGAAGGAAACACAAGTGGATAAAAGAATCCACAAGCACTAACTATCAAGGACCCAAACTTATGTGGGTACCAAAATCAAAAATTAAAATTATTTTTGTAGGTACCACAAAAGGTCAAGAGCAATTGGTTCTTGGATAGTGGTTGTTCGAAACATATGACGGGAGATCGATCATTACTATCAAATTTCAAAAGAAAAGATGGAGGTCATGTGACTTTTGGAGACAATGCCAAAGGAAAAATCATAGGCATTGAAAATATTGGTAATCGTGCTTCTCCCTCCATTGAAAATGTTTTATTAGTTGATAACCTCAAACATAACTTACTTAGTATAAGTCAATTGTGTGATAAAGGTTATCTCATTAAATTTGATTCTTCCAATTGTCTCATTGAAGATGCTATATCTAAAGAGGTATTGTTCATAGGGAGCCGAAGTAAAGATGTTTACATCATATCTATTGAATTTGAACTTGAAAAGGAAATAAAATGTCTTTCAAGTATAAAGGATGATTCTTGGTTATGGCATAGGAGATTAGGTCATGTTAGCATGGACTTACTTTCAAAAATCTCCAAAAATAACTTTGTAAAAGGGTTGCCAAATATAAAGTTTGAAAAAGATAAAATTTGTGATGCTTGTCAATTTGGAAAACAAGTAAAGAGTTCTTTCAAACTTAAACAACATTCTTCTACTTCAAGACCTTTACAACTTCTCCACATGGACTTATTTGGACATTTTAGAACCGCTAGTTTAAGTGGAAAACATTATGTATTTGTTATTGTTGATGATTTTTCAAGATTTACTTGGATCATTTTCTTGAATTTAAAAGATGAAGCCTTAAATGCATTTAAACATTTTTACAAAAGAGTCCAAAATGAAAAAGGATACACCATTACCACAATTAGGAGTGATCATGGTGGAGAATTTGAAAATATAGCATTTGATGAGTTTTGCAAATCTAATGGATATGAACATAATTTCTCTACTCCTAGAACTCCTCAACAAAATGGTGTAGTAGAAAGGAAGAATCGAACATTACAAGAAATGGCTCGGACCATATTGAATGAAAATAATTTACCAAAATACTTTTGAGCCGAAGCCGTAAACACTTCATGTTATATCTTAAATAGAGTTTTGGTGAGTCGAAAGAAAACCAAAACTCTATATGAGCTTTGGAAAAATAGAATTCTCAATATCGGATATTTTAAAGTTTTTGGTTGCAAGTGCTTTATTTTAAACATAAAAGAAAAATTTGGGAAAATTTGATCCAAAATTCGATATTGGAATTTTTCTTGGATATTCATCTACTAGCAAAACTTTTAGAGTTTTTAACAAAAGAACTTTAGTAGTTGAAGAATCTATGCATGTTGTTTTTGATGAAACTAACTCCATTGAGTAAGAAAAAAGTCATTGATGATGAAGATTTGGAAATCCCATTTGAGCAACTAAGTGTTCAAAATCAAGACAAAGGGAATCCAAATAACATTGAAATACAACATGAAGAGGAAACGATTATGCAACAAAATGAAGAAGAACCTCATGAAGATCTCAACACTTCATCATTACCAAAAGAATGGAGGTTTATCCTCTCACCCAAAAGATCTCATCATTGGTGATCCATCAAAAGTGGTAAGTACAAGAAATTCTTCTAGAAATTTTCAAAACAATTGTGCATTTCTTTCACAAATCGAGCCAAAGAATTTTAAAGAAGATGGGTTTGATGAATTTTGGATTCTAGCTATGCAAGATGAACTAGATCAATTTGAAAGAAATCATGTTTGGGATTTAGTTGATAGACCAAATTCACAAACCGTAATTGGCACAAAATGGGTTTTTCAAACAAACGAGATGAAAATGGTATAATTATGCGTAACAAAGCTAGATTAGTGGCTCAAGGTTACAATCAAGAAGAAGATATTGATTTCAAAAACTTTTGCCCCGGGTTGCTAGATTAGAGTCAATTCGCATGCTTCTTGCTGCTTGTCATAAAAATTTTACTCTCTTTAAAATGGATGTCAAATATGCATTTTTGAATGGAGTCATTCAAGAAGAAGTTTTTGTTGAGCAACCACCCGATTTTAAAAATCATAAGTATCCGGACAAAGTTTTCAAACATAGAAATGCCCTTTACGGTTTAAAACAAGCTCCTAGAGCATGGTATGAGAGATTAAGTAAATTTCTCTTATCAAATGATTTTTTAATGGGTAAAGCGGATACAACATTATTTATAAAAATAAAAAAGAATGATATGATAGTTGTTCAAATTTATGTTGACGATATCATTTTTGGTGCTACTAACATTTTCCTATGTGAAGAATTTTCTAAGTGCATGAGTAGGGAATTTGAGATGAGCATGATGGGTGAACTCAAGTTCTTTCTTGGTCTTCAAATCAAACAAACTAATGATGGAATATTCATTAGTCAAACCAAGTATATCTGGATATGCTCAAAAAGTTTAAAATGGAAGAATTGAAGCCTATGAACACTCCAATGAGCTCATCAATCAAACTAGATAAAGATGAGCAAGGTACTTCCGTTGATATAACAAAATATCGAGGTATGATCGGATCCCTTCTTTATTTAACCGCTAGTAGACCCGATATTATGTTTAGTGTATGCTTATGTGCTAGATATCAATCTAATCCTAAGATTTCCATCTTAATGTCGTAAAACGCATTTTTCGTTATCTTAGTGGAACTAGATCTTTAGGTCTTTGGTATCCCAAAGAAACTCTTTTTGATTTACTTAGCTATTCGGATGCCGATTGGGCCGGTTGCACAATTGATCGTAAAAGTACTAGTGGAACGTGCCATTTTCTAGGCTTTTCTTTAGTTTCATGGTTTAGTAAGAAGCAAAATTCCGTTGCCTTGTCAACCGTCGAAGCCGAGTATATTTCCGCCGCTAGTTGTTGTGCTCAAATCCTATGGATGAAGCAAACTTTAAATGATTATCACATTTCATTTGACAAAGTTCATATTATGTGTGATAACACTAGTGCGATCAACTTATCTAAAAATCCCGTTTTGTATTCTCGTACCAAGCACATCGAGATTAGACATCACTTTCTACGAGACCATACACAAAAGGGAGATATAAATTTGGAGTTTATAAACACCGAAAAACAATTGGCCGATATTCTCACAAAACCATTAGCTCTTGAAAGATTTTCATACATTCGACGAAATTTAGGTATAGTTGATGAATGTGAAATATGTGGCTAACTCTTTATGTTTTCTATGATTGATTGCTTTGTATGTGACAAACATGTTTTAAAATTATTTGTCAAAAGACAAAATCATTGCTTTTAGTGAAATTTTGCAAAATTTTCCAACCGGACGTCTGTTTCATCTCAAACGGATGAACCCTTGTTTAATCCGTTTGATCATTCGTCTAAGCAGAGAGTTTTGCCAAAATTAAAAATTTTAAACGGTTGACCGTTTAAATTAAACGGACGTCCGTATGTTTTAACACGGACGACCGCACATCATCCGTCTGATCATCCGTCTGAACAGAGAGTTGAACATCAAAATTTTAGCCCAAACGGTCGACCGTCTTAGTCTTCCGGTCGTCCGTCTAAGCAAAAATTGGGTTTTTTAAGTTGGAAATTTTTCAAATTTCTTCATTCCAACTTTGCGCGAACCCACGTTTTCACTCCCAATCTCTTCCCATTCATCAAATCTCTCGAATTCTTCAAATTTGTGATTAAAATCAAAAACCCATATCAATTCCACACTTCAAACCGCAAAATCTCCAACTTTTATCCACGGAATCATCCCATTCCATCCCAAACGGACGAACCTAACCCTAGTCTCCAAATCCGGTTTCCAACACCATGCCTCAGATGAAAATGGCTGCCAAACGTCCTAGGAGGGAAAGGCAACCTTCTCCATCCTCCTCCTCCTCCGAAGAGGACCCTCAATCCAAACGAATAGAACGATGTCCCGTCCTCATGGGTAAGAACGTCGATCTTGCTTCTTTCACACACGATGCACCATCATTCAACATTGAAAATCTTTTTATGGGTATGGGGTGGGTTCCTCTTCTTACCCTAAATGATAATGTCTACCCCCCCAATTGTCAAAGAATTTTACAAAAATATGGTTTATTCTCCGGGGTCGGGTATTTCGTCCTTTCTTCGGAACAAACGAATTAAGATCACTCAAGACCTTATTCGTTCCATTCTTCATCTTGAGGATGGTGGTATGCGTCTCTATACCACCAAGACAATTTTTCACACTACCGAGTATGATCCGGTCGAAGCATGTTGTAACGTCACCGGCAAGCATTTTGAGGCTGCCGTACGTCTTAGCACGAATCAACTCACTCTTCCATGTCGTGTCCTCCATAACATCATCGTCCACATTATTGTCCCTCGAAAGGGTCATTTGGATGAGGTTAACTATTTTGATGTCTTCGTGCTTGACTCTATCCTCCGAGGGCGTAAGCTCGATTTTTCATACATTATGATCCAACACATGCACTGCATTCTTAGCGGCACTAGATCTAAGGCGCTTCCCTACGGAATGATTCTCACTAAAATTTTTCAACACTTCGACATCTCATTCCGTGATACGGTGACCCTCCTTCCTAAAGCCACCGACACCATCAATATCCTTACGCTCAAACGGATGAGAATTTTCAAAGAAAACGGTCAATGGGTGGCAAAGTCAAAGGGGTTTGATGAAGAGTCGGGACCTCCACTCTACCCTTCAAGGGGGAAGATATACATGATGACGAAGATGCTCCTCCTCCGTCCCCACTGCGACAAAGATCACAACGGCCGTCGTCCTCCACCTCCGGTATCAACGAGGACCAATTTACTTTACTACATGGACGGATCGACTCACTTTCCTCTTCTGGCCGAGAGTTTACACCATACCGTGGGGACTCTCCAACATTCGGTTGACGGCATGACTACATTGCTCCGAGATCTTCATTCCCGTCTTAATGCCGTGCTTCCCCCACATCCGCCACCGGAGATCTAGCTTATTTCCTTTGTTTTTGTCTCTATGTTTTTGAAAACAATCCTATGTTCTAGCTTTCATTTATGTATCTTAGAACTATGCTTGTTTTTAGATTTCAATTTTATCAATGAATGCCATATTTTGTTTCATTTAGGGAGAATATATTTTAAACCTTAATGTTTTGCCTTTGCCTTTTTGTTTATGTCAAAAGGGGGAAAATATGTGATGTGAGATAAATTTGGAAAATATGTGATGTGTATGTAATGTGAGATGAATTTGAAATATATGTGATGTGATGAAATTGGCAAATCAAATGAAATTGATATCATGTAATACAAATTCATCAAATCATGTTTACTTGAAAAAGAAATGGGGAATATATATGATTTATTCTATCTCATTATTCTAT
This sequence comes from Forsythia suspensa, assembly GCA_023638005.1. NCBI lineage: Eukaryota > Viridiplantae > Streptophyta > Magnoliopsida > Lamiales > Oleaceae > Forsythia > Forsythia suspensa. The sequence goes on from CM042673.1 coordinate 56,140,803, forward strand.
ATTCTTACATTGTTTGTCATAATCAAAAAGGAGGAAGTTGTTGACCTATGGTTAACTTTAAACCTTAATGTTTTGATTATATCAAACAAATTGGTTATGTTTACTAACAATCTATTTTCAAGCAAAATTCAAAGCACTACAAATCGAACTCTCATGCAATGTCAAGATCAAAGTCAAAATCAATACAAAAGTTCAAGTATCTCAAGATCCGAAATTCAAGATTCGAAGATCAAGATTGAAGAATAGATTTCTAGATAAAATTATAAAGGTATTAACTCTTTAATCCTTAGAAATTAAATGAACGAAAGCTCAAAAATATTTTTTATCACTTGCATAAAAATAGTTTGATCAAAGCCAAAAATCAAAATTTCAAAACTGTGGAAACGAACAATCTGTTTGGTAAACCGGTTGATCCAGTCGACCGCTTGAATTGAACCGGTCGACCATTTGAATGTCTTTTTCAAAAAGTATCCGTTCGATTTTTTTGCGGTTCAACGCTAGTTCTCGACCAATCTGACCAGTCGACCGTTTGGTCATCCGTTTCAACAGAAAGATACGAAAATTCATCTCTATAAATACCACTTCATTTAATATCATTCAACAACACTTACAAGAGCATTTATAGAGAGAATCATATTGAAAAACTTCATTCAAAGCTTCATTACATTTATATCTTCAATATCTCTTATTGAAAACTTTGTTTGATTAAATCAAACTTTTGATTAATCATCTTCAACAAAGTTTTCTTCTAACACTTGAGCTTTCCTCATTTATTGCTATTCATTAAAGTGTTAGTCTCTCTTAGAGTTAAACTTGTATTTATCATTCATCTAGAGAGAAATACTCAAATCAATCTCTTTATATTTTTGAGTCATATTGAGGTCCTCGAAAGCTCAATATTGTATAAGGATCGGTGCTTCCTTGTTTGTAAGTCACCGATACATTGTAAGGGTTTGGATTGCACCATAAGTCAATCAAAATAGTGGAAAGGCCGTGCTCGTGTTGGAGAACTTCAGTAGCAGGGGCGTAGATCATTGGTTGGATCGAACCTCCATAAAAATCGTTTGCACTCTCTCTTCTCTTTTATTTACTTATATTGTGCTTATATTTTTGTGAATTAATTTTATTTCTTAAATATCATTTTTGAGAATATTTTTTGAAAAAGTTTGAAAAAATCAATTCACCCCTCTCTTGATTAGTTATTATTGGACTATCAGGTTTGTGTTAGTCTTGAAAGCATGAAACAATTTATAGCTTTGAAGCCACGAAAATGGAGCTTGTAAACCAGAAAATGAAAAAGACTACTAATTATTGAATATGGGGTACAGCTCATACAGGACAAAAGTCATAAAATGGTTACAAAGTGTGTTGGTCCACACAATTCACTTTTCTTACCTGGATTAAAAAATTACCAGCTAAGGTAAAATTATATTTTAAATTGATTAGATTAGCTAAATCTACTTTTTATTTATACATCTTATAAAAATTACAATTTACTATTCATTTATTATTTACTAGTTATAAATATTTTAAAAAATACTTTCAAGATTAAGTCACATGTGCTACACCAACAAACGAGTTAAAAGAGATTAATTTAAACTAAATTGTAAGTTGAGTGACAAAATTAAAATATTTTGACAAAGAGTGATCGTAATAAAATTTCATTGAGTAGTCGAATCATTTTTTTTTTTTTTTTTACCTTCACAATGCAATACATTGTAACAATGTTTCTTATCCTATCCAACTAATTAATCCAAACAAAACAAAGAAATTCAGCAAGTCCTTATTATTATTATTTATTTAACCATTGTCAAAATTACAAAACACGTCCTTAGAAATTGCTAAAGCAACTTTTAACTTTGTGTGCACAAATTTATTGATAGTTTAAAGCTAATAAGTTATCTATAGTCAATTAATGTTTGTTGAACTTTTCCAATAACAATATCGACCACATAACAACTCGATCCAATTTAGTAAGAATATGCAAGATTCACTCGTTCAATCAATAACTAACTTTTTGACATTTTATGAGTGAAGGAGTTCGTTTCATCTTTACAGCAGTAAATAGAAATTGGAAAAATGAGAAATGACAAAGAACTTTACTAAAAAGAAAAAAAAGATAAAAGAATTGGAAATTATTAATGAAAAAAGACACTTTTCCTTTATATAGTAGTAGGGTCCACTAATATACCATTGTTGACTATTTCAGCATGTTACAGTTGTATGTGCCTACAAAATGTGTTGACACGCCCCTTAATGATAATTTTTTTTTTTAAAACCATAAAATCAAAAAAAGTTCGTTATATTCTCATATTCAATTAAATTGATAAATAATTAAATTTATTAATTAGATTGTCATTACCATATTTGGAGCGTCAACATTATTATAATGTATTCTTCTTTTCATGTGATTCAGTTGCATCAATTAGAGCAAAATTGGAATTGGGGAAAATTTTAGGGGAACAAATCCATTCTCAAATAATATTTAGGGGGAAAATCTGGGGGAATTTTGAGTATAGGTTATTAGATTTTTAGATTATACATTAATTGAAATAAAGTGTCAAATTATAGCACCATGTATTATTTTTTATTTTTTATTTTTTTGACTTATATGCAAACACTTTGGCCGAGCTCCAACTTGTAATATTTTTAATGGTTAGCAACGCAAAGGAACTTGTTTCCTAATAAAATGAATTATTTGACAAGTACTATAATAATTTTTATAAATAGTAGTTCAACAAACTGCATTAGTATATTACGCGAATTTGGAAGATTGTAATAATTATTTCAGTTTAATTTTTGTAGGACAATTTTCAATGAAATAAATATAACTTATATTCATTAATTTTAAATTTTATTATTGACTTTGTCGACTTCTTGAAAGCGTATGGTGTTACGTCATGGTAGTTGAGACACAATCGCATTCCATCAACACACTCTTTGTGGTCCAAATTTGCAATTTCAACTAAGACCAAGTTGTATGATTGTATATATAAAAATTAAGTCAACAAAAATGGTTTTTCTTTTATTAATATTTTTTTTTAGGATTGTCAAATTAGGCAAGAATGATCTCTCATTTTGAGATAGAAAATGCAAAGTGTAAAATGTCGAACATTAATTTCACAATTTTAATGCACATATTGGCAAGCAAATTAGAATCATTATCAAAATACAATCACTTTCTTCTATCGTTATAAGGACAATTTGGTGTAATATTTTACATAACCAGTAAGTCAACAAACTCTTTCTAATGAAATGGATTATTTGACAAGTTATTATAATTATTGAATATGGTTAGAAAGTGTGTTGGTCCACACGGTTCACTTTTCTTATCTACATTCAAAAATTACTAGCTAAGGTTAAATTATAATTTAAATTGTTTAAATTAGTTAAATGTACTTTTATTTATACATTTCTTAAAAATCACAACTTACTATTTATTTATTATTTACATACCTACCACTTATAAATATTTAAAAATTATTCCACAACTGTCTAACTTGCTACAATTCACATTTCTTATACAAGTACTACAATGAAATTTGATTAACGTCTTTTAAAGTATTCGTCGTTTCATGTTATTTATTCCGTAGCATTAATTATTCCATTGTTGAATAAATTAAATTAATACTTTTATACGAATGTTTTTTTCTTTCATTTAATTTTTGGAGGAAAATTTGTAATAAATTAAATACAAATTATATTTAGCACTTCTATTAATTCTAGTCATCACAAATACGTGACAAAATGAAAAGAGAAATACAACCAGTCCAGTAAATATTAGAAAAGAAAAAGTGTAAGAGACGAGAGTATAGACCACTCTATCTTTATGTCTTAAAATATAATGTATCACTCTCTCTAATTACGCTAAAATATCATAAAATAACAAAGCATTTGAAGCTAAATTATTATTGGAATTTATTGAGATCCACAAACTCGATGCCAAAATTTATTTGATTATTGAATCACGTTCAAGTTACAATATTTTATGGTACAAGTTGAAATAATATTTTAAGGTAAAGTTGCAGCAATTTTCCATAACATACGGTCAATTTCATATTTGGAGAATCAAATTAAATACATAGTCTATCTCAATTAGATCCACATATTCAGCTGCTAAAACTTTATTTGCACATAGAATAAGAAGACGTGTTAGAACTAAAGTATTCAACTCAAATTAAAAAATACAATATGTTAAATTACGGGTAAATTTAATAAATACTACATAGTCATCGAATTAATTTGAGTTTATTACTTACTCATTCAATTTGAAAATGTTTCCAATTCTCACTTAACTTTCCAAATTGTTTATTATCCATTACTCATTGGAAAAATGTTAGGTTGAGCGATGATGAAAATTGCCACATGGAGAAGAGAAAGTTGGTGTGCCATAGTTAAATCGTTAAAATCGTCCACATAAGAAAATCGCAATAACCAAACACGTCTTTATGTTTCTTTGAAAAAACGTTTCTTCAAGCTAAAGGCGTTTTTCCAAAGTCAGAGATCATTTTTTAAAGCAAGCTAAAAGTATATTTGGCTATTACAATTTATTTACGTAGATAATTTTAACAATTTAAGTATGCCACATCATCTTTTCGTTCACCATGTGGTAATTTCTGTCCATTCAATCTAACATTTTCTGGACGAGTGATAGTTAGTAAACTATTTACGAAATTAGGTGAGCGATTGGATACCTTTTCAAATTGAGTGAGTGACTAGCTAGTAACCCCAAAATAGTTCGGTGGCCATTTATTAAATTTATAATTTACAATGACAAATTGGATTGAAATTTTAAAGGGAACATTGTAGCAATTGTACTATTTGGTCACACTTATAACATATCATTTTAGTCTTCAATCTTTTACGAGTATTTACAAGTAGTCATTTCCATTCAAAAGTCAATTTTTTAACTTAAAAGTCAGTTATAAACTTATACTTTCTTCTTTTAAATCCATATCAACCATATTTCATCAATCAAAATCGCCAAAAACAAAAGGCACAATACAGTTTGGAATACAATGGACTCAGTGAGAACAAACTTGGGAATGAACCAGCAAGATCAACATCCAACCTCGATCATTAATGTTACAAAATCTTGAAAGATAATACGGTGCAAAAGCGAAATCAGATTGAAAATCATGAACTAAGTAGATTAGAGCACGATGTAGGCCGCATCTTTCAGCAAACAGCAAACCCAAACTTATTTAAATTAATAAACAAACTCAGTACAACATTGAATTTAATAATAATTAGATTGACATTATACTACATCGGATTAGAGCACAATGCAAGATTCATAGGGCAAATCTTCATCAATCCAAGAAGAATAATGAAGATAAATATGGATTTGAAATGGCTGGGAAATTTTTTTTCTCTAATCAAATGAATCATTTTGATGAATAGTTGTTGAATAAACTTACACTAAATATTTTAATGTGAATTTGAAGTATTGAAATTAGATATAATTGTTTCGTCTAATTTTTGAAGGACAAGTTGCATTAAATTAAATATTTAATTTATATTCATCAATTTTGAATTTTAATATTTATTTAGCTGGTTTGTCGTGAGCATGTGATGTTAGGTCATGATTTCATAACTACAAATATTTTTAATATGATTAGTAAGTAAAATATATGGCGTACAGCTCATACAAGTAATTAAACTGTATTAATATAATATTTTCACGACTAACATGATGACTAAGCCACGTGTGCTACACCAACAAATAAGTTTAAAAAATGGTTGATTTAAATTAATAATAAAATTTGAGTGACAAAATTAAAATATTTTGAACAAGAATAATCGAAATAAGAAATGCAATAACATTATAACAATGTTTCTTATCCGATCCAACTGGGATGTCACAAAAGACCAAACATAAAAAAAATAGAAAATATTGATTTTTTAGTACTCCTTCAAGTACCATTATTTTTTAAAACCATCTTTTAGGTCACTGGTCGAAAGTACAAAACACATCCTTCGAAATTGCTGAGCCAACTTCTAACTTTGTGCGTGCAAATTTAGTGAGATTATTAATTAAGGATTCACGTCTTTCATAGAAATATCATAGATTCGTATATAAAAATTAGTTTAATTATACTCGAAAGAGATTATTAAACATATTAGAAATATTTATTGTCAACCTCATTCTAGTAGTATTAATTATGAGAATTGAGTTTAAAATAGAAAAATAGAGGTGGATCTCGAATTCTAGTATCTTCATCCCAAGTCGTTGTATGCAAATATTCACGAACAAAAAGAAAATAGAGAAGGATACAAACCAAAAATATTATAAATATCAACATTTTATTTATTATTCAATGCATTATTACAGTATGCACGATTTTGCTTATTTGATTATTAAAAAGGCCGCTTCACAGCTCCACAATCCCGTTTTTATCCAGATAAAAGAAATAGTGCTTGATGAAAGGATCCAGATTCCACACTATGCTGTGGGCTGGGGAGAGAGTTGCTCTGCGAAGCTGGGCCTTCAGTCTTCTTATGGAAGAACCCTACTAGAAAGAGAATAGAAAGGGCCTTCAAAAAAGAACGAAGGAGTAATGGGCAACCTTAGTCTATATGTTGCTCATGAGCCACCAACTACTAGCCTCTCCATTAGTATTGGTGCAAAAGGAAAAGGATCGGTTTTTCACTTTCTGATTGTTTGCGAGTAGAACTCACTCTCTTGAAAATAGATCCCATTTGCCTTGGCAACCCATATGTTAAGCCGTGGAGTTTAATTTTTTACGCTACGCAGAGCTAAGTGCAGATCAACCTTTGTAGTAAGGTCTCCGTAGGGGAATCTTTATTGGGTTACCCTAAAATTTCATCATAAATAGGGAATCTTTATTGAGTTGTTATATATAAGGTTGATGTCTTGTAAACGATACAAACTTCAAATTAATATAAATAGATCATAGATAAATAATGAATGAATTATAACTACGGTACAAACCAAAATGACAAGCAACGATTTAAAATTATATAAAAAAAATTCTCGACACTATTTTAACAATAACCAAATTCTTTTAAGCTCAAATTTGAAAAGCGAATCAGATTGAAAATCATGAACTAAGTGGATTAGAGCACGACGCGATGTCGTGAGCAGCACCTTTCATCAAACAACAAACCCAAACTTATTTAAATTAATAAACAAACTCAGTACAACATCGAATTTAATAATAATTAGATTGACATTATACTACATCGGATTAGAGCACGATGCAAGATTCATAGGGCAAATCTTCATCAATCCAAGAAGAATAATGAAGATAAATATGGATTTGACATGGCTGGGAAATTTTTTTTCTCTAATCAAATGAATCATTTTGATGAATAGTTGTTGAATAAACTTACACTAAATATTTTAATGTGAATTTGAAGTATTGAAATTAGATATAATTGTTTCGTCTAATTTTTGAAGGACAAGTTGCATTAAATTAAATATTTAATTTATATTCATCAATTTTGACTTTTAATATTTATTTAGCTGGTTTGTCATGAGCATGTGATGTTAGGTCATGATTTCATAACTACAAATATTTTTAATATGATTAGTAAGTAAAATATATGGCGAACAGCTCATACATGTAAAACTCTATAAGATAATATTTTCACGACTAACATGAAGATTAAGCCACGTGTGCTACACCAACAAATAAGTTAAAAGAGTGGTTGATTTTAAATTAAAATATAAGTTGAGTGACAAAATTAAAATGTTTTGAACAAGAGTAATTGAAATAAGCACAAATGCAATAACATTATGACAATGTTTCTTATCCGACTCAACTGGGATGTCAGAAAAGACCAAATATAAAAAAAAAAAAAAAAGACAATATTGATTTTTTAGTACTCTTTCATATACCATTATTTTTTTAAACTATTTTTTTTAAGTTTCACTGGTCAAAAGTACAAAACACATCCATCCTTAGGCAACTTTTAATATGGATTCGCGTCTACATAGAGATATTATAGGATCATATATAAAAATTTGTTTAATTATATTCGAAAGAGATTATTAAACATATTAGAAATATTTATTATCAACCTCATTCTAGTAGTATTAATTACGAGAATTGAAGTTAAAATAGAAAATAGAGGTGAATCTCGAATTCTAGTATCTTCATCCCAAGTCGTTGCATGCAATTATTCACAAATAAAAAGAAAATATGATAGGATACAAACCACAAATATCATAAATATCAACATTTTATTAATTATTTAATGCAATATTACAATATGCATGATTTTTCTTATTTGATTATGAAAAAGGGCATCAATGCACCCCTTTCTTTTATCAACCATGTTTTTAAACCAAGCTTTGAGGAGGATGAGGAATTTGATTGCCAAAATAGATCCCATCTACCTTGGCAACCACATGTTAAGCTGTGAATCCTTATTTGTTGCACTACGCGAAGCTGAGTCCAGATCGACCTTTGCAGTAAGGTCGCCATGGGGGAACGTTCATTGGATTACCCTAGAATTTTATCATAACTAGGAAACTTTTATTAGATTGTTATATATAGGGCTGATCTTTTGTAAACGATTAATCATCATTTATTATAGTGAAAAAATGCAGGCCGTAGCTTCACATTGAGGCGAATTTGTATAAATCTTTATGTTCTTTATTTTTCATCCTTAATTTATTGCTCAATTAGACCTCTACAAAGATATCCTATAGCATTGCAATATATTCTAATAACTGACAGAGCTAAACCAGAAAGCTATAGTGAAGTCGTGCAAGCTGATGAATCATTCAAGTAGGAGTTAACCACGATAGATGAGATTGACTCATTATTGACTAATTAGACAAAGCAATTGACAGGGTTACCAAAAGGAAAGAAGGCTTTGCAAAATAAATAAAGCAAAATTGGTTGTAAAGAGATTTCAACAGAAAGAAGTCATTGACTACAATGAGATTTTCTCTCCTGTGGTGAAATTAACTATAGTCAGAACCGTGCTTAGGCTAGTGGTAGAACAAGACTTGCAACTAGAGCAGTTGGATATAAAGACACTCTTTCTTCACGGTGATTTGGAGGAAGAAATTTACATGAAAGAGTCACAAGGTTACGAAGTAAAGAAAATGAAGAAATTGTGTGCAGACTTCAAAAGAGCTTGTATAGTCTTAAACAAGCTCTAAGACAGTGATATAAGAAGTTTGATAGCTTTATGGGTAGTAATGGCTTCTTGAGGTACCAGGCGGATCATTGTTTCTATTTGAAGAATTTAGTGACTCATATATTATCTTACACCTATATATTGATGACATGTTGATTGCAAGAACTTGCAAACAATAAATTGACTAGTTAAAAGAGGAGTTGTCCAAAGAGTTTTCAATGAAGGATTTGGGTCTTTGCAAGAAAAATCCTTAGGATTCAATTCATCGGGGACATGTATGTCTTGAAATTGTCATAGGAAGATTATGTGAAGAAGGTGCTTAGCAAATTCAAGATGGATGAATCTAAACTAGTGAGTACTCTTTTGGCTAGTCACTTTAGGCTATCCAATGAACAATCACCTTCTACAGAGCAGAAGCGAGCCTACATGGACAAGGTGCCTTATGCCTATGCTATTGGAAGTCTTATGTATGCTATGGTGTGTGCGAGACTGGACATAACACATACAGTGGGAGTTATGAGTAGATGTATGAGTAATCACAAAACCAACATTGGGAGGCAGTAAAGTGGATTCTCAAGTTCTTGAGAAGTACTACAGATTCAGCCATGTGTTTAAAAAAATCAAGCTTTGGATTACAGGGCTTTGTAGATGTTGACATGATGGAATGAAGAGTACTATTGGATATGTATACATATTGGGTGGTACAACAGTTAGTTGGGTGTCTAAGTGTTAAAGATAGTTGCTCATTCCACTACTGAGGCAGAGTATATTACCGTGACCGAAGTTAGTAAGGAGATAATATGGTTGCAGTCTTTCTTGAAAGAATTGGGTCACAAGCATGAGAAAAGTGTATTGCATTGTGACTATCGAAGTGCTATTCACTTAGCAAAAAATCATGTCTATCATGTGAGGACAAAGCATATATAGGTTCGTTATCACTTTATCAGATTGATTTTGGAGGATGGACTCTTAGCGTTTAACAAGATCCAGAGGCAGTTAAAATCCTGCTAATATGTTAACAAAGACTGTTTCAATTGAGAAATTGAAGTTGTGTGCAACTTCAGTCGGTATTCTCCATTCAAGATTGGATGAAGTATACCGGTTGATGTAGATGAAGGAGTTGATGATGAATTAGTCTCTAAGTGGGAGATTGTTAATCTGTGGAGCCTAATTTGTTGCGCTACACAGAGCTGAGTGCGGATCAACATTCATTTGGTTGTTATATAATTAAGAAATTTTAGAATTTCATCATAACTAAGGAACCTTCATGGAGTTGTTATATATAGGGCTTATCTTTTGTAAATGATTAATCATCATTCATTATAGTGAAAATACTGCATCGGCTGAAGATATGATGTAGCTTCACATTGAGGCGAACTTGTATAAATCTTTGTGTTCTTTATTTTTTTCTCTTTTTTATTGCTCTAATCCTAATACCATAAGCATATATTGCCATCTTCTTTTGCTTTACGAGTTAGGAAATTTAGTGCAATATTGATATTAAAAACATCAAAAGCTTTATCCTTCAAACCCTACCTAAAATGACAAAAGAAAAGAGTAGTTTGAAAAAAATTAATTCAAAATTACCATTGAAAATCATTATTCACATAAAGTGTGTGATATCCAAGATCACTGTCTTCGGAGGCACACTGGATTAATAATGGAGGAGTATTTTGTGAAAGGTCATTAACAACGTGAACCTTGAAACCTAGGATCCTCACGCCTAGGCCGAGAGTCCAGATCTCCTGTTCAAAATACATGTCTCCTTAGTCGTTCTCCAATAGAAACTTTACACATCATCAAATAAATAGATGAGAGATCATTATAGATAATATTTAATACATTCACACTTGCTGCTATTGATGATAACACGAATGGATAGCAAAATATGTTCTTTGTAATTAAAATAATTTCGAAATATTTGAAATATAATTGTTGTTTTCTCAGATTAAATTTGACATTTTATAGTGCACTCTTGTAGTACAGTTCCCAAGGTATTACTATAATATGATTATCGATTAGCAAATTTGGGACATATTAGAAATTATAACTAATAATCTCATGTGCCAATATATTTTGTAGTTCTAGATGAATTATATATGTAAATTCACCCATCCATTTACAATTATTTTATAGTAAGTTGTAGGTTTATTACATGTTATTATTGTAATTTGAGTTTTGATTCGAAAAAGTAAGGATAATGTACTCAACTAAGAATTTAATGGATTTATCAAGATTTATTCTCATTTATTTGAATAGAATTCCACATAATTCATAAGAATTTAATTGAATTCTATTTTATAGATTTTAATAGATTTCTTACTATTAAAAAATGATATAACTTCTTAAATATCAACAAATTAAAAATAGGTTCAATTGGTAATAAAATCATTAGCACAAAATATGCATTAAATTATTTTATGATTAAAGACATATTTAGTTGGTGAACGAGTTTGAAATATACTAAATTTATTTTTGATTATTAGTTGCTCATAATAAAAATTTGATTCCAAATTCAATTTACAGCTCAAATTCACTAAATCACACTTGAGTAAAAATTTCAAACTTAAGTTATAATATAATCTATCTTAGGAGTGTGTTTGGATAAGGTCAAAAATAATTTTAAAACATGTTATTTCGATAATATCACCCATCTTACATCAAATTAAGATACTTAAAAATGTCTTTTAAGCAACCAAACATGCTCTAAAACACGTGGGTATAGTTTACGAGCATTTAAAACAAGTCATTTGATATATGACATAACAAATTTTCATGTGACAAAATGTATATTTGCTTCTACCCTATATATTAATTCTAAGCGCATGTTTGGCGATTTTTTTAAACCTTTTTTTTCCTTGACTCATTTTCAAACACATATTTCATGAGATCCACAACTTTTATCAAATTTTCAACTACACATTTCACCAATTTTTTTAAATCTCCTAAAAATTACTTTTAAATTTGTTGAGTCACTCTATCTAGAAGTCCGTCTAAATTTAGATCGAATTTTAGACAAAGTCTATTTTTGGTATGTCATATCAGCTAGACGGAGTTCTCATCAGCATGCATTAGAGGATTTTTTTTGTAAATATGTCTATCTATACTTATTTAGTACGTCTAAAAAGCAATAGACAGAGTGTATTGAAGATGCTCTAAGTTTGACACATTTTATTATTTCAGTTTAATCACAAAACATAGAGGAAGAGTTTCCCAAATTGCCTCATCACTCATGCTCTCACCATCTCCAGGAAAGAATGTTCAAGGAAATGGATATCTATATCATACCGAGGAACTTATGAAAAGATAATATTGGAACCCACTTCACAATTCACCAAGATAAAGTTAAAAGGTAGGGTAATGATCTATTGTCCACGGTGTTGGATTTGGAACACAAAAGGAACTTGTTTTATTATATAAACACTTATACAATACTTTGGTTATGGAACACAACACACTCTTTGTTGATTTCACTCACCACTCATTTTACCATTTCCACACTACACTCTTAGCATATTTATACTTGGTTACAATATATCTAGAAAGTTCTATAATGGAGGTTAGAAAATTCTAGTCCTAATGAAAGAACCTCATTGTTCTAGATCATTCCTAATTTATATGACACAAGAGAAAATTCTAGCAAAACAAAGAGAAAAATCTAGAAGATTCAAATAGGTTGGTGATAACCTTCAATTCTCCCCTTTAGCACCAACTATTTGATTTAACTCTTTTCTTCTCATCATCCCAACCTGTGTCTGTGTATTTCTCTTTTGACGTATTAGGTTGCCTCCTTACCTTATAGGCGATGTGCGGGATATATGCTTTACTCTGTCAGTATTGGCGTCAAGTCCCAAGTCTCATTTTGCTTTAGTGCTACGATCTCTTCTTCTATTGTCTTTCTCCACTCCCTGTGTTGGATTGTCTCTTCAAATGTCTCTGGCTCTTTAGCACTTTCATATTCGTTTACCATTGCATTAGCGTTCTTGGGATTTAACCTTCGTTTTCTAGTTGATTTTCTTAGTTGTGGTTGAGTTTTTTTTTTTAAATTTCTCGAGTTATTCGACAAAAAAAATAATTTTTTTTTTTTTTCATTTTGTCGAGTTCCTCGAATTTAAAATATATATATATATATATTTAAATTTGTTGAGCTACTCGACAAAAAAATAAAAATAAAAAAAGAAATTTTTTTTGTTAAAATTTTGTCGAGTTACTCGATGTTAAAAAAAAAAAAAATTTAAATTTGTCGAGTTACTAGCCAAAAAAAAATTAAAACATTTTTTTAAAAAAAATTTGTAGAGTTACTCGAATTGAAAATATATATATATATATATATATATATATATATATATATATATTTAAATCTTGTCAAGTTACTCAATTTAAAAAAAAAAAATTTTTTTTTTTTTTTTTTTTTTGTCGAGTTACTCGACTTTAAAAAAAAAATTTACTTTTGTCGAGTTCTCGACTTTAAAAAAAAAAATAATAAATTTTTTTTTTTTTTCGAAAAAGTTTGTCGAGTTACTATTCACTCGACAAACTTTTTCGAGCTGAATAATAGTAACTCGAAAAAGTTACTATTTATGAATTTTTTTTTTTTTTTTTTAAAATTTGAAAAAGTTTGTCGAGTTACTATTCAACTCGACAAACTTTTTCGAGGTAAATAGTAACTCGAAAAAGTTACTCTTCATGAAATTATTTTTTTTTTTTTTTTTTTAAATTCGAAAAAGTTTGTCGAGTTACTATTTAGCTCGACAAACTTTTTCGAGGTGAATAGTAACTCGAAAAAGTTACTATTCATGAATTTTTTTTTTTTTAAAAAAACAAATTTGAAAATTTTGTCGAGTTACTATTCAACTCGACAAACTTTTCGAGGTGAATAGTAACTCGAAAGCGATTCTTTGTTCATGAAATTTTTTTTTTTTTTAAAAAAATTAGAAAAAGTTTGTCGAGTTACTATTCAGCTCGACAAAGAATAGTAACTCGAAAAAGTTACTGTTCATGAATTTATTTTTTTTTTTTAAATTTGAAAAAGTTTGTCGAGTTACTATTCAGCTCGACAAACTTTTTCGAGGTGAATAGTAACTAGAAAAAATTACTGTTCATGAATTTTTTTTTTTAAATGGTGAGCTTTTACATTTCTAATTTTTTTTTTCAATGAAAAAATTCAACAACATATTTTATTTTTTATAACTATTAATTATAACATTCTTACTAATAATGTTATAAATGAAAATTTGATTAGAGTAGGTGTGAACAAAAATTAATTATATTATGACCCTCTTTCTCTATATATTTTTTCACTTTTTAATATTTAAAATTATTCACAAAGAAAAAGGGAGGATTTTTGTGCAGCTTTGAGAGTTCATGCGTGCATATCTAAGATGATTCACTGAAAATGCTAACAGTTGTATTATTTTTTGTCGCTGCTTCTGGAGAACTGATTATTAAGCTTATTCGATTATTAAACAAAGAGTTAGAATTTTTTAACTTAGCAAAGGCATGGGACAATTAGAAATAAAATCCTACAATTGTAACAACATAACTTTACAAAAATTAATGAGTTCATTATTTGACAAGTACAAAAAATATTTAAATTCTATCAAAATTATATTAACACAATCGTTTTTAATTAGTAGATTATCACAGACAACTTACGTGCATAGCACGTTACATATAACTAGGCCAATAAGTGAGTCAACTAGGTGTGCTATAGACTCAACATCGGTCGTCACAAACTCGTAGTTCATCGCCTAATACATGCATCTTTGCCGGTGGCTTCCCGACATGTCGGCTAATACACCACTCGGGATTAGAGACAAACCGTACATAATCTCTTATTGCCACATCGGCTCGTCCTAGATAGATTTCGCTAGGTGATGCCATGTCTGAAATACCAATTATGAAAAGTCCAATTGGATGGGTTTCTAATATATTTCAATTAAATCTAGAACTAAAATAAATTATTAAATTTTTTTTTCACATTTTCAAACATTAAGTGCATAAGAATAAATATCCACGTCACGTTTCCATCTCAACTTTTCTAAACATAACATTTTATCATAATTGAAACGATGATGATGAGTAATTTACAATTGAATCCATTCTTTAACAATTTCTCTAATTAAACAGGAAAGTTTTTCAAACCTTTCTTTTTCTAATCATTGGCGTGGCCTTGACGATGGGAAGTGCCAACACTTTGAATCCTTAAAATCCGAATCACTTAAACTTTGACTCGACCGGATAAAATAAATAAGGATAAATAAAATATTTATAAAAACTTTGTTTTTCATAAAGTCTCTGAGAAAAAAGTAAATTGTGCTTTGATACTGTTGTAGCGCCTCGGATTTTCTTAAAATAGTACTTGACGACTCCAAATTAAATTTTCTTGCCCTTAAATGATTTTAATAATTATGTGCATCGGAAAAATAACAAGCATGTAAGGAAAATTCAAATGGACATTTTAAAAAAAAAAAATTATGTTTTTATTAGTAACAATAGATGTCACGGAAAGTTATTTGACCAACCTAACGTGCTATAAAAATTATGATTTTTCACCAAAGACCACTTAACACTTTAGGTACAACATATATAAAGTTTAGAATTTTATCAAGTCATTTGGTATGGAAGTAAGTAGCCAACGTTGTCTAAAAATGTAACTCAAGTACGCCCAAAGACACCTCGGAAAAAAATTACCATAACTAATTCATCCATTGTCATTTTGAAATGATTCCAAATTCTACTAATATAATACTTAACATCCTACCCAATTCCACTAAATTCACTCAAATATTCAGTAGTATACACGAAGTTATGATAATTTGAAAACAGGGGATAGAATTTGGAATTTCAACCATTTAAAGTGGTATATTTCATAATAAACTTCAGTATCGCCAAAATAGCCAAAGTTACATCGTTGTTCAAATTTACACAACTTAAACATAATCAAGACATATTAAACTAATTTACAAATAAAAGGCTGAATTATATCGATGCCAAAATAATAATAAACATAGAACCTTTTTTTGTCGCTATTTTTGATCGTCACAGCGTGTACGTAATCCTTTTAATATGGAAAGTAAATATTTTTTGGTCATAACATTTCAAAGGAAACACTCAGTAGCAAATATACATGCATGTGAGAAAATCATACATGCAACCACAAATGCGACATGCCAAATGACAACATTCATAGGAAACATACATAAATTTGGTAACCGGCACCACATATCTCTTAAGTGATTACCTTCAATCGCTAAACATTATAAGTAATTTCCTTCAATCACCGACATAACGTTCCATCATAGACGTGCTCAAACCACGATAGATCAATTAATTACTTCCAACAAGGGATGGTGACATCCAAAGTAATTAACATGGCACATGAGTTCACAAAATTTTCTCGAGTTAAACTTCATAATTACATGTAAATAATGCCTTATAGAACAACCTCGAAATTTAAGTTTTATGTTGAAGTTGAAGGGGTGGATAGAATGTTGCTTTGCACTTGTTCCCAAAATACTCATGTACGCTTGCTTTTTGTTTGTAAATATTGTGTGTTGTAGGCGGATTTAGGTGAAGATATTGGAGGAGAATAGAGGCTGAATCTGGAGGAATAGAATGGAAGATTTTTTGGATAGTTTGGGGCTGACTTGTAGAGAAATTGAGAGCCGTAAAATGGTGAAAATGAAAGAGTATAAAGGGCGGTTTCTGAGGGGAAAATGGAGAAGAAATCTGGAATATTTTTATACGATTATGGTGTATTATATGGACCAAAAGCTGGAGTGAATGGAGAAAGGTGTATGGACTTCTTGCTAGCCGAAAGTTGAAGGAAAAGATGGGAGCTTTTCTTTGAAATTTTGGAGTTGATTTTTGTAGTGACCGGAAAATTTTAATCATTCAGCGACTAAAATCCTTATTTTAAACTTTGAAAATAAATTCATTTAGTTCACCGCAGTAGCTACAACACCTCTTAAAAATCACAAATTTAATTGTTTGGTCACAATAAAGTTGCGTGCACTTGCCTTTGTTATTTTTATGCGGATTATATTATTGCAAATAATGAGTTTCTTATTTTATTTTGTGATTTAAATTGAATTCATAATTCATCTCGTCTTATGGAAAACCATCTCATATGATTAAATTTATTTTATCCCATCAATTTAATTCAAAAACCGAATGCTCATTTAAACACCTACTCGTCCATTTCCAGTCCTAAAAAACCTACCAATCTCTAGCCCAAAACTCAACCCCTTCATCTCCAAAAAAAATTGGCCTAATTGCTACCCCAACGTCCACCTAGAATCGAGACCACTTTGCCGAGTAACTCTACAAAGTGGGAAACATTAAATTTTTTTTTTTTTTTGTAATTTTCACTTTTAGTCCACATTCTTTTCATTTTATAACAAATTTACCCATAACCTTTTCTTTTGCTTTGGCCATCCCCGACTTTTAAATTTCGTTACACATTTTATTTTGTCCACCTCTTTAAATAATAAAAAAAAAACAAATAACAACAAAATAAAATAAAAATGTATATGAAGTCCTACAACTTTTAAAAAGTAGCCCAATTTTATTTTGACATTTTTAAAAAAAAAAAATTTTAAATTTCTCGAGTTATTCGACAAAAATAATTTTTTTTTTTTTTTTTTACATTTTGTCGAGTTCCTCGAATTTAAATATATATATATATATATATTTTAAATTTGTTAAGTTACTCGACAAAAAAATAAAAATAAAAAAAGAAATTTTTTTTGTTAAAATTTTGTCGAGTTACTCGATGTTAAAAAAAAAATTTTAAATTTGTCGAGTTACTAGCCAAAAAAAAATAAAAACATTTTTTTTTAAAATTTTGTAGAGTTACTCGAATTGAAAAATATATATATATATATATATTTAAATCTTGTCAAGTTACTCGAATTTAAAAAAACAAAATTTTTTTTTTTTTTTTAAATTTTGTCGAGTTACTCGAATTTTGAAAAAAAATTTTAAAAAATTTTTATCGAGTTACTCGAATTTTTTAAAAAAAAATAATAATAATAATTTTTTTTTTACCTTTTGTCGAGTTACTCGAATTTAAAAAAAAAAAAAAAAAAATTTGTACCTTTTTTTCGAGTTACTCGAATTTATTACTTTTGTCGAGTTACTCGAATTTAAAAATAAAAAAAATTTTTTTTTTTTTACTTTTGTCGAGTTACTCGACTTTAAAAAAAAAAAAACTTTTTTTTTTACTTTTGTCGAGTTACTCGACTTTAAAAAAATAAAAAATTTTTTTTGCTTTTGTCGAGTTACTTGACTTTAAAAAAAAAAAAAAATTTTTTACTTTTGTCGAGTTCCTCGACTTTTAAAAAAAATTTTTTTACTTTTGTCGAGTTACTCGACTTTAAAATAAAAAAAAAAAAAATTTAAAATTCGAAAAAGTTTGTCGAGTTACTATTCACCGACAAACTTTTTCGAGTGAATAGTAACTTGAAAAAGTTCTTGTTCATGAATTTTTTTTTTTTTTTTTTAAAATTTGAAAAAGTTTGTCGAGTTACTATTCAACTCGACAAACTTTTTCGAGGTGAATAGTAACTCGAAAAAGTTACTGTTCATGAATTTTTTTTTGTTTTTTTTTTTTTTACAAAAAAATCGAAAAGTTTGTCGAGTTACTATTCACCGACAAACTTTTTCGAGGTGAATAGTAACTCGAAAAATTATTGTTCATGAAATATTTTTTTTTTTTTAATAGTGAGCTTTTACATTTCTAATTTTTTTTTTCAATGAAACAATTCAACAACATATTTTATTTTTTATAACTATTAATTATAACATTCTTACTAATAATGTTATAAATTAAAATTTGATTAGAGTAGGTGTAAACAAAAATTAATTATATTATGACCATCTTTTTCTATATATTTTTTCACCTTTTAATATTTAAAATTATTCACAAAGAAAAAGGGAGGATTTTTGTGCAGCTTTGAGAGTTCATGCGTGCATATTTAAGATGATTCACTGAAAATGCTAAGAGTTGTATTATTTTTTTCGTCGCTAACTTACGGAGAACTCGATTATTAAGCTTATTAGATTATTAAACAAAGAGTTAGAATTTTTTAACTTAGCAAAGGCATGGGACAATTAGAAATAAAATCCTACCATTGTAACAACATAACTTTACAAAAATTAATGAGTTCATTATTTGACAAGTACAAAAAAATATTTAAATTCTATCAAAATTATATTAACACAATCGCTTTTAATTAGTAGATTATCACAGACAACTTACGTGCATAGCACGTACATATAACTAGTATATATATATATATATATATATATATATATATATATATATATTTAAATTCGAGGAACTCAACAAAATGTAAAAAAAAAAAAATTATCTTTTTTCTCGAATAACTCGAGAAATTTAAAAAAAAAAAATTTTAAAAATGTCAAAATAAAATTGGGCTTCTTTTTAAAAGTTGAAGGACTTCATATACATTTTTATTTTATTTTGTTCTTATTTGTCTTTTTTATTATTATTTAAAGAGGTGGACAAAATAAAATTTGTAACGAAATTTAAAAGTCGGGGATGGCCAAAGCAAAAAAAAAAGGTTATGGGTAAATTTGTTATAAAATGAAAAGAATGTGGACTAAAAGTGCAAATTACAAAAAAAAAAAATTTAATGTTTCCCACTTTGTGGAGTTACTCGGCAAAGTGGGAAAATTAAAAATTGCCGAATAACTCCACAAAGTGGGATAAATTTAAAAAAAAAATTCCCCCACTTTGCCTACTCGGCAAAGTGGGGAAATTTTTTTATTCTTATTTTTTTGGTTTTTATAGTTGTCATGAAAAAGTCCACCTAAAAAAAAAAAAAAAAAAATCTTGAACATTAACTTTTCCATTGCACGTACATGGGAAAAAACAAATTTCAAAACTTCATGTAGTCATGGATTAACAAAAATTCATTTGACATACAAAACGATCACCGAAAAATATGAAATTTTAAGAGAACATAGAATACTCATTTAGCTACCACATATAAAAATTTGATTGTCCGACGGCATGTTTGAAACACTAAAATGCTTACCGAAACACCCTAGGCAGTTTCTCGGATTCATACGGTCGCAGTTTACAAAATTGTCCATAACTTGAGTTATATACCATGAAATTATGTGAAACCAAAGGCAATAGTTAGGTAACCCATAGAGCTATCGTTTCCAATTGGAATTATGTAAAAATATTTAATATATAAGGTGCACTAAATTTTTGAGTTGGACAACAGAAACTGCATCTTAGAAAAACATGAAGTTTAGCAAAACCTTTCAAGTTCACATCATTAACGTGTAACCAAAACATGAGAATCCACTAAAACTACCACAAAACCAAGGTACACAAAAGTTTAAGAGGATATTTACACTACTTAAAGTTTGTTGATTGGTTTATAATATCGATTCCGGCACGCCGACGGCATAAATCCGAAAAACAGCCTAGGAGGTTTCGCGGTGAGTATTTTAGTATGCCTAAACATGCCGTCGGACTACCAATTTTTGATATGTGGTAGCTACCTGAGTATTCTATGTCCCCGAAAATTTCAGATTGTTGGTGATCGCTTTTCTATGTCAAAGAATTTTTTGTTACTCCATGACCAGGTGAAGAAAATTTTCAAAATAAGGGCAGTGTTACTAAAATTTCTTCACCCGCTCATGGAGTAACAAAAATTTGTTTGACATAGAAAACGATAACCGAAAAATATGAAATTTTCAGGGAACATAGAATACTCATTTAGCTACAACATATCAAAATTTGATAGTCCGACGGCATGTTTCGGCTTACTAAAATGCTCACCGAAACACCCTAGGCAGTTTCTCGGATTCATACGGTCGCAGTTTACAAAATTGTCCATAACTTGAGTTATATACCATGAAATTATGTGAAACCAAAGGCAATAGTTAGGTAACCCATAGAGCTATCGTTTCCAATTGGAATTATGTAAAAATACTTAATATATAAGGTGCAGTAAATTTTTGAGTTGGACAACAGAAACTGCATCTTAGAAAAACATGAAGTTTAGCAAAACCTTTCAAGTTCACATCATTAACGTGTAACCAAAACATGGGAATCCACTAAAACTACCACAAAACCAAGGTACACAAAAGTTTAAGAGGATATTTACACTACTTAAAGTTTGTTGATTGGTTTATAATGTCGATTTCGGCACGCCGACGGCATAAATCCGAAAAACAGCCTAGGAGGTTTCGCGATGAGTATTTTAGTATGCCTAAACATGCCGTCGGACTACCAATTTTTGATATGTGGTAGCTACCTGAGTATTCTATGTCCCTTGAAAATTTCGTATTGTTCGGTGATCGTTTTCTATGTCAAAGAATTTTTTGTTACTCCATGACCAATCGAATAAAATTTTCAAAATAAGGGCAATGTTACTAAAATTTCTTCACCCGGTCATGGAGTAACAAAAATTTGTTTGACATAGAAAACGATAACCGAAAAATATGAAATTTTCAGGGAACATAGAATACTCATTTAGCTAACACATATCAAAAATTGATAGTCCGACGGCATGTTTCGGCTGACTAAAATGCTCACCGTAACACCTTAGGCAGTTTCTCGGATTCATACGGTCGCAGTTTACAAAATTGTCCATAACTTGAGTTATATACCATGAATTTATGTGAAACCAAAGCCAATGGTTAGGTAACCCATAGAGCTATCGTTTTCAACTGGAATTGTGTAAAAATACTTAATATATAAGGTGCGGCATATTTTTGAGTTTGTCAACAGAAAGTGCAGTTTGGAGAAACAATTCACCTAATCATGGAGTAAAAAAAATTTCTTTGACATAGAAAACGATCACCGAACAATATGAAATTTTCAAGGAACGTAGAATACCCATGTAGCTACCACATATAAAAATTTGATAATCCGACAGCATGTTTTGACACACTAAAATGCTCACCGAAATATCCAAGGCAGTTTCTCGGATTCATGCTGTCGTAATTTACAAAATTGTCCATAACTTGAGTTATATAATATGAAATTATTTGAAACCAAAGCCAATGGTTAAGTAACCCATAGGGATATCGTCTACAACTGGAATTATGTAAAAATACTTAATATATGAGCTGCAACAAATATTTAAGTTGGACAACAAAAACTGCAGTTTAGAGAAAATGAAATTTACCAAAACCTTTAGGAATTGATTGTATTTTGTCATTTGTTCCCCATAGCACCTGGGGATAAAATATTAAAAAATATTAAAAAAAAAATTATTTTTGATAGGGGGACTTTTTCATGACAAAATATTAAAAAAAAAAAAAATTATTTTTCCCACTTTGCCTACTAGGCAAAGTGGGGGAAATTTTTTTTACATTTTTCCCACTTTGTCGAGTAACTCGACAAAGTGGGAAAATTAATGTGTTTTTAATTATCCCACTTTGCCGAGTTACTCGGCAAAGTGGGAAACATTATTATTATTTTTTTTTGTAATTTACACTTTTAGTCCACAATCTTTTCATTTTACAACAAATTTACCCATAACTTTTTTTTTTTTTTAGCTTTGGCCATCCTCGACCTTTAAATTTTGTTACAAATTTTATTTTGTCCACCTCTTTAAATAAAAAAAAATTAATAACAACAAAATAAATTAAAAATGTAAATGAAGTCCTACAACTTTTAAAAAGTAGTCCAATTTTATTTTGACATTTTTTCTTTTTTTTAATTTGCGCTTTTTGTCTGAACCTTTCACATTTGTAACTAATCTACCCCAATTTTTTTTTGACATTGGCCATCCAACTATCACTATTTTATCCTACGAATTTGCATTAAATTTTTATAAAATCAGCTTTTGTTAACTTTGCTATTTTTTTTTTAAGATTTGACTTTGGTTTTGTTGAGTAACTCTAAAAAAATACAATAAAGGAAAAAATACAAAAATTTGTCAAATAACTCGACTTTTTGTTAACTGGAGTTCGACCAAAAAAAAAAAAAAATAGAATTCAGGACATAATCCCAAAAAAAAAAAAAAAATGGTCGAATTGAGCTTTCAAAAATTTAAGATGAATAAAAAATGTTGAAAAAATATTCAAATTACAGATCCGGTACTCTTCCATTATATTGTGGTAATTTTTCTTTGTTTTTTAATGTTGAGTTTATAGAATGCATTGGGGATATTCATTGACTTAATAGGTGATGAGATATAGTTTAGTGTTATGTCTAATAAATTTGTATGAATTAATTATATTTTATCAATTATTATAACATATTTTTGTATTAGCTACATTTATTGACTTGTATATAATTTTTTTAATTTTAAGTCTTAAATCCAAACTTATCTCATTTCTTTTATTCTTCACCCAATTATCGAGTAAAAAAAATTATCTCACATACATAACAAATATATATATATATATATATACTAGTTTTAAAGGAGGCCGTATAATTAAACGTCCAAATGAAATCTATAGGAAAAATTGTATGTCGAGAATAGTTTATTGATATGATATAATATGAAATTTGATATTAATAAAATTTGACTTGATGATGAGAAAAAAAATAATAATTTCCAAGCTTGAAAGGAAAGAGAAAAAACAACTAAAACGAAATAAGATAGAAAGTGAAGCAAAGTTACGCATGTGTAGGGAAACAATAGGAAATGATTTAAAATAAAGAAAAATGAATATATAAATATTAGTTAATAAAGTTAGAGATGATATATTATATTAATTTAAAATAAAATTTAAATGTTTATTATAATAGCTATTTTAGTATAAGATATTATATTAAGATTGAGATTGATGAGTTCGTTAAAAAATAAGATGAGAAATTAAAAAAAGAAAAAAACTTACATGTATTAGATAATGTAAACAAAAAAAAAGTAAATCGAAAAATCAAATATATGCGTTGGTGAAGTTGTTTGAGTATCTTGAAAACACAAAAATCATGTTTGTTGGGTAACTTGATCAAAAGTGTGATACAAAATTAATCTATTCAACAATTTAGGTAACTCGATAAACTGAAAATTGGATTTTTTGAGTTACTGGACGAATGAAGGAAATTTAAAACTTTGATTATGTTGTTTTTTTTTTTATTTAAATTATGTAATACATCTAAAAACTTTTTTATTCTTATGTGGGCGTGTTATGAAAATAAATTGTAGTAAAAATTTATTACAATAATGAAATTTTTTGTTACAATAAAAACGTCAAATTAGATAATGAAAATAAATGTGTTTTTTTTAATGAGTAATTATAATAAATATTTTAATGTAATTTATAATAATATTTATTATAGAAATTATAAGTAGAGTACATAATTTAAATAAAAAAGGAAAGCAAAAAAAATGATAAATATGTATTGTTGAAGTTACTGGAGTAATTTGAGAAACAAAAATCACATCTGTCGATTTGTTTGATGGAAAATGTGACAGAAAAGCAACAATTACAAAAGAGAAATATTTTTGTCAAATAAATTGAGTAAGTTCTTTGATGAATGCAGCACATACATAATTGTATTTTATTACTATTTATTAGAATATAGCAAAATAAAATATGTATTATAAAAATGTAATATATACGAGAGTCAATCAATACAATATACTATATATTGTTTTATTATGATTAATTTATGTACAAATAAATATAAATTTGAGTTCCATTAGTTGGTAAAAAAATAACATGAGAAAACAAAAACATAAAATTTTTTAGGTGAAGTTGCCTGAGTTACTTGATGAACGAATTAAATTTATAATTTTCACTATTTTGTTTGTGTTTTTTATTTAAAGTATGTCATATATTTAAATAATTTTTTATTGTTATTTAGTGGTGTTATTTTTGAAGAAACTTGTGAGAGTAACAGTTGGATTTGTCGAGTAAGTTGATAAATATTGCATATATAAAATTTTATTTAATGTATGATTTATTAGAAAATAGTAAAATAGAATATATATCATATAAATCTAGTATATTATAGAATCAGTTAATAGAATATATTTTATTGTATTTTATTTTAGCAATTAGTATAATATGTTATAAATAAAAATTGTTATAATAAATTTATAGCATAATAAAAGCAATTTTTTAGTAATATATTATTAATCAATTATTACATTATTATGAAAATGTAGTGATTAAAATAAATTTTTCATGACACATTTCTACTAAATAGATTTCATCATAAATTATGAAAATAAATTGTAGTAAAAATTTGTTATGACAAGGACTTTTTTTGTTACAATAATTATGCCAACTATATTACGGAAATAAATGTGTATTTTTTAAATTAATAATTGTAGTATGTATTTTGACCTAATTTATAATAATATTTATTACAGAAATTATAAGTATAGTACATAATTTAAATAGAAAAAGAAAACAAAAAAAATGAAAAATATGCATTGTTAAGGTTACTCGAGTAACTCGACAAACTAAAAATCATGTTTGTCGAGTTACTCGATGAAAAATGTGATATAAAAGCAAAAATCATAAAAGCAGAAATATTTTTGTGAAATAAATTGTTAATTTATTTGATAAATGAAGTACATACATTTTTTATTTAATTGATTATTTATTAGAATATAGCAAAATAAAATATATATTATAAAAATTAATATATATGATAGTCAATCAATAGAATATATTATATATTGTTTTATTATGATTAATTTATCTAGTAACTTGACAAATATAAATTTGAGTTTCATGAGTTGGTAAAAAAAATAACACGAAAAAAACCAAAAAATAAAATTTTTAGGTATATTACATAATGTAAATACAAAAATAAACTATAAAATGAGAAATATGCATTTATTAAAGTTAATCGAGTAACTCGACAAAACGTAAAATCATGTTTGTCGAGTTACCCGATTATAATTGTGATATCAAATTAATCTATTCAATACGTCAAGTAGCTCGATGAACTCATAATCGATTTGCCCGAGTTAGTGGACGAACGAATCAAATTTATAATTGTTACTATTTTGTTTGTCTTTTTGATTTAAAGTATGTCATATATTTAAATAATTTTTTATTGTTATTCAGTGGTGTTATTTTTTAAGAAACTCGTGAGGCTAACAGTTGGATTTGTCGAGCAAATTGATAAATATTGCATATATAAAATTTTATTTAATGCATGATTTATTAGAACATAGTAAAATAGAATATATATCATATAAATTTAGTATATATGAGAATGAGTTAATAGAATATATTTTATTGTATTTTATTTTAGCAATTAGTATAATATGTTATAAAAAAAAAATTGTTATAATAAATTTATAGCATAATAAAAGCTATTTTGTAGTAATATATTATTAATAATTATTACATTATTATGAAAATGTAGTGATTAAAATAAATTTTTATGACACATTTTTACTAAATAGATTTCATCATAAATTATGAAAATAAATTGTAGTAAAAATTTGTTATGACAAGGACTCTTTTTGTTACAATAATTATGTCAACTATATTACGAAAATAAATGTGTATTTTTTAAATTAATAATTGTAGTATGTATTTTAACCTAATTTATAATAATATTTATTACAGAAATTATAAGTATAGCATATAATTTAAATAGAAAAAGAAAACAAAAAAAATGAAAAATATGCATTGTTAAGGTTACTCGAGTAACTCGACAAACTAAAAATCATGTTTGTCGAGTTACTCGATGAAAAATGTGATATAAAAGCACAAATCATAAAACAGGAATATTTTTGTGAAATAAATTGTTAACTTATTTGATAAATGAAGTAGATACATGTTTGTATTTATTTGATTATTTATTAGAATATAGGAAAATAAAATCTATATTAAAAAATTTAATATATACGATAGTGAATCAATACAATATATTAAATATTGTTTTATTATGATTAATTTATCTAGTAACTTGACAAATATAAATTTGAGTTCCACGAGGTGGTAAAAAAATAACACGAAAAAAACCCAAAAATAAAATTTTTTAGGTATATTACATAATGTAAATACAAAAAATAAACTATAAAATGACACATTTCTACTAAATAGATTTCATCATAAATTATCAAAATAAATTGTAGTAAAAATTTGTTATGACAATGACTTTTTTTGTTACAACAATTATGTGAACTATATTACGAAAATAAATGTGTATTTTTTAAATTAATAATTATAGTAAGTTTTTTAACCTAATTTATAACAATATTTATTACAGAAATTATAAGTATAGCACATAATTTAAACAGAAAAAGAAAACAAAAAAAATGAAAAATACGCATTGTTGAGGTTACTCGAGTAACTCGACAAACTAAAAATCGTGTTTGTCGAGTTACTCGATGAAAAATGTGATATAAAAGCAAAAATCATAAAACATGAATATTTTTGTCAAATAAATTTTTAACTTATTTGATAAATGAAGCACATAAATATTTGTATTTAATTGATTATTTATTAGAACATAGCAAAATAAAATATATATCATATAAATTTAATACAATATATTATATATTCTTTTATTATGATTTATTTATGTATTAAGTCGAGAAATAGAATTTTGAGATTGATGAGTTGTTTAAAAAATAACATGAAAAAAATAAAAAATAAAAAAATTTAAGTGTAGTGTATATTTTAAATAAAAAAAATAAAACAAAAAATTAAAAATATGTATTCCTGAAGGTACTCGAGTAACCCGACAAACTTATAAGCATGTTTGTCGAGTTCCTTGATTATAGATGTGATACTAAATCAATCTATTCGATAGGTCCAGCAGCTCGATAAATTGAAAATCGAGTTGGTCGAGTAACTCGATGAACTAATGAAATTTAACATTTTTATTATTTTGTATCCCTTTTTTATTTAAACTATGTAATACATTCAAATAATTCTTTATTTTGATTTTCTGGTGTTATTTTTCAAGAAACCCGTGAGGCTGAAATTTGGATTTGTCGAGTCACTTGATAGACAAAGTATATAAAAAATTTTATGTAATGTATGATTTATTAGAACACAATAAAACAGAATATATATCATATACATTCAATATATATGATAATCGATTAATACAATATCTTTCATTTTATTTTATCTCGAGCAATTAGTATAACATATTATAACTAAAAAATGTTATAGTAAATTTAGAGCATAACAAAAGCAATTTTATAGTTATATATTACTAATCAATGATTAAATTATTATAATAATATAGTGATTATAACGAATTTATTATAAGAAATTGATATTATATAGATTTCGTCATAAATTATGAAAAGAAATTGTAGTAAAAATGTGCTATAATAATGAATTTTTTTGCTATAACATTTCTGTGAAATTGTATCACGAAAATAAATATGTTTTTTAAAATTAATAATTATAATAAATATTTTAACATGATTTATAGTAATATTTATTACAAAAATTATAAATATATTATATATTTTAAATAAGAAAAGAAAACCAAAAAATTAGAAAATATGGATAATTTATTACATATTTGTTTTTAATTTTTTTTGATAAATGTTAATATAAATTTTATTGTGAGTTAGACCACATTTTTCGATCGAGTAACTCGACAAACATGATTTGAGGTTTGTCGAGTTACCCGATGAAAAATGGGGTATAAAATCAATCTATTCACAGTTTGAGTAACTCGAGAAATTGGAAATTGGGTTCCTCGGGTTACTTGGTCAACGAATGAAATTTTAAATTGTAATAATTTTGTTATCTTTTTTTATTTAAATTATGTAATACATTTAAATAAGTTTTTATTATTATAACACATTTTTTTTATTGCCTTTGTGTTTT
Source organism: Forsythia suspensa (assembly GCA_023638005.1). Classification (NCBI taxonomy): domain Eukaryota; kingdom Viridiplantae; phylum Streptophyta; class Magnoliopsida; order Lamiales; family Oleaceae; genus Forsythia; species Forsythia suspensa. Next base: position 56,169,693 of record CM042673.1, read on the forward strand.
TATATTTGATAAAATGAAATATAATTTATTATTTTAATTTAAAATAATATATTATTTCTTTATATGATATATATTTTATTATGAGATATTATATTAAGTTATAGATTTTCTAGTATTATTCATGTAAAAGAACTCGTTGTTCATTTTATTGTGTAACTCGGCAAAATTAAAATCGAGTTTCTAAAGTTACTCAATAAACTAATGAAATGCATATGTTTGATTATTTTCATATTTATTTATTTAAATTATTTAAAATATTGGCTATGTTGTTTAATTTGTATGTTGTAATGTTTTGATTTGAGAAGATGGTTAATGTGAAATTTGTATTTGTTAAGTCACTTAATAAACGAAGTATATACAAAATTGTGCTTTCACATATTTTATATTAAAATATACATAAAATAAGTTTGTGCAGAAAATATAAAATAAAAGAGAAATTACTTAAAAGTCAAAAAGGTGCCAAACCCTATTTTTAATGTTGGACACGTGTAAGTGGAAAAGCATTCATTGTCATTTAATGGGCCATTGAATCTGTCTTAAACGGCCAATTTTTCTTTCACCGTCATTGTTGGACAAACAGTTATCTGTATTTCAGTTTGTGGAGGTTTGAAGGAGGCACGGTTTTGTTTTGGAAGAAAAGTGTATTTTCGGCGATATTTTTTTTATCACATCATAACATCATCATTATAAGGTATGTATGTTTATTTTGTATGAGGTTATAAAATGTGAATTACATTTTATGTTAATAAATGTGTAGATATAGTTATATATATAGAAATCATTGTATATATAATGTGTATTTAGTTTATGTATTTTATTTTTATATTTGTGGTAGAGGTTGGTATATATATTTATTAGAATCACAATGTGAAATTATATGATCAAAATAATTGTTTGTTTTAGAATTAAAAATTTTTGTATTTGTGTACGTTTTATTTTAGATTTTAAATGGATGGGACATTTAATATGTTATATTATTTAGCATATTCTTAAATGTGATTTCATGGGCCATTTAATCTGTCTAAACTGGCAATTTATTTTCGAAGCTGAATTTTGCAAAAACAGTATTGTGTGCAAAGAATTTGTATTTTCGGCGTGTTGTTTTTTAACACATCATAACATCATCTTGATAAGTTATGTATTTTCATTTTGTATGAAAATATGAAATATGAATAATGTTTTATGTTATTTAATGTGTGAATGTAATTATATATGTACAAATTATTGTTTTATAAGTTGTTGTAGTCTAATATATGTACACTATGTAGTTTATTTTTATATTTGTGGTAGAAGTTGGCTGATAAGTATCATGATAAATCTTTTTCAGATATGGATGTTGAGTACGTGGTGAGCGAGAACCGCAGATTTGATGGAGTCATTACACAAATTAGTAATTTTACATATGTTGATGTTATAATAGAAAATTATAATGAGGACCAGCTTCAAAAATTTAGGAATAGTTGTTTTGCACACTTTGAATATTTTCATGGTAGGAGATGTCAGTTTAGTGGGAAGTTGGTACATGAATTTTTGTTGAATAGTGTACATACGAATAAGGGAAATGAGGTTTGGTTTAAAATAAAAAAAGTCGATTATGTAGATTTGGAATGCAGAGAGTCTTGTTTGATAGCGGGGATTGTTGTGCCATAATAATGACGATAGTCTTAGTACAATAAGAGCTTTGGCGAGGCATAGAATTCGTAGAAGGTGGTTCAATAATTTTGCACATATATCCCTAAATGAGCTTGAAAATGTTTTTATTAATTGTGATGACGAGGAAGATAAGTATAAGTTAGGGTTGGCATTATTAATCGAAGGAGTTATTAGGCCTATGGAGAGAAAGAAAATAAATATAGAGACATTGTCTTTAGTAGACAACTTGGATGTTTGTTATGAATATTCATGGGGCCGACATTCATATTTCACGCTTCTTCGTTCTCTGTTGACTTCTTGGGAGAGACGTGCATTGAAGTGTATTGATAGTAGGGCTGCGATTGCAAAATATACCATATATGGTTGTCCTCTTGTGTTTCAGGTAAATATATGAATTATTTTTAATATTTATTTAATGTGCGATAAATATATTGTGTTGATGATGACTTAGTTTTGGTTATTTTGTGTATAGATATGGATTTATGAGACATGCCGTGAAGTTGGTGAAAGATTTGCTCAAAAAGTCCATGATACGTTTCCACGTATTGTAAATTGGGATGCACAACATCGTGTTGGGAAAAAAGAGCTGGATGTGTTTTTGGAATCAATCGAGAAGTGCGTGAACAAAAATTTTGTTATGTAGAAGAAATATTTAATAGTTATGAAAATGATGTTTTTTTTTTTCTATGTTTTGTAGATGCATGTTTTGCCAATACTTGAACCAACTGCAGAAGAGATAGAACAACCATATCTATACACAATGGTGTTAATAGAGGATGTAGGAGATGTACGAGTTGATGTAGTTGTTCAAAATTTTTTGCATGGGGTCCAAGAAAATGATGAAATTGGGCAAGGAATAGAACCATTTGAGCCTCAAAATGCAGTTGGTCCAGATGTTGTAGAAGTGTATGGAAATATTGTGCATGGGGTTGAAGAGTTTTTTGAAGGTAATGAACAAATTGAACAAGTGAAATGAGAAAATCTTGGTGGAGATGAGGGTTTGGTCTCCATATATAGTTGTGGAGGAACCTCAGAAATAATTGGCCTTCACGATATGTGGATGAAGGAGAACAAGGTTATGAGAATGAAGGGGCGCGAGGTTATGAGGATGAAGGGGAGCAAGGTTATGAGGCTCAAGAAGGAGCAAGGTTATGAGTATGAGCATAACGATGATTATGCTACAAATCGCTTGGTACAATCATTATTTGATGATCAAAGAGTATATATTGGTGATCGGTTTGGTAGTATAAGAGATGAACAAAGAGATTATTTTGATTATCAATTGGGTAATTTTAGAGATGAACAACGGGATTATATTGATAATCAAATTCGTAATGTGGTTGATGCTCAACGTTCATACTTTGATGAACAGTTAGGAAGCACAAGGGATGATTTGATGCGCTCTTTGAATCAGATGGAATCATCTATATCTAGGAATAGTGAAAAATATTTTGATGAAAAAAAAAAAGGAGATGCAAGAATATATTGATACAAAGTTGGTGGCTTTTGAGGTTGAACATAGTAACATGATTGGCACTTTACGTGAAGATCTTTGTTCAAAGATTGAAAGTTCTACTTTGAAGATTGAAGGTATGTTGAAGGGAAATTGGCAGAAAAGCAAACTATTGTAGGAAGTCATACAGTAAAGCAGCTGACTGCTCCTGTGAAACAAAGAGCAGATGATAAAGATGAGAAGAAGAAGGAAAGTGCGTCTTCTATTGATATTCCTATATTGTGTGACATCGATGAGGAAAGACAAGTTGAATTTCTTCAATGGATGCATAAATCAAAGGATCAGTAAGTTTTAATTTTGTATTTGGTTATTTGTTATATATATATTATGTTTTTATGGTATTTATCATAATTTTACTATTATAGAGATGTTGTTCGGTTGCGTGGTGGGAGTGGTGGGATTAGATTGACAAAGCAGAAGCTAGAATATATTGGGAATCCTGAATATATACTGGCAGTTGAGGTATGTGTAATTTCTATTTGTTGATCTCTCATGTCTATTGTGAGGTGTTAAAATATATTTTTAAGATAAATATTTTTTTGTAGGATATGGATAATGCGATGCATTTGATTAGAAAAAGAACAGCAAATTTTAGAGATATATTCTCATCAAGATATGGGATAGTTGATAGTGGATTTGGATTACTTGTTCGAGCCATTGGTTCAAAAATTTTGGATTCTACAGGACAATTGATGCGTAAAATTCCAGTTTCTTACCATGGTTCTATGGAAAGATATGCAAATGGTTTGATTCCTAAAAGTTTTGGTAAAAATTGGAAAAATTATGATCATATATTGTGGCCAGATATTATTGATGACAAACATTGGGTCCTTTTTGATGTTGATCTATTGGGTTGGAGGCTTACAGTCTATGATAATAATTACCATTTTTATGATGAAGCAATATTGTATCGACATGTTGTTCCTGCTATACATATCATTCCAGATATTATTCAAAAATATGTGGTTGCTGAGCGGGCAGACCTTGGGAAAAAGATGATTCAGCCACTTGAATATTATAGGAAGTCATATGTTGACATACCACAGTCTATTCGATATAGGTAAGGAATTAGAATAACTGTTTGTATTTATAATCATATTTATATATACTCACAAGGTTTTTAATCATATTTGCAGTGATAGTGGCATATTTGTTATCAAATATGTTGAGTGTCTTCTGGCTGGAATACCTATTGATGCTGTTGAATTGGAGAAAATAAATTTGTATAGAGGAAAGCTTGTAATAGATTTCTTTTACAATGAATTTTTTTTTGTCCCGAATCAACGAAATGAATAGATATGATGTTTGTGTAATGAAATCAGAATTGTTTTGTCATTTTTATTTTATTCATTGTACTTATGGGTTGACATTGTACATAGTGGAAAATATGTGTGTTTTATTTCATTGTTTGAGCAAGTTTATTGGTTTATGTAGGAAAGTTTTATTTTATTATAACATTTGGAGTTTAAATTGGTGCCGGTTTGCTTTTTCCTAGATGAAGAAGAGAAAAAATATATATTGTGTGTTCTAATTTAATATCAGGAGATTAATTCATAAGTTATGTTATTTATTTTGTAAGAGATGTATATATATTTTTATGCTATGAATTTTTAACTATCTAAGCCTTATAAATTTTTTATTATTGTTGACTTTTATTGTGGGTGTGCGGTTATCTTGTTTTTATAGTAAAATGAATTTAATTTAGAAAGGTATTGACTAAGATTTTATCTAATTAGAATTCTAGAAAATTTAATTAATTGATTAAAATGATTAAGCTGAAGTGATAAGTTTTTTTTCCCCGACAATGTTTTCGGTTTTTCCAATAAATTGAGTAATAATTTAAATATAAGAAATGCAAAAGGGGAAAAAAAAAAAAAAAAAAAATTAACGTTGTCGAGTTAACTACTTTGATAACATTGGTAGGTCAATATCTGTTTTTAATTTATATAAAAAAAATTAACATAAAGAAAATAAATTAAAAAATATTAAAATTATCTAGGTTCTTGTTGAGTAATGAATAAAATTCAACAGCTGTGGGAGAAGTGGTTGAGTAATTACGCGACGGCTATGTTGTGATGTATCGTTGTGAAGTTAGTTCTAAAAGTTTTTGTTATTTTTTTTACTTTGTATTTAATTTGGTTTGAACCATAGTTCATAACTAATAGCTTCGAGCAATTCCTGAATATGAAAATCGGACATCTTAATTGATGTGATAGTGAAGTTTATATTAATTTATCATTTATTAAAAGATAATAAAATAAAATATATATGATAGAAATATAATATATATAATAATCAATTAATGCAATATATTATATTCTATTTTATTGTATCTTAACACTTACTATAACACATTATAATAAAATATTATTGTAATAAATTTAGAGCATAATAAAATTAATTGTGTAGTAATACACTATTTGTTTACAAATATTTATAAGTATTAATACAATATGTTACATTTTCTTTTATAATGATTAATATATTTTGTAAGTCGACAAATCCAAAATTGAGATTCACGAGTTGGTTAAAAGATAATGTGACAAAATTAAAAAATAAAAAAATATTAAGTGTATTACATAATGTAAATTAAAAAAAGTAAAGTAACAAATAAAAAAGATTTAATGTTGAAATTACGCGAGTAACATGAGAAACCTACAACCAATTTAAATCGAGTTACTTGATTTATTAAAAACACATGTTTCATTATCTTGATTTTTATTTATTTAAATTATTTAATATATTAAATATTTTGTTTAATTTTTATGTTGTAATGTTGTTATTCAAGGAATTCGTCAATATAAAATTTGAATTTGTTAATTTATTTGATAAATGGAGCATACACAAAAAAATGCAAAATATGGATTGTTGGAGTTACTCGAGTAACTCGACAAAGCCAAAATCATGTTTGTCGAGTTACTCGATTAAAAATGTCAGATGAAATCAATCTATTCAATAGCTGAAGCAACTCGATAAACTGAAAATCGAATTGGTTGAGTTACTCGATCAATGAATCAAATTTAACATTTTCATTATCTCGTGTTGGTTTATTATTTAAATTATTTAATACATTTAAATAATTCTTCATTGTTATTTTGTGGTATTCTTTTTCAAGAATCCCGTGAGGCTGAAGTTAGGATATGTCGAGTAACCTGATAAATAAAGTATATAGAAAATTTTATTTAGCCTATGATTTATTACAATATAGTGAAAAAGAATATATATAATATAAATTTAATACATATCATAATGCGTTAATACAATATAGTAGTAATTTTTTATTTTAGCAAATACTATAATATATTATAAAAAAAAATTTATAATAATTTTATAGCACAATAAAAAAAAATTTGTATTAATATAAAGTTTTAATTATTAAAATATAGTAAAATAGAATATATATTATATAAATTGAATATACATCATTATCAAGTAATAGAATATATTTTATTTCATTTTATTTGTTTTTATCAATTAGTATAAGATATTATAACTTTAAATTGTTATAATAAATTTATAGGAAGATAAAAGAAATTCTGTAGTAATATATTATTAATGAATTATTATATTATTATAATAATGTAGTGTTTAATATAAATTTATTATAAGAATTTCATATTAATTAGATTTCATTCTGAATTATGAAAATAAATTATAGTAAAAATTTGTTATAATAATGAATTTAAGTATGATTAGTTTATGTAGGTAGTTGACATATCCAATTTTGAGATTCACGAGTTGGTTAAAAAATAACATGAAAAAACTTAAAAATAAAAAATTTTAAGTGGAGTACATATTTTAAATACAAAAAGTAAACAACAAAATAAAAAATATGCATTGTTGAAGTTACTCGAGTAACTCGACAAACAAAAAATCATGTTTGTCGAGTTACTCGATTAAAATTGTCACAAGAAATCAATCTATTCAATAACTGAATCAACTCGATAAACTGAAAATCGAGTTCGTTGAGTTACTCGATGAATGAATGAAATTTAACATTTTCATTATCTTGTGTCGCTTTATTATTTAAATTACTTAGAAACTCTAAATAATTCTTCATTCTTATTAAATTTTCATTATTTTCTTTTCTTTTTTAATTTATATAATGTAATACACAACAAAATTAATTTTGTATTAATATATTATTAATTAATTACTACATTATTATAATAATTTAGTAATAATAATCAATTTTTTATAACAAATTTATACGAAATAATTTTTTCGATAATTTATTATAAAATGTATTATGCATGTATTTATAAGTCTTTTTGTAAATATGAATATAAATTTTGTTATAAAGAATATTAGAATAAGTCTAATAAATAAAAATCCATATTATAACACATTTTTACTACAATATGTTTATATTTTGAAAAAATCAAATATAATATAATATCTTAATTTAAAATAATATATAATTATTTTATATAATAGCTATTTTATTATAATATATTATATGAAGTTATAGGATATGATTGCCTAATTTATAGCAAAATTTATATTCATTTTTATGAAAATTAATTATTATTTAGTTAATTTTCTATTATAATTATTATTATAATATTAATTGCTAAAATAAAAGAATATATAATACATAGCATTACTTGATTATAATATATATTTTATTTTACTATGTTCTAATAATTGATCAATGAAATACAATTATGTGTATTTATTAGACTTATTCTAATATTCTTTATAAGAAAATTCGTATTCATATTTATGGAAAAACTTATAAATAAATATGTAGTACATTTTTTAATAATTTATAAAACATTTATTTCATATAGAATTCTTATAACAAATTAATTATAATTACTAAATTATTATAATAATGCAGTAGTTAACTAATAATATATTAATTAAAATAATAAAGAAACACAATATAATGAAAATGTTAAATTTGTTTCATTCATCGATTAACTCAATCAACTCGATTTTCAGTTTATCGAGTTGCTTTAGCTATTGAATAGATTCATTTCGTGTGATATTTTAAATCGAGTAACTCGACAAACAAGATTTTGGCTTTGTCGAGTTACTCGATTCACTTCAATAATGCATAATTTTCATTTTGTTTTTTCCTTTTTTTATTTAAAATATGTAGGCCACTTAAATTTCTTTATTTTTTAGTTTTTTAATGTTATTTTTTAACGAAGTCGTGAACCTCAAAATTGGATTTATGAAGTTCCTACATAAATTCATCATAATTAAATTCATTATTTTAACAAATTTTACTAAAATTTATTTTCATAATTCAGAATGAAATCTATTTAATATGAAATTCTTATAGTAAATTTATGTTAAACACTACATTATTATAATAATATAATAATTAATTAATAATATTTTACTACAGATTTCTTTTATTTTCCTATAAGTTTGTTATAACAATTTTTAGTTATAATATGTTATATTAATTGGTAAAAAAATAAAAATAAAAAGAAAATATATTCTCTTACTTCATTTTAATAAAAAACAAAAGAAAACAAATTAATAAAAAACAAAACAAATTAATAAACATTTTTACTTAATTTTGTTCGCCAAGTAACGCGGGTAACTCGATTTTGAGTTTGTCGAGTTGCTTAAGGTATTTAATAGATTCATTTCGTGTCCCATTTTTAATCGAGTAACTCGACAAACTCGATCTTAGGTTTATCGAGTTACTCGAGTAACTCGAAGAATGCAATCTGATGAATCAAGAATCGATGCGTTGCATGAATAATATTTGATATCCTATAACTTCATATAATATATTATAATAAAATAGCGACCATATAAAATAATTATATATTATTTTAAAGTGAAATAATATATTATATTTACTTTTTCAAAAAAAAAAAAAACACATTGTAGTAAAAATGTGTTATATTATTATTTTTTTATTTATTAGACTTATTCTAATATTTTTATAACAAAATTTATAAATAAATGTTTTATTAATTATTAAAAATGTATCTTGCATATTTATTTATAAGTTTTTTCATAAATATGAATACAAATTTTGTTATAAAGAATATTAGAATAAGTCAAATAAATACACATAATTTTATTTCATTGATCAATTATTAGAATATAGTAAAATAAAATATATATTATAATCAAGTAATGTTGTTGTATTATTATATATTGTTTTATTTTAGCAATTAATATTATAATAATAATTATAATAGAAAATTAACTAAATAATAATTAATTTTGATAAAAATGAATATAAATTTTGTTACAAATTAGGCAATCATATGCTATAACTTCATATAATATATTATAATAAAATAGCTATTATATAAAATAATTATATATTATTTTAAATTAAGATATTATATTATATTTGATTTTTCAAAAATAAAAACATATTGTAGTAACAATGTGTTATAATATTGATTTTATTTATTACACTTATTCTAATATTCTTTATAACAAAATTTATATTCATATTTACAAAAAGACTTATAAATACATACATAATACATTTTATAATAAATTATTGAAAAAATTATTTAATATAAATTTATTATAAAAAATTCATTATAATTACTAAATTATTATAATAATGTAGTAATTAATTAATAATATATTAATACAGAATTAATTTTATTGTGTATTACATTATATAAATTGAAAAAGAAAAGAAAATAATGAAAATTTTAAGTTTCATTGGTTTGTCCAGTAAGTGAAGGAACTTGATTTTCATTCTGCCAAGTTACTTTAGTTATAAAAAAAAGATTTATTTTGTATCACATTTTTTTAGATCGAGTAACTCGACAAACGTGCTTTTTTAGGTTTGTCGAGTTACTCGAGTAATTTCAACAATACATCTTTTGTATTTGTTACTTTACTTTTTTTTTTTACATATGTAATACACTTAATATTTTTTTTTTTTTAATTTTGTCATGTTATTTTTAACCAACTCGTGAATCTCAAAAGCTATCATATAAAATAATTTTATATTATTTTAAATTGAGATAATATGTTATATTTGATTTTTGAAAAATAAAAACATAGTGTATCAAAAATGTGCTATAATATTTATTTTTATTTATTAGACTTATTGTAATATTCTTTATAGCAAAATTTGTATTCATATTTATGAAAAAACTTATAAATAAATATGCAAAGACATTTGAAAATAATTTATAAAACATTTCTTTCATATAAAATTGTTATAATAAATTGATTATAATTACTAAATTATTATAATAATGCAATGAATTAATTAATAATATATTGATACAAAAATCTTTTTATTATACTATAAATTTATTATAGTTATTTTTTATATAATATCTTATAGTACTTACTAAAATAAAAAATTATTAATATATTGTATTAATGAATTATGATATATATTAAATTTATATTATATATATTCTTTTGACTATATTCTAATAAATGATAGGTTAAATAAAATTTTTATATACTTTATTTATGAAGTTACTCACCATATCCAAATTTGAGCCTCACGAAGTGCTTGAAAAATAATACCACAAAATAACAATGAAGAATTATTTAAATGTATTAAATAATTTAAATAATAAAGAAACACAATATAATGAAAATGTTAAATTTCTTTCATTTATCGATTAACTCAACCAACTCGATTTTCAGTTTATCGAGTTGCTTTAGCTATTGAATAGATTCATTTCGTGTGATATTTTAAATCGAGTAACTCGGCAAACAAGATTTGGGCTTTGTCGAGTTACTCGAGTCACTTTAATAATGCATACTTTTGATTTTGTTTTTTACTTTTTTTATTTAAAATATGTAGTCCACTTAAATTTCTTTATTTGTTTGTTTTTTCATGTTATTTTTTAACGAAGTCGTGAACCTCAAAATTGGATTTGTGAAGTTCTTACATAAATTGATCATAATTAAATTCATTATTATAACAAATTTTACTAAAATTTATTTTCATAATTCAGAATGAAATCTAGTTAATATGAAATTCTTATACTAAATTTATGTTAAACACTACATTATTATAATAATATAATAATTAATTAATAATATTTTACTACAGATTTCTTTTATTTTCCTATAAATTTGTTATAACAGTTTTTTAGTTATAATATGTTATACTAATGGGTAAAAAAATAAAAATAAAAAGAAAATATATTCTCTTACTTCATTTTAATAAAAAACAAAAAAAACAAATTAATAAAAAACAAAACAAATTAATAAACATTTTTACTTACTTTTGTTCGTCAAGTAACTCGGGTAAATTGATTTTGAGTTTGTCGAGTTGCTTAAGGTATTTAATAGATTCATTTCGTGTCCCATTTTTAATCGAGTAACTCGACAAACTTGCTCTTAGGTTTATCGAGTTACTCGAATAACTTGAAGAATGCAATACAATGAATCAGTACGTTGCATGAATAATATTTGATATCCTATAACTTCATATAATATATTATAATAAAATAGCGACCATATAAAATAATTATATATTATTTTAAAGTGAAATAATATATTATATTTACTTTTTTCAAAAAAAAAAAACACATTGTAGTAAAAATGTGTTATGTTATTTTTTTTTATTAGACTTATTCTAATATTTTTATAACAAAATTTATAAATAAATGTTTTATAAATTATTAAAAAATGTGCTGCATATTTATTTATAAGTTTTTTCATAAATATGAATACAAATTTTGTTATAAAGAATATTAGAATAAGTCAAATAAATACACATAGTTTTATTTCATTGATCAATTATTAGAATATAGTAAAATAAAATATATATTATAATCAAGTAATGCTGTGTATTATATATTGTTTTATTTTAGCAATTAATATTATAATAATAATTATAATAGAAAATTAACTAAATAATAATTAATTTTGATAAAAATGAATATAAATTTTGTTATAAATTAGGCAATCATATGCTATAACTTCATATAATATATTATAATAAAATAGCTATTATATAAAATAATTATATATTATTTTAAATTAAGATATTATATTATATTTGATTTTTTCAAAAATAAAAACATATTGTAGTAACAATGTGTTATAATATTGATTTTTATTTATTACACTTATTCTAATATTCTTTATAACAAAATTTATATTCATATTTACAAAAAGACTTATAAATACATACATAATACATTTTATAATAAATTATTGAAAAAATTATTTAATATAAATTTATTATAAAAAATTGATTATAATTACTAAATTATTATAATAATGTAGTAATTAATTAATAATATATTAATACAGAATTAATTTTATTGTGTATTACATTATATAAATTAAAAAAGAAAAAAATAATGAAAATTTTAAGTTTCATTGGTTTGTCCAAGTAAGTCTCGAGGAAGTTGATTTTCATTCTGTAGTTTACTTTAGTTATAAAAAAAGATTTATTTTGTATCACATTTTTGCATCGAGTAACTCGACAAACGTGCTTTTAGGTTTGTCGAGTTACTCGAGTAATTTCAACAATACATCTTTTGTATTTGTTACTTTACTTTTTTTATTTACATTATGTAATACACTTAATATTTTTTTATTTTTTTAATTTTGTCATGTTATTTTTAACCAACTCGTGAATCTCAAAAGCTATCATATAAAATAATTTTATATTATTTTAAATTGAGATAATATGTTATATTTGATTTTTTGAAAAATAAAAACATAGTGTATCAAAAATGTGCTATAATATTTATTTTTATTTATTAGACTTATTGTAATATTCTTTATAGCAAAATTTGTATTCATATTTATGAAAAAACTTATAAATAAATATGCAGTACATTTGAAAATAATTTATAAAACATTTCTTTCATATAAAATTGTTATAATAAATTGATTATAATTACTAAATTATTATAATAATGCAGTAATTAATTAATAATATATTGATACAAAAATCTTTTTATTATACTATAAATTTATTATAGTTATTTTTTATAATATCTTATAGTACTTGCTAAAATAAAAAAATTATTAATATATTGTATTAATGAATTATGATATATATTAAATTTATATTATATATATTCTTTTTGACTATATTCTAATAAATGATAGGTTAAATAAAATTTTATATATACTTTATTTATGAAGTTACTCACCATATCTAAATTTCAGCCTCACGAAGTGCTTGAAAAATAATACCACAAAATAACAATGAAGAATTATTTAAATGTATTAAATAATTTAAATAATAAAGAAACACAATATAATGAAAATGTTAAATTTCTTTCATTTATCGATTAACGCAACCAACTCGATTTTCAGTTTATCGAGTTGCTTTAGCTATTGAATAGATTCATTTCATGTGATATTTTAAATCGAGTAACTCGACAAACAAGATTTGGGCTTTGTCGAGTTACTCGAGTCACTTTAATAGTACACAATTTTGATTTTGTTTTTTACTTTTTTTATTTAAAATATGTAGTCCACTTAAATTTCTTTATTTTTTGTTTTTTCATGTTATTTTTTAACGAAGTCGTGAACCTCAAAATTGGATTTGTGAAGTTCTTACATAAATTGATCATAATTAAATTCATTATTATAACAAATTTTACTAAAATTTATTTTCATAATTCAGAATGAAATCTAGTTAATATATAAAATTCTTATACTAAATTTATGTTAAACACTACATTATTATAATAATATAATAATTAATTATAATATTTTTACTACGATTTCTTTTATTTTCCTATAAATTTGTTATAACAGTTTTTTAGTTATAATATGTTATACTAATGGGTAAAAAAATAAAAATAAAAAGAAAATATATTCTCTTACTTCATTTTAATAAAAAACAAAACAAAACAAATTAATAAAAAACAAAACAAATTAATAAACATTTTTACTTACTTTTGTTCGTCAAGTAACTCGGGTAAGATCGATTTTGAGTTTGTCGAGTTGCTTAAGGTATTTAATAGATTCATTTCGTGTCCCATTTTTAATCGAGTAACTCGACAAACTTGCTCTTAGGGTTTATCGAGTTACTCGAATAACTTGAAGAATGCAATACAATGAATCAGTACGTTGCATGAATAATATTTGATATCCTATAACTTCATATAATATATTATAATAAAATAGCGACCATATAAAATAATTATATATTATTTTAAAGTGAAATAATATATTATATTTACTTTTTTCAAAAAAAAAAACACATTGTAGTAAAAATGTGTTATATTATTTTTTTTTTTTATTAGACTTATTCTAATATTTTTATAACAAAATTTATAAATAAATGTTTTATAAATTATTAAAAATGTCTTGCATATTTATTTATAAGTTTTTTCATAAATATGAATACAAATTTTGTTATAAAGAATATTAGAATAAGTCAAATAAATACACATAGTTTTATTTCATTGATCAATTATTAGAATATAGTAAAATAAAATATATATTATAATCAAGTAATGCTATGTATTATATATTTTTATTTTTTAGCAATTAATATTATAATAATAATTATAATAGAAAATTAACTAAATAATAATTAATTTTGATAAAAATGAATATAAATTTTGTTATAAATTAGGCAATCATATGCTATAACTTCATATAATATATTATAATAAAATAGCTATTATATAAAATAATTATATATTATTTTAAATTAAGATATTATATTATATTTGATTTTTCAAAAATAAAAACATATTGTAGTAACAATGTGTTATAATATTGATTTTTATTTATTACACTTATTCTAATATTCTTTATAACAAAATTTATATTCATATTTACAAAAGACTTATAAATACATACATAATACATTTTATAATAAATTATCGAAAAAATTATTTAATATAAATTTATTATAAAAAATTGATTATAATTACTAAATTATTATAATAATGTAGTAATTAATTAATAATATATTAATACAGAATTAATTTTATTGTGTATTACATTATATAAATTAAAAAGAAAAGAAAATAATGAAAATTTTAAGTTTCATTGGTTTGTCCAAGGTAAGTCAAGAACTTGATTTTCATTCTTCCAAGTTACTTTAGCTATAAAAAAAGATTTATTTTGTATCACATTTTTACATCGAGTAACTCGACAAACGTGCTTTTAGGTTTGTCGAGTTACTCGAGTAATTTCAACAATACATCTTTTGTATTTGTTACTTTACTTTTTTTTATTTACATTATGTAATACACTTAATATTTTTTATTTTTTATTTTTGTCATGTTATTTTTAACCAACTCGTGAATCTCAAAAGCTATCATATAAAATAATTTTATATTATTTTAAATTGAGATAATATGTTATATTTGATTTTTGAAAAATAAAAACATAGTGTATCAAAAATGTGCTATAATATTTATTTTTATTTATTAGACTTATTGTAATATTCTTTATAGCAAAATTTGTATTCATATTTATGAAAAAACTTATAAATAAATATGCGAAGACATTTGAAAATAATTTATAAAACATTTCTTTCATATAAAATTGTTATAATAAATTGATTATAATTACTAAATTATTATAATAATGCAAGAATTAATTAATAATATATTGATACAAAAATATTTTTATTATACTATAAATTTATTATAGTTATTTTTTATAATATCTTATAGTACTTGCTAAAATAAAAAATTATTAATATATATTATTAATGAATTATGATATATATTAAATTTATATTATATATATTCTTTTTGACTATATTCTAATAAATGATAGGTTAAATAAAATTTTTTATATACTTTATTTATGAAGTTACTCACCATATCCAAATTTGAGCCTCACGAAGTGCTTGAAAAATAATACCACAAAATAACAATGAAGAATTATTTAAATGTATTAAATAATTTAAATAATAAAGAAACACAATATAATGAAAATGTTAAATTTCTTTCATTTATCGATTAACTCAACCAACTCGATTTTCAGTTTATCGAGTTGCTTTAGCTATTGAATAGATTCATTTCGTGTGATATTTTAAATCGAGTAACTCGGCAAACAAGATTTGGGCTTTGTCGAGTTACTCGAGTCACTTTAATAATGCATACTTTTGATTTTGTTTTTTACTTTTTTTATTTAAAATATGTAGTCCACTTAAATTTCTTTATTTTTTTGTTTTTTCATGTTATTTTTTAACGAAGTCGTGAACCTCAAAATTGGATTTGTGAAGTTCTTACATAAATTGATCATAATTAAATTCATTATTATAACAAATTTTACTAAAATTTATTTTCATAATTCAGAATGAAATCTAGTTAATATGAAATTCTTATACTAAATTTATATTAAACACTACATTATTATAATAATATAATAATTAATTAATAATATTTTACTACGATTTCTTTTATTTTCCTATAAATTTGTTATAACAGTTTTTTAGTTATAATATGTTATACTAATGGGTAAAAAATAAAAAAAAAGAAAATATATATTCTTACTTCATTTTAATAAAAAACAAAACAAAACAAATTAATAAAAAAAAAAACAAATTAATAAACATTTTTACTTACTTTTGTTCGTCAAGTAACTTCGGGTAACTCGATTTTGAGTTTGTCGAGTTGCTTAAGGTATTTAATAGATTCATTTCGTGTCCTATTTTTTAATCGAAAACTCTCGACAAACTTGCTCTTAGGTTTATCGAGTTACTCGAGTAACTCGAAGAATGCAATACAATGAAATCGATGACGTTGCATGAATAATATTTGATATCCTATAACTTCATATAATATATTATAATAAAATAGTGACCATATAAAATAATTATATATTATTTTAAAGTGAAATAATATATTATATTTACTTTTTTCAAAAAAAAAAAAACACATTGTAGTAAAAATGTGTTATATTATTTTTTTTATTTATTAGACTTATTCTAATATTTTTATAACAAAATTTATAAATAAATGTTTTATAAATTATTAAAAATGTCTTTATATATTTATTTATAAGTTTTTCATAAATATGAATATAAATTTTGTTATAAAGAATATTAGAATAAGTCAAATAAATACACATAGTTTTATTTCATTGATCAATTATTAGAATATAGTAAAATAAAATATATATTATAATCAACTAATGCTATGTATTATATATTTGTTTTATTTTAGCAATTAATATTATAATAATAATTATAATAGAAAATTAACTAAATAATAATTAATTTTGATAAAATGAATATAAATTTTGTTATAAATTAGGCAATCATATGCTATAACTTCATATAATATATTATAATAAAATAGCTATTATATAAAATAATTATATATTATTTTAAATTAAGATATTATATTATATTTGATTTTTTCAAAAATAAAAACATATTGTAGTAACAATGTGTTATAATATTGATTTTTATTTATTACACTTATTCTAATATTCTTTATTATAACAAAATTTATATTCATATTTACAAAAGACTTATAAATACATACATAATACATTTTATAATAAATTATCGAAAAAATTATTTAATATAAATTTATTATAAAAAATTGATTATAATTACTAAATTATTATAATAATGTAGTAATTAATTAATAATATATTAATACAAAATTAATTTTATTGTGTATTACATTATATAAATTAAAAAGAAAAGAAAATAATGAAAATTTTAAGTTTCATTGGTTTGTCCAAAAGTCGAGGAACTTGATTTTCATTCTCGCCAAGCTTCTTTAAATATAAAAAGATTTATTTTGTATCATTTTTTTCGAGTAACTCGACAAACGTGCTTTTAGGTTTGTCGAGTTACTCGAGTAATTTCAACAATACATCTTTTGTATTTGTTACTTTACTTTTTTTTTTACATTATGTAATACACTTAATATTTTTTTTTTTTAATTTTGTCATGTTATTTTTAACCAACTCGTGAATCTCAAAAGCTATCATATAAAATAATTTTATATTATTTTAAATTGAGATAATATGTTATATTTGATTTTTGAAAAATAAAAACATAGTGTATGAAAATGTGCTATAATATTTATTTTTATTTATTACACTTATTGTAATATTCTTTATAGCAAAATTTGTATTCATATTTATGAAAAAAAACTTATAAATAAATATGCGATACATTTGAAAATAATTTATAAAACATTTCTTTCATATAAAATTGTTATAATAAATTGATTATAATTACTAAATTATTATAATAATGCAGTAATTAATTAATAATATATTGATACAAAAATCTTTTTATTATACTATAAATTTATTATAGTTATTTTTTATAATATCTTATAGTACTTACTAAAATAAAAAAATTATTAATATATTGTATTAATGAATTATGATATATATTAAATTTATATTATATATATTATTTTTGACTATATTCTAATAAATGATAGGTTAAATAAAATTTTTATATACTTTATTTATGAAGTTACTCACCATATCCAAATTTGAGCCTCACGAAGTGCTTGAAAAAAATAATACCACAAAATAACAATGAAGAATTATTTAAATGTATTAAATAATTTAAATAATAAAGAAACACAATATAATGAAAATGTTAAATTTCTTTCATTTATCGATTAACTCAACCAACTCGATTTTCGGTTTATCGAGTTGCTTTAAATATTGAATAGATTCATTTCGTGTGATATTTTAAATCGAGTAACTCGGCAAACAAGATTTGGGCTTTTGTCGAGTTACTTGAGTCACTTTAATAATGCATACTTTTGATTTTGTTTTTTACTTTTTTTATTTAAAATATGTAGTCCACTTAAATTTCTTTATTTTTTTGTTTTTTCATGTTATTTTTTAACGAAGTCGTGAACCTCAAAATTGGATTTGTGAAGTTCTTACATAAATTGATCATAATTAAATTCATTATTATAACAAATTTTACTAAAATTTATTTTCATAATTCAGAATGAAATCTAGTTAATATGAAATTCTTATACTAAATTTATGTTAAACACTACATTATTATAATAATATAATAATTAATTAATAATATTTTACTACAGATTTCTTTTATTTTCCTATAAATTTGTTATAACAGTTTTTTAGTTATAATATGTTATACTAATGGGTAAAAAAATAAAAATAAAAAGAAAATATTCTCTTACTTCATTTTAATAAAAAGCAAAACAAAACAAATTAATAAAAAACAAAACAAATTAATAAACATTTTTACTTACTTTTGTTCGTCAAGTAACTCGGGTAACTCGATTTTGAGTTTGTCGAGTTGCTTAAAATATTTAATAGATTCATTTCGTGTCCTATTTTTAATCGAGTAACTCGACAAACTTGCTCTTAGGTTTATCGAGTTACTCGAGTAACTGAAGAAGAATGCAATACAATGAATCGAGACGTTGCATGAATAATATTTGATATCCTATAACTTCATATAATATATTATAATAAAATAGCGATTATATAAAATAATTATATATTATTTTAAAGTGAAATAATATATTATATTTACTTTTTTCAAAAAAAAACACATTGTAGTAAAAATGTGTTATATTATTATTTTTTATTTATTAGACTTATTCTAATATTTTTATAACAAAATTTATAAATAAATGTTTTATAAATTATTAAAAAATGTACTGCATATTTATTTATAAGTTTTTTCATAAATATGAATACAAATTTTGTTATAAAGAATATTAGAATAAGTCAAATAAATAGACATAATTTTATTTCATTGATCAAATATTAGAATATAGTAAAATAAAATATACATTATAATCAAGTAAGGCTATGTATTATATATTCTTTTATTTTAGCAATTAATATTATAGTAATAATTATAATACAAAATTAACTGAATAATAATTAATTTTGATAAAAATGAATATAAATTTTGTTATAAATTAGGCAATCATATGCTATAACTTTATATAATATATTATAATAAAATAGCTATTATATAAAATAATTATATATTATTTTAAATTAAGATATTATATCATATTTGATTTTTTCAAAAATAAAAACATCTTGTAGTAAAAATGTGTTATAATATTGATTTTTATTTATTATACTTATTCTAATATTCTTTATAACAAAATTTATATTCATATCTACAAAAAGACTTATAAATACATACATAATACATTTTATAATAAATTATTGAAAAAATTATTTCATATAAATTTATTATAAAAAATTGATTATAATTACTAAATTATTATAATAATGTAGTAATTAATTAATAATATATTAATACAAAATTAATTTTATTGTGTAATACATTATATAAATTAAAAAAGAAAACAAAATAACGAAAATTTTAAGTTTCATTGGTTTGTCCAGTAACTCAAGGAACTTGATTTTCATTCTCCGCCAAATTACTTGAAATTATATAAAAAGATTTATTTTGTATCACATTTTTGCATCGAGTAACTCGACAAACGTGCTTTTACGTTTGTTTGTCGAGTTACTCAGCAATTTCAACAATACATCTTTTGTATTTGTTACTTTACTTTTTTTTATTTACATTACGTAATACACTTAATATTTTTTATTTTTAATTTTGTCATGTTATTTTTAACCAACTCGTGAATCTCAAAAGCTATCATATAAAATAATTTTATATTATTTTAAATTGAGATAATATGTTATATTTGATTTTTGAAAAATAAAAACATAGTGTAGTAAAAATGTACTATAATATTTATTTTTATTTATTAGACTTATTGTAATATTCTTTATAGCAAAATTTGTATTCATATTTATGAAAAAAGTTATAAATAAATATGCGGACATTTTAAAATAATTTATAAAACATTTATTTCATATAAAATTGTTATAATAAATTGATTATAATTACTAAATTATTATAATAATGCAGTAATTAATTAATAATATATTGATACAAAAATCTTTTATTATACTATAAATTTATTATAGTTATTTTTATATAATATCTTATAGTACTTGCTAAAATAAAAAAATTAATATATTGTATTAGTGTATTATGATATATATTAAATTTATATTATATATATTCTTTTTGACTATATTGTAATAAATGATAGGTTAAATAACATTTTTTATATACTTTATTTATCAAGTTACTCGACATATCCTAATTTGAGCCTCACGAGGTTCTTCAAAAATAATACCACAAATAAGAATGAAGAATTATTTAAAGTTAGTAAATAATTTAAATAATAAAGTGGCACAAGATAATGAGAATGTTAAATTTCATTCGTTCATGGAGTAACTTAATAAACTCGATTTTCAGTTTATCGAGTTGCTTCAATTATTGAATAGATTGATTTTATGTGTCAATTTTAATCGAGTAACTCGATAAACATGATTTTTGGTTTGTCGAGTTACTCGAGTAACTTCAACAATGCATATTTTTATTTTTTTGTCTACTTTTGTATTTAAAATATGTACTCCACTTAAATTTTTTTATTTTTAATTTTTTTTCATGTTATTTTTTAACCAACTCGTGAATCTTAAAATTGGATATGTTAGGTTTCTACATAAAAATAATCATAATTAAATTCATTATTATAACAAATTTTTACTATAATTTATTTTCATAATTCGAATGAAATCTATTTAATGTGAAATTCTTATAATAAATTTATTTTAAAAACTACATTATTATAATAATATAATAATTGTTTAATAATATATTACTACAAATTTCTTTTATTTTCCTATAAATTTATTATAACAATTTTAAGTTATAATATGTTATACTAATTAGTAAAAACAAATAAAATGAAATAAAATATATTCTATTACTTGATAATGATGTATATTAAATTTATATGATATATATTCTATTCTACTATATTCTAATAAGTGAAATTTTATATTAATACAAATTTTTTTTTCATTGATTGATCGAATAAGTCAACGAACTCGATTTTCAGTTTATCGAGTTGTTTCAAATATATTGGATAGATTGATTTAAATCGAGATTTTTAATCGAGTAACTCGACAAACATGATTTTGGGTTTGTCGAGTTATTCGAGTAACTCCAATAATGCATATATTTCATTTTTTTGTGTATGCTCCATTTATCAAGTAAAATAATTATATATTATTTTAAATTTAACATTTTCATTATCCTTTGTTGCTTTATTATATAAATTATTTACTACACTTAAATAATTCTTCATTGTTATTTTGCGCAGATTATTTTTTCAAGAAGCCCGTGGGGCTCAAATTTGGATTTGTCGAGTAACTTGATAAATAAAGTATATAACAAATTTTATTTAGCCTATCATTTATTAGAATACAGTGAAAAAGAATATATATAATATAAATTTAATATATATGATAATGCATTAATACAATATGCTAATATATTTTTTTATTTTAGCAACTACTATAACATATTAAAAAAAAAATAGTTATAATAATTTTATAGTATAATAAAATTATTTTTGTATTAATATATTATTAATTAATTATCGCATTATTGTAATAATTTAGTAATTATAATCAATTTACTATAACATTTTTATATGAAATAAATGTTTTTATAAATTATTATAAAATGTACTACATATTTATTTATAAGTTTTTTTCACAAATATGAATATAAATTTTGTTAAAAAGAATATTACAATAAGTCTAATAAACAAAAATAAATATTATAACACATTTTTACTACACTGTGTTTTTATTTTCCAAATAATAAAATATAATATACCATCTGAACTTAAAATAATATATAATTATTTTACATGATAGCTATTTTATTATAATATATGATATAAAGTTATAGGATATAAAATATTATTCATGCAACGCAACTCATTATTCACTGTATTCTATTGTTCAAGTTAGTCGAGTAACTCGAAAAACTCAAGATCAAGTTTGTCAAGTTGCTCGATTAAAAATGTAAGAAGAAATGAATCTATTCAATACCTTAAGTAGCTCGATAAAGTGAAAATCGAGTTACTCGGAGTTACTTCAAACAAACAAACGTAGGCAAAATTTTGATTATTTTGTTTCGTTCTTTATTTAAATAATGTAATACATTGAAATAATTGTTTTTTTTTTATTTAATGGTGTTATTTTTGTAGAAACTAAATAAGCCGAAACTTGGATTTGTCGAGTAATTTAATAAATGAAATATATACAAAATTTAATATAATGTTTCATTTATTACAATATAGTAAAATAAAATATATATCATATAAATTTAATATATATCATAATCAAGTAATAGAATATATTTTATTTTCATTTATTTTATTTTACCAATTAGTATAACATATTATATTCAATATTATTATATTTTAGCAATTAATATAACACATTGTAATGAAATTAATTGTGTAGCAATAAACTATTTGTCTAGAAATATTTAATTTTTCAAATTATTGAATATAATTTTCTATGGTTATTATTATAAGTATTAATACAATATGTTATGTTTTGTTTTATAATGATTAATTTATTTTGTAAGCTGACAAGCCGAAAATTGAAATTCACGAGTTGGTTAAAAAATAACATGACAAAATAAAAAAATAAAAAAATATTAAGTGTATTACGTAATGTAAATAAAAAAAGTAAACTAACATGTGCAAAAGATGCCGTCTTGAAATTACTCGAGTAACTCGACAAACCCAAAAGCAAGTTTGTCGAGTTACTCGATCTTAAATGTGATACAAAATAAATCTATTCTACGAACTTAAGTAAGTTGGCGAAATGAGAATTGAGTTGCTAGACAAACCAATGAAAGTTAAAATTTTCATTATTTCCTTTTCCTTTTTATTTATGTCATGTAGTACATACTAAAATGAATTTTGTATTAATATATTAATAATTAATTACTATTTTATTATAATAATTCAAGAATTATAATCAATTTATTATAACAAATTTATACTGAAATAAATTCATTGATATTTTATTATAAAATGCACTACATATTTATTTATAAGTTTTTTCATAAATATGAATATAAATTTTGTTATAAAGAATATTAGAATATGTGTAATAAATAAAAATAAATATTGTAACACATTTTTACTACAATATGTTTTTATTTTTGAAAAAATCAAATATAATATATTATCTTAATTAAAAATAATATATAATTATTTTATATGATAACTATTTTATTATAATATATTATATGAAGTTATAGAATATGAAATATTATTGATAGAACGTAACTCATTATTCATTATATCGTGTAACTTGACAAGCTGAAAATCGAGTTCCTGAAGTTACTTGACAAAGTAATGAAAGAGACATGTTTTAATAAATGATAGATTAAGAATATTTATTTATTTGCCTAATTTATTAGATAACTCGACAAACTGAAAATTTGGGTGTATGCGTTGCTTAAAGGATACAATGATAGATTACAAATAAATAATAAATAGTTTAATATAAATGTTGAATAAAAAATATAATATTATTTTTTGGAAAATATATAAATAATTATTTACTCGAGCAACTAAAAAAACTCAAATCTTAGCTTGTCAAGCTGCTCGACCAATAAAACGATAGAAAGTCATAAACGGAATTATTTAGTTTATTGAGTTACTTTATAACGTAGGTAGATGAATAATTTTATATTAGTACTTTTTTATATTGTATGATTTAATATAATATGTTAGAATAAGAGAACTATCATATAGAATAGTTATATATTATTTTAAATTTTTATGGTATATTATATCTGATTTTATAAAATATTAATACATAGTAGAATAACAATGTGTTGTAAAAATTAATTTTATTTGTTAGAATGATTATATCAAATGATGTTATGAAAATCGTTATTTATTTATAATTAGTAATTATAATATTATTTATAACAAAATTGATATTAATATTTACAAAAAACATTTATAAATAGATATGTACTAAATTTTATAATAATTTAGAATAAAATTTATTTAATATCAATTTGTTATAATAAACTGATTATATTCATAAAATTATTATAATAATTTAAGAGTGCAATACAAATTGCAGAGTATGGAAAAAAAGGTGTATTTATTTAAAAGTTATATTCTAAGAATTTAATATAATTCTTTAATATATTCTGAATATTTATAATTTTTAGTGCCTATGTTTATTATTCTGTATGGATATATTTGTTATTATAAGAAAAATATATGATATCTTTATTTAGAGCAAAAAGAAAATATTTTCTATTCTGTTGATTATTATTAATAAGTATATGTATTCAATAATATAAAGGCAGTAGTAAAAATAAAACTATATAAAAATATAAAAGATATAGATTTATTAAATATAATTTATATAATTGCATTGCATTTAAAAAGGCTTATATGTACAAAGCAGAAAACGCTTAAAGTATTACAAAAAAAACCTAATATCCATTCAAAACAAATGGAAAAAGGTGGCAATGCATAAAAGCGTATTATTAGTTTTTAAAGTGTGTCTTTGTCTTTCGAAGCTCGTGTATATCTCTCTGTCCTTGACGCATACAATTTTTCTGGATTGACTTCATTCTCAGATGAGACTGGATGTTCTTCAAGTTTTCTCTTCTTCGATTTAGACACAGGTGAAGAAGGGAAACTAAGCTGTTTCACTGCACTTGGAAATGTTTGCCCTTGAAGAGGCATTTGTGTGTCAGTGGTATAGGCTATATCTTTCCCTTTGTTAATCCTTGATCTTGTACTTGTAGATGTGGGTGAAGTCGAAGGAGGTGATTCATTGAAGAAGATAATGTCATACTTGTATTCATCGTCAAAGGCATTTTTCTTCATTCCTTTAATATAAAAGAAATGTTCTTCCTCCAATGTGATTCTAATCTTTTCCAACACTTGTGATCCACTATCCATTAACTGCTTGCACGTGTATTGTAAGAATTTTTCTGCTGGATTCCCAATCATAGTTCCGGAGAATGAGCTCATGGAGTCCTCAAGTTCCACATATACACGTGCCCTAATACATCAAATATATTAAAAGTGTTGCACATGTGAATAATTGTTAATAACAAATAATTTGTAAAAATATAATACCTTGGTACTTTGCAATTGCATGAGAAAATTTGCGAAAGACACATTCATATGTTTCATTGAAATCGAACTTGATATTTTGTTGCAAGTATTGCAAGACATATACCAAAAGGCTTGCTTAAATATTCTCACGTGCACGCGTGCATAAACCCGTAAATACCCTCGTCTGTCGACTATTTTTGAAGAGAAATTGTATAAATATTATAGAATAATGAAATGCATTTGTCTACATACTATTTTAATTAAAATTAGCCTTACTCCAGATAACAAATTTGGAATTTGTTGAATCTCTGTGATATTGTTCATGTCTGGGGTTGAAATATTCTTTGTTGCTGAGGATGGATATATTTTTGTCAAGATCATCTCATCTAACTTGTCAGAATTTGTTTCGACCCTTGCATAATGTGTAAAAATATTAGCAATTTACACACATGTATATATATATATATATATATATATATATGAGATAAAGTTTGAATAAAAAATAATGAACAAATAAATTGTTACCAAGATGTGAGCTCAACCACTTGTTGTAAATGGGCATTGAAAGAGAAGATGCTGTTGGCCTTGGTTGAAATGGAAAGCCCTGTGCATGAAATAAATATATAGATATATTTGTTTGAAAAACTAAGATTGCTTATAAATGTTGTAATATCCCATGGATGAATCACAAAATTATTCAAAAATATTACCACTAAAAGATGTTACTTTTAGATGGTTTCCAATGATGACTTGTTTCGCTTAAATTATCGACAATGTAACGGCATTCTTTCTCCACAAAATTATCCCACATCGTTAGCAACACGTTGTTAAAGCTAGTATAGAAACACGTAAAATATATGAGAAAGTGGTACATGAATTTTGTTAATAATATTGAAATTATTGGAATATATATTTATAATTGAAAATAATATAGTTATATTTATATAAACCTTGTGTCGATGAGAACTATATCTTGAATACATGTTTGCGTTTCAAACCTAGTTTGAACCAAATTTTAGGTTTCACATCAATTGCAACTCCAATAATACCTAAAGAATAAGAATAACAAATTAGGACAAATCAAATGTGTTATGAACATAATGGATAAGATGAACATGTACATGCATAAATATAATAATTTAGATACACAAAAAGGGGAAAAATTCTTTTTTAATAAAATAGGAACCAATACTTATATCAGAATTTGAGTCCATGTAAGGTTCCAACTTGTTGAAAGGAACAAAATTGTATGTAGAAGCTATCAAAACACTGTGATCTTCATTGACTTCCTCAACTTTTGTTCGACCAGATATCGCCCATCATATGTTGCCCATAGAAGCTTGATACTCGTGCTTTGTAAATTTCACATTTGCATTTGAGACAAGATATGTTTTGCCAAGTAATAACTTGTCTTCATATGCTGAGATATTTGCATCATAGATAGTTGCATGGACTTTATTTTTCTGTATAATACGATGCATTCAAATTAGATATTTTGTAAAAGCATATACATAATTTTGGCTACATATTAATTTTGAATGTGAACAAAGGGAATTGAAAGTTATAACATATTAGAGGAAAATGAAAACTTTTAAATATTTTATGGGGCTAAAATTAAAATAATTAATAAACATAAATAATAGATTCAAATAATATACCTGAGGATCCATAAATACCATATTTTGGTATTTTGTCGGGCTTCGTTGAGCTGTTCGAGGAAATGATTTTTCCACAACAATAATTTTTGAAGTCCAATTTGTATCATTTGGAGCGATATTTGGTATTAATTTGTATTGTTTTTCCATTGTTTGATCCTGCACAAAATGTCAAATATAAATCAAAGAGTATAAATATGTTATCAAAATGAAATAATATTTAGACTAATAATCAATTGTAGGAGTATGTGTGTAAATATAGTACGGACTTGCAGTTGAAAGCTTAAAGAGGAGTATAAGGATATTCAGAATTAAAGACTTGATAATAGATATGAAGATAGAATGTTTCTTGTGTTTTATTTGTAATCAGAACTAATGTATATATATAGATTTAGAGAAAACATCTAGACCTCGTGACGGGGTCCAGAGAGTTTTCTCATTTGGTACATGTTATTCATGCACCCAAACAATAAAAAAAAAAATTACTTTACTTTATGGCCCTACTCCAGCCGCAAAAAACAAACCCCCCCACTTAATTCAAAAGTCTAAATTTGCATTCCTCCCCTTAACTGCAAATAAATAAACCCACACACACATAAAAAGTTTGAAATAAATTTATGTCCCCTGGCTCTCCTTTTTTACTTAATAATAGAATTAATGTTAACTATATTATTTATTGTATGCTAAAAATAATATATACTCTAATGAAAATTAGTATATATTACTATTTATAAACAAATATGATGAATATAATAATAAAAAATATATTTTAAATTTAATAAATTTCATTATATCAATAATATGGATATAAATATAGTTGTAAATAAATAGATTAAAGTATAAATAAGTTCAAGAAGGGGGTTTAAAATATAAATAAATAAGAGAATGAGGGATAAATAAGTTGAAGAATGAGATTGAAGGTATAAATAAATGAGGATATGGGAGATAAATAAGTTAAGAAAGGAGGTTTAAAATATAAATAAATGAAGTGGAGTAGGGGGTGAGGAGTGGGGGATAACTATATTTGTTTGCACGGTGGATTTTTGTTGCCAGACCTGGAAACTTTTCTTGACCCCGTGATGAGATCCAAATCTTTTATCTATAGAGTTATATGGTATCTATTATGCCAAGACCAAGGATATGTTTACCCAATGGGAGTGTAAGTCCTCTGTCGGGATTGATGTGTGGCTTGTCACGCAGTAATTAATAAATGATGTGGGTCCCAATAATGATACTCTAAGAACTCATCCGCACTTCTCCTCGTTCGGATAAAGCTTGTTGTACAGAAAAACTTACGAAAAAGGTTGACAGTCGCATGGCAAATGTGTAAAGACTTATTTAACCTTATTAACTTTTTCAAAATTTTCCAACATTGCCGTCCAAACAGAGAGAAAGTCGAAACTTCATGTTTGTTTAATTGTTTTTTTTTTCTTCAAACTTATTTTCAATCACATATTTGTTGAGACCCACAAATTTTAACTACACATTTTATCAAAAACTTCTAAAAAACTACTTTTAATTAATCTGGTATTTATTTGATTTCATTTACATTATTATTATAATTTTAATGATTTACAAATAAAATTTTGATGACTATGTTTATAGTTCAAGTTTTTGATATTACATTGATATGATTTGAGCTAAATTAAATATGTTTTTATATATTTATTAATTTTATTTATTTTCTTCAAGTGGATGAAGTATATATATATTTTTTTTCAAGTTGTCGCGGTATTTGCTAAAGTTTGGTAAAGTGATTTTGTCGATGTAATTAAGCTAATGAAAAACGTACGTCTAATTCTAATAAAATATATTTCTGACTTTCTTTTGCTTTTCCCCCCTCTACTCAGTGATGATAATTTATTAGAATTAGATTTTAGGCAAGTTCAAATACTTTTCCACACGTTTAAATAATTTATTTAAATTATTAATGATAAGAAACGTATGTGCAATGAAAGGTGAATCCAAGAAATCAGTTCACACGAGCTTTATTTTTTTTTTTTTAATTTGCATTTTAAAGAATAAAACAAATGTTTATTCTCTTGGTCGAAAATTAACTTTCCATTTATAAATTCTAAAAACAACACATACACACACACACACAAAAGAAACAATAGACAAGCTCACAATCTAATAAAAATTTACAAGACAACAAAATAGTGACAAAACAACAAAGTAAGTGTGACAAGTCACAACAATACAATAATAAGTATAAACTAATAAAGGAGCAAAAATAAGTTTAAAATTTGTGAATCTTATAAAATACGTGGATTCAACAATAGGTGGCAAAATACAACAATCAAATAAATGGCGATTAATTAAAAGTAGTTTTTTGACAAATTTTTATAAAAGGTAATAAAATTTGTGGTTTAAAATAAATTTAAAAATAAAATAAAATAAAAAAAACTTAAACAAACATTAGCTAAATAATTTTGAAGAAAACAAAGACAAATGAATGACTTAGGCGTACCACATACTTTCTAAAATCAAAGTTAGTGACACGTCATTTGTAACTCATTCGGTAAAAGCTTGATGTATAACAAGCATTACCCTCCTCGTTCTATCTTACTCAGGTCCCAAGTAACTAAGAAAAGTAATGACTATACTAATAATAGATTTTAACAAGTCAAAATATAAACATGAACACTCAAAAATTTTAGGTTAGCACCTATACTCTTATGTTAAATTATAGTATAGGCAAAGTGATGAAACTGAAATAATTTAAATGTTATTATTATAATGTATACTATGTAAAATAATATAATACCAACAATAAATCGTACAGTTAAAAATTTTTATGAAGATTTTAGTAAACATAATTAGTTATTACATATTTGAGTAATTTTGTATGCAAATGAACAAAATATTAGCTAAAAAATAATAAAAAAAACTAAGTAGATTAAAACCTCATGGTTAAATTGTGAATATAAAATTTGCTTTACCTAGTAATTTACAAAAAAGGCAAATAAGTACTACAACAGCAGAAACAAATTGGGGATGAAAGTTCAAGCATATATGAAAGTTGAGTAGATTTGAATCTATTATTTTCTAAGCTCAAAGAGTAAGTAGATAAGGTTATGAAATGAATAGATGAAACTATAATAAAACAATAGGTAAGGAGAACTATAGTATAGTAGGTTTTATAATAATAATTTTTGGGTATACCAAAGTATAAATAATTATTCTATAGTAAATTAAAAAAAAAAAAACTAATTTAGGATATATGTATAATATAAAAAAGTTGAAGGGTCCAATTATAATGTTTATAATGTAAAATTTTCTATTATTTTAATGAAGTTAATTCAAAGATGAAAATTGCTAAGAATTGTTAGATGCGTGAGAAAGAGTGGTGTGGGAACTTATTTGTGTCTATAAAAAGGAAAATGGGAATGATATGTGCAATAAAAAGAAAAATAGGGATTAAATTGTTTAAAATATAAAAGAATAGATAGTACTTGTTTGAAATTATTGGAGAAGGGATGGGACCCAGCATTTATTAAAGACTGCATATCTTTAGACAAGATGAGGTATAGCATTTATTAATTGCTACGTGGAAAGCTATGATGCAATTGGGGATGAGGATCTGAAATCCGAAGTGAGAATAACGAGGTCAAGCACGATTAAAAGATATTTATATATGTTTATGTATATAGATTTTTGATACGTGTATGGTGAGGATGAATAGATTAAAGATTAGATTGACATGTGTATAATAAAAAGATATTTGTACATTTATGATATAAATTTGTACTTATCTTAGGTATGATTACATGTAGAAGTAGACTACGTAGTAATCTACAAATTTATTGTATAAATTTTGTCAATTTCATAAAATTAAGAAATAAAGTATAGTTAGATTTTTTTTTAGTTACGGTGTTGATCCATGTTTATTTAAATATAGAAGGAAAAAAAATCATATCATATATAAGGAAAAATTTATAATTTTAAAAGGTAATTAATTTGTAACATTTCTCGATAAACTCGTTAAATGGTAAATGGAGTATAAATTTATAATATTGAATCTTTGAATATTTGTAGTACAATATTTACAAAATAAAAGAACATATAATTTTGAAAAATTTCATGTAAGAATATATTGAATATTTATTAACTACAATATTATTTGCCTCAAAGCTTTATAGAAGTGTTGCACAAAGAACTCATGAAATATACTTCAAGAATATTCACTGCAATATCATTCATTTCAAAGCTTTATAGAAGTGTTCTTCAAATAACACATAGAATATATTGAAGAATACAAATTTTATTTATTGTTTATAAAGTACAAACCTCAGAATGAAAAATAAAATACACAATAATAATTAAAACACTATGAATGCACAACTGATAATATTTCTGTATAAACTACATTCTTTGTACAGCTAAAATGATTTTTGAGTTTATCATTTGGTATAATTAATACTCTAATACATTTACTTGTTTTTGCTCTAGATAATGCAACATAAAGTTGACCATGAGAAAATACAGGTTCAGGAAGATATAGTCCAACATAATCTAGTGTTTGACCTTGAGCTTTATTTATTGTCATTGCAAAACAAGGACGAATTGAAACCTAGCGTCTTTTAAAAGGAAATGTACTCTTATCACTTTCAAGTGGAATAAAAGGAATTCTAGGCAAAAAACTTTTTCCCACGCCATTCTCCAACGTATATTTCAAAGATGAATAACATTACGCTCAAATGCACGACAAATTAATCTAGTGCCATTACATAATCCTTCGGATGGACTAATATTTCAATAACATAATAGGACAATTTTCTTTTAATACAAGTTCATGAGGTGGAATACCATTTGGAGTCAATGTATTAAGAAAATCTTCATGAACAATTTGTTCATTTTTTTCTAGTGTTTCGTCAAAGCTATAATATGTAACATTTTCACCAACAATTTCATTAAGTATAATATTATTTATTTCATCAACAAAGATTATTTGTAGGAGTCAAAATAACTCGATTAACCATCTTATCTAATTCATTGCTATAATTTTGTAAATTTGGGTAAACATTTCGGATCAATTCTTTTATAGAAACTGCTTTTTTGTATCAAATGGTATAACTATTTCATCCGTAATGTAATCATATTACGCTTATGCTTAGGTTGAATTCCATTGCCTATATCAAGCAATAACTTAGAAAAATATGGGTCAAATTGAGCTCTCATATTCTGTACCAATTGTAGCTGTATAAAATTTGGCCATAAGTATGAATAGACTAAACTTGATCCAATGATTGCCTGTTTATTTCCTTTTTGAACTACTGGCAAAATTTGTCGAAAATCACCTCCTAAAACAACAACTTTTCCTCCAAAAGGCAATATAGAATCATTAACATCTCTTAGCATTCTATCCACAGCCTCTATTGCATAACGGTGTACCATTGGTGCTTCATCCCAAATAATCAAATTTGTCAATCTAAAAAAGCTTGCTAGAGCAGACTGCTTGCTAACAGAACAGGTCATATTGTGATTTATTTCAAGTGGTATCTTAAACCTTGAATGTGCTGTTCGTCCACCAGGTAATAAAGCAGCTGCAACACCTGAAGAAGCTGTTGCCAAACCTATAAGATTTTTAGATCGAATTGTGCTAAGCAAAGCTTTATATAAATAAGTTTTACCAGTTCCACCAGGTCCATCTATAAAATACATACGACCTATATTACTATATACATCTGTAAGAATTTTGTCATAGGCAATTTTTTGATATTCATTTAAGTTATTTGGATACACAGTATTGTCAGTATAAATAACATTGTTTAATTCTTCATTAATAATCTTAGCTAATATGTCTTCTTGTTCCATATATATTTGAAAAGGTACAACATGGTAATCATTTATATTTTTATTATTTGCTTCTAATATAGAATTTATTTCATGTAATGCTTTCATTTCTGCATTTGCAATAGACATACCATCGGATAAAAAATCTTCACATAAAAATAGGCGAAATTTTTTCCATAAAACATCTGGATTATTAGGAGAACATAGAATGAGTATTGTAGCAAATAATCTACGAAGAGAAGAAGGCATTTGATAACTAATAGCTTCATCTAAACAAAGCTCACAATAATTATTGTCTTGTAATAAACCAAGTGCTATAGCTGTTTCACGAAAAGACGACAAATAAACACCATGAACCATTTTTAAATTTTCAAACGACGTTGCTCCTTTAACATGATTTAATACAATACGTAAATAATATCTTTCTCCTTCAGTTATAGTAGATGTAACTATTCTACCAATAACATTTCCTTTTTTCCTTCGACACCATATTTTTCCTTGGCCGTCCCATACAAAAAACTTTGGAAAATCTTTATACAATAATGTTTTTGCAAATTCATTTGAAAGATTCATATGAAAAAATTCAGTTAACATTGTGCGTTGTCTAGATTCATTACTAATTACTGTCTCTAAATTTTCATAGTCCCTATATGTAATCAAATGGTTATTTTCAAGATGTAGTTGTAATGAGATAACCGAGGAGACATTTCATACAAAACAAATCCATATATTCTCCACATTGCTTGGTGGAGAAATCCAACGTCCATTTTGGTATATCTCAATTTCATCAATAGGATTTTCATTATTAGTATTAGAGATTGAAAACTCACACGATCATAGCCTTTGTACACATATTTATAGAGGTATTTAACAGACTTTAATCGTGGAACATATTTCCACATTAATATGGCAATCAAACTTAGCACATAAATATGGATTGTAAGGTACAACCCACTATTGTCTAATAAATGTCCTCGAATCATAAATGATCGTTTATCATTTAACCGTCTATAGGTTGGATAAGAATTATGGCCAATATAAGTATTTGAAATATATTCCTTAGGGTATTTATTCTTACAATGACCTGTTCTATCCATACAAACATTATGAGGATTCAAATGACCACATGGACCATGCATCATATGTTTAACAACAATAGAATGAAGATGCGGATGTTTTAATTTATCTAGAATTTCACATGATACAATAGAATCAATTCTATCAATATTGTTAATTTTTGCACAACTTTGTAAGATTAGTAAGAAATGAGCATGTGGAAGTCCTCGTTTTTGGAATTCTACAACATAAATATATGCAGCAACAGGGCCAAAAATTTGGTGCTTAAATAGATCAACTTTAAGTTCTTCTAATTTAGCTTTGAATATTCTAGCAGTTAAATCAGGTCTATTTTGTCCTATATCATTATGCCTTAATTCTTGCTTTATTTCTACCCAATTAGGGTTACATGTCAATGTTAAAAATAAATCAGGTTTACCAAATTTTTGTACTAATGCCATGGCGTCCATATATCTTTTTTTTCATATCTCTAGGACCTCCAACAAAAGAAGAAGGTAAAATAATCGGCGACCAATTTGTGCACCTCTATTTTGACCATTTTCTACACTATCAACAACTCCTTGATATAATTCAAAGACGGATTTCACTTTGATTTTGACGAAAATAATCTAATCGACTTGTTTCAAGTTTAACATACATATCTACTACATATTGTCAGAGAAGTCTACCAAAGATGGAGCAAAACATTGTTTTCAGATATCACGTACACTGTAATTTGAAGCAATAATATTCACGACAAGAAACTTGTAAACCTTTTTATTCTTCTTCAAAACGCACAAGAAAAAACACAAAAAGAAATTTAATAAAAATAAATATTAGATTTAACCAATTTAAGTAAACAAACATAATGGTAATCATTACCTCTTTTTTCTTTCTCTAATACATCAGCTGCACAACTAATGTTTTCAGTAGAAACAAAATTCTCTGTTGTACTATGAATATTAACTATACTATTTTTTGCCTTTTCAATACCTTCATGCCAACCAGTCTCACCAAAGGAAAATAATAATGGATATTGTAGAGGATCATAACATCCATAATAGTAATGTATTCTATGTGAATGATTAGAGTTACAATAAATTGATATATCACGATATCTTATATCTGCAGATGGGTCCTCATCAACCCAAACTGCAGCAACTTGAGATACAGAAGGTGCATTATACACTCTTTGATCAAGACCAGCATCACATCTTATATGAATTTTGCAAGTTTGAAGACTTTCAATATCGCTTAAGGAACGAAAAAATCTAGAATATGGATTAATCTTTAATAGATTCACTAATATATGTAGTAAAGACGATGAGAAATTGTTAGATGTATTTAATCTATTTTGTATTTCATTGTCTCAGATCATAAAAGTATATAATCAGAATATATGATGGATTACTATCAATATTTAGAATTGGATTTATATAATGATATACTTGTCCTTGAACTCTAAAAGTGTAAATACCTTTATAGTTAATAGATTTAGATAAATCTTTATCAAACTTCACTCCAAAAGAGGTAAAAGCAAAATGGTTATTATAATTTCGTACATTATTTTTAAAATCTAATGCTTCATCTGAACTTGAAGTATATAAATCATATAAAATAGAAGGTGAACAGTTGATATGCAATTTGATTTTTCCATCGAACAACAAAAACCTTTACTTTCTTTCTCAAACTTTTTGCAAGACAATGAATACAATTTGTTGGAGTACGTAATACATAACTTTTTGGGGTACATATCTCATAGTAATATTCGAAATACAAGGAGTTAATTGGAATTCATGATTTTGATTTTCATGTTCTTGATAATAAATATCACTTTCCACGCTAGAATCTTCTAAATTGTTAGAGCCAACAAAGGAAATTCCATGACCATCTTCATTCAATGTTCGAGCTATAAAAAATATGACAAATAAAAACAATATAAATAAATAAATCGAAACAATATATGCATAATAACTAAAACAATAACAAAAAATATACTTTGCTCACCAAGTAATTGTGAATTATCTATTGAATTGACATCATTAGATTGAATATCTTCAAGTAACTGAATCCTTGTTTTTTGAATCTTCTTGTTAGATTTATAATGCATATGCTCAGCATACGTCTGTCTCCTTTTCTTCTTTTGTTGTTCTTTATTTGAATCAACAATTTTTTCGCCTGTCATCTAATATATTTTTTCATAAAACAAATATAAAAATTAGTCTAATTCAATGTATAAAAAAATACAAATATAATATAAACATTATGAACACAAATAAAAATAAGATTAATGCATAGATGAAATCACAAAAGGGAATAAATTACTATTGATTTAAAAGCTTCAATGATGATTTGAATTGTTATATTGAAGTATAGCCTATAAATATATAATACTAAAAACAAATCTTGTTAATAAAGATATAATGAAAGAATAAACCAAATAACACAAATAACAAAGAACTTCAAATTTCCAAAGAAGAAAAAATTACAAACCAGAAATTTAAGTTGTCGACTTGATGTATAACAACGAATAAAGAAATGATCAAACCAATAAAATGGTTTTCTAACTTCGCAATCTACGCTCAAACTCAACAGTTGACGAAGGAGATGAGAACTATAATTTGAAATAGATGAAACAAGCTACAATGATTCAAAGTGATAATAAGAGAAATTCAACAAAATTAGGACCGATTTCAACAAAAATAGATCATGAAACCAAATATAACTAACTAAAGCTCTATAGGGTTTGATAAGAGTTCAAATAAAAGAGTAAGACTCGGAAGAAACAAAAATAGAAAAGAAGCAAGGATTGTGTATATATGTCTCATACAAATCGAAGAAAAGAAAAAGATAAAATCATACTTCCAAAACAACGCCGTTTAGTTCCAAAACATGAATAGTATACGTGTATGTATATAATTTTATATGTTATTAATAATAAGTAAAAGATAAGGACAAAGAAATGGGAAAAACAAAAAAAACAATTAACTTTTATTTTGTACATGAGTACACGTGTTAAGAAACGGTATGAATTTGAAGAAATAAAGTGAAATCATTTGCCCTAATTACCTCGTAAATTGAAAAACACGTACTAATATAAAAATGTATGCATCTTTTACAGAATGAATTCTAGATATAATAGACAAATGTTGAAGTCAAACATTGCGGCTGGCATGTAAAATAAAAGTATACAACAAAAATGTAAAATCTAACGGAGGCAAGAATTTAGGTAGGAAAATTGACAGATAATTACTCGAGCAGATCGAGAAAGTACGTTTGAATTTGTCGAGTTAACCGACAGAACAAATTACATAAATAGACTAAATCAATAGTAAAGTTTACAATCATTATTAAGAATAATGAAAGTGCATAATTATATAAGAAATTATATGAAAACTACATTTATCATAAAAAATTAGAATAATGATAAAAAAAAAAAAAAAAAAAATCAACTACACCAAGATAAAATAATTAACACAAATTTTATATCATATACTATAAGGATTTAATATAATATATAACAAATTGATAATATATTATAAAATAATTATAATATAATTACCAAACATAATTATAATATAACAATTAATAACAAATATATTATAATAGTTCATAAAATCTAATATAATGTAATCAATAATCATAATTTCATATAATGAAAAATAATTTTATATTATATATAATTTAATGTAAAATCTTATCATAAATGGTAGCGCAAAAAAATTTCATATATATCCCTAATTTATCAATCGACTAAAAAAATTCAAAGTCAAAATCTAATCGTAAAATCTTTACTTTATCAAAAATCTAAAAAAAATCATAATTCGCAATGTCAAATTGATCAATAAATTATATAACGAAAATTAAATTTTCCAACGTAAGAATTAATATAAAGAAAAATATAGTATCATATATTGTACAGATCTAATAAAACATATAACAATTTCAAAAAATATATATTTTACTATAACATATTCAAAAAAAAAAAAAAAAAACACCATGGATACATTTGCTATAACATGAAGAGGATGTGAACTAAAAGTAGAAATGAAAAAATAAATAAATAAATAAATTCCTAAAACCCCACAAAAACAAAGAAAAGGGAAAAGACATTTGTTTTCTTCAATTCTTTCCACTGTGTCGAGTTACTCGACAAGTGGGATAAATAGAAGGTATTTAATTTTCCCACATTGCCGAGTAACTCGGCAAAGTAGAAAAAATGAAAAATTATTTAAATAATTTATTTTTGATTCTTATATTTTGTCATGAAAAAGAACAACAAAGGAAAAATAAAATATTAGTTTTTGCGCGCGAGCAAAGTGAGGGAAAAGATATTATTAATTTTTTCTTTTTTATTTGTCATTAAAAGTCCAAAAAAAAAAAAAAACAAACATAATTTTTGAGATAAAAATATTTTGTCCGCTGCACATAAATACAAAATCTATAAAAATTACAAGTTTTAAATACAATTGAAATAAAGAAGAAAAAAAAAAATTATAACCGAACAAAGTGGAAAAAACGAAAACAAATATTTAAATATGTTAATTTTTCATTATTATATTTTGTCATGAAAAAGTCCAAAAAGCAAAAAAAAAAATTTATGGACAAATGTGAGGAAAAATATAATCATTTTTATTTGTTTTTTCATATTATGTCATGAAAAAGTCTACCTAATCATATTTTCATATTACATAAAGAAATTTTATATGATATATAATTTAATATAAAATATCATCATAAATGTTAGAGTAAAAATATATACACATGCGTAATTTATGAATCGTAAAAAAAATTCAAAGTTGAAAATTGTAACTTATTGAATCACTTACATGCAAAAAAAAAAAAAAACAAAAATAGAAAATTTAATAATTAATATACATACAAAATTATAATAATAATAGTAATAATAATATGTAAATACTCAATACCTCGACGAAAGTGAGAAGGGATAAAATTGTAAATGAAAAACAATGAAATCATATAACGACTACAATTATTATAATAAATTAAAATAATGACTATAAAAAAATTCAACTATACTAACATACAATAATTGATAAAAATATAGTATCATATATTGTAAGGATCTAATATAATATATAATAAATTCATAAAATATATATTTTACTATAACATATTACAAAAAAAAAAAACCGATGGGTAAATTTGGTATAAAATGAAAAAGATGTGGACTGACATTGGAAATCCAAAAAATTAAATAAATAAATGCATTGCTAAAAATATACAAAAATAAAGGAAGGGGAAAATAATTTTTTTTTTGTCCAATATTTCCCACTTTGCCGAGTTACTCGACAAGTGGGATAAATAAAATGTATTTACCTTTCCACCTTGCCGAGCAACTCGGCAAAGTTGAAAAAACATAGGAAAAATATTAATATATTTTAATTCCTAATTCTTATATTTTGTAATGAAAATGTCCAACAAAAAAAACACTAAAAAAATAAATTATTTTTTGTGTGAGCAAAGTGGGGAAAAAATTGAATAAATGGAAAAAAGAATTAAATATTTAAATTTTTGATTCTTATAATTTGTAATTAAAATGTCCAAACAAAAATAAAAAAAAAATATTTTGTGTGTGAACGAAGTGGGGGAAAAATAATATTAAGTTTTCCTTTTTGTATATTCTGGCTTGAAAAAGCCGAAAAATAAAAATAAAACAAAATAATTTTTGACAAAAAAAAACTTTTCCATTGCACATCCATAGAAAATATTAAAAAAATTGTAAGTTTTAAATATCAATGACTACAATTATTATAATAAATGAATACAATGACTATAAAAAAATTGAACTATACTAACATACAATAATTGATAAACATATAGTATCATATATTGTAAGGATCTAATATAATATATAATAAATTCATAAAACATATATTTTACTATAACATATTAAAAAAATAAAAAACTCATGGGTAAATTTGCTATAAAATGAAAAAGATGTGGACTGACAGTGGAAATCCAAAAAATAAAATAAATGAATGCATTGCTAAAACTGTAAAAAAATAAAGGAATGGGAGAAATAATTTGTTTTGGCCAATGCTGCCCACTTTGCCGAGTTACTCGACAAGTGGCATAAGTAAAATGTGTTTAGTTTTCCCACATTGCCGAGCAACTCGACAAAGTTGAATAAATGGAAAAAAGAATTAAATATTTTAATTTTTGATTCTTATAATTTGTAATTAAAATGTCCAAAATATATATATATATATATATATATATATGTGTATAAAGTATATATATATATATTTTGTGTATATATTGGCAAAAAAAAATATTAAGTTTTCCTTTTTTTATATTCTGGCATCAAAAAGCCCAAAAATAAAAATAAAACAAAATAATTTTTGACAAAAAAAAAACTTTTGCATTGCACATCCATAGAAAATATTAAAAAAATTGTAAGTTTGAAATATCAATGACTAAAATTATTATAATAAATTAACACAATGACTATAAAAAAATTCAACTATACTAACATACAATAATTGATGAACATATAGTATCATATATTGTAAGGATCTAATATAATATATAATAAATTCGTAAAATATATATTTTACTATAACACATTAAAAAAAAAAAACTCATGGGTAAATTTGCTATAAAATGAAAAAGATGTGGACTGACAGTGGAAATCCATAAAATAAAATAAATAAATGCATTGCTAAAACTGTACAACAAATAAAGGAAGGGGAAAAAAGAAATTTTTTGGTCCAATATTTCCCACTTTGCCGAGTTACTCGACAAGTGGGATAAATAAAATGTGTTTAGTTTTCCCACCTTGCCAAGCAACTCGACAAAGTTGAAAAACATAGAAAAAATATTAATATATTTTAATTTTTCATTCTTATATTTTGTAATGAAAATGTCCAACCCAAAAAAAATAAAAAAATAAAATATTTTTTGTAAATAAACAAAATTAGAAAAACATAGGAAAAATATTAATATATTTTAATTCCTAATTCTTATATTTTGTAATGAAATCCAAAAAAAAAAACAAACATTTTTAAGTCCAACAAAAACACTAAAAAAAATAAATTATTTTTGTGTGAGCAAAGTGGGGAAAAATTGAATAAATGGAAAAAAGAAATAAATATTTAAATTTTTGATTCTTATAATTTGTAATTAAAATGTCCAAACAAAAATAAAAAAAAAATATTTTGTGTGTGAACGAAGTGGGGGAAAAATAATATTAAGTTTTCCTTTTTGTATATTCTGGCTTGAAAAAGCCGAAAAATAAAAATAAAACAAAATAATTTTTGACAAAAAAAAAACTTTTCCATTGCACATCCATAGAAAATATTAAAAAAATTGTAAGTTTTAAATATCAATAACTACAATTATTATAATAAATGAACACAATGACTATAAAAAAATTGAACTATACTAACATACAATAATTGATAAACATATAGTATCATATATTGTAAAGATCTAATATAATATATAATAAATTAATAAAACATATATTTTACTATAACATATTAAAAAAATAAAAAACTCATGGGTAAATTTGCTATAAAATGAAAAAGATGTGGATCGACAAAGTGAAATCCAAAAATAAAATAAATGAATGCATTGCTAAAACTGTAAAAAATAAAGGAATGGGAGAAATAATTTGTTTTGGCCAATCACGCACTTTTGCCGAAAGTTACTCGACAAGTGGCATAAGTAAAATGTGTTTAGTTTTCCCACATTGCCGAGCAACTCGACAAAGTTGAATAAATGGAAAAAAAAAATTAAATATTTTAATTTTTGATTCTTATAATTTGTAATTAAAATGTCCAAATATATATATATATATATATATATGTGTATATATATGAGCAAAGTGGGGAAAAAATAATATTAAGTTTTCCTTTTTTATATTCGCATGAAAAAGCCCAAAAATAAAAATAAAACAAAATAATTTTTGACAAAAAAAACTTTTGCATTGCACATCCATAGAAAATATTAAAAAATTGTAAGTTTGAAATATCAATGACTAAAATTATTATAATAAATTAACACAATGACTATAAAAAATTCAACTATACTAACATACAATAATTGATGAACATATAGTATCATATATTGTAAGGATCTAATATAATATATAATAAATTAAGTAAAATATATATTTTACTATAACATATTAAAAAAAAAAAAAAAACTCATGGGTAAATTTGCTATAAAATGAAAAAGATGTGAATCGATGTGGAAATCCATAAAATAAAATAAATAAAATAAAATAAATAAATGCATTGCTAAAACTATACAACAAATAAAGGAAGGGGAAAAAGAAATTTTTGGTCCAATATTTCCCACTTTTGCCGAAATTACTCGACAAGTGGGATAAATAAATGTGTGTTAGTTTTCCCACCTTGCCAAGCAACTCGACAAAGTTGAAAAACATAGAAAAAATATTAATATATTTTAATTTTTAATTCTTATATTTTTGTAATGAAAAAATAATGTCCAACCAAAAAAAAAAAAAAACAAATTATTTTTTGCACATCCATAGTAAATAAACAAAATTAAAACTATACTAACATACAATAATTGATAAACATATAGTATCATATATTGTAAAGATCTAATATAATATATAATAAATTAATAAAACATATATTTTACTATAACATATTAAAAAAAAAAAAACTCATGGGTAAATTTGCTATAAAATGAAAAAATGTGAATCGACGGTTGGAAATCCAAAAATAAAATAAATGAATGCATTGCTAAAACCGTAAAAAAAGGAAAGGAATGGGAGAAATAATTTGTTTTGGTCACAATGTTGTCGAAAGTTACTCGACAAGTGGCATAAGTAAAATGTGTTTAGTTTTCCCACATTGCCGAGCAACTCGACAAAGTTGAATAAATGGAAAAAAGAATTAAATATTTTAATTTTTGATTCTTATAATTTGTAATTAAAATGTCCAAAATATATATATATATATATTTTGTGTGTGAGCAAAGTGGGGGAAAAATAATATTAAGTTTTCCTTTTTTTATATTCTGGCATGAAAAAGCCCAAAAATAAAAATAAAACAAAATAATTTTGACAAAAAAAAAAAAACTTTTGCATTGCACATCCATAGAAAATATTAAAAAATTGTAAGTTTGAAATATCAATGACTAAAAAATATTATAATAAATTAACACAATGACTATAAAAAATTCAACTATACTAACATACAATAATTGATGAACATATAGTATCATATATTGTAAGGATCTAATATAATATATAATAAATTAAGAAAATATATATTTTACTATAACATATTAAAAAAAAAAAAAAACTCATGGGTAAATTTGCTATAAAATGAAAAAAGATGTGGGTGACA
Source organism: Forsythia suspensa (assembly GCA_023638005.1). Classification (NCBI taxonomy): domain Eukaryota; kingdom Viridiplantae; phylum Streptophyta; class Magnoliopsida; order Lamiales; family Oleaceae; genus Forsythia; species Forsythia suspensa. Next base: position 56,213,605 of record CM042673.1, read on the forward strand.
AAGGGAAATCCATAAAATAAAATAAATAAATGCATTGCTAAACTGTACAACAAATAAAGGAAGGGAAAAAAGAAATTTTTTGGTCCAATATTTCCCACTTTGCCGAAAGTTACTCGACAAGTGGGATAAATAAAATGTGTTTAGTTTTCCCACCTTGCCAAGCAACTCGACAAAGTTGAAAAACATAGAAAAATATTAATATATTTTAATTTTTCATTCTTATATTTTGTAATGAAAATGTCCAACAAAAAAAAAATAATAAATTATTTTTGTAAATAAACAAAATTAATTTATAATTCTTGTCATTCGTGAAATTAGTTTAAATTTCCAACTTTTGATTTCAATTTGTAGCCTTCTTTGTAAGATATTTCTTTTCAAATTAGAATAGTGATTTCAGCTTTTTCAAATGGGAGGGATATATTGTATTTCAATACGTGAATATTGATTATGTATAAAGCTATGAGTTACATAGTATGCGCATTCGGTTTCATGGCGAATGTGGTGGAACTTGAAAGGAAATGGACAAAATTTCGCTTTTATACTTTGTTGTTTGCTTCCATCAGCTTGAATTCGATTTTAATGTTTAAGTTTTCAACCCGCAAATGTTATGGTTAAGAAAAGTATAATCAATTTTGTAATAATAATAATATCCACGATAATAATAATAATAATATCAATTCCTGACCAAATCTAAAAATATAAAATCTCCTATGCCAAGTGACTCGACAATAATCAAATGATGAAATGGCAAGGAGAAAAATGATCGAGCCACTCCACAAACTAAATACCTCGACCAAATCTAAAATATAAAATCTCCTATGCCGAGTGACTCGACAAAGAATCAAATGACGAAATGGCAAGGAGAAAAATGATCGAGCCACTCGACAAGTAAAAGGAAAAAATTATTTTTCGAATATCGACAGAAAGAGAAAAGACAACACCTAACAAAACATAATATAAAGTAAAAAAAGTCATGATGTGTAAGGAACAAATAAAAGATGATTTAAAAATAAAAGATGCTGGATCCGGAAGAAAGAAACAAGTCAACAATTGCAGCATTTTGAATAAACTTTAGAGAAATAACGAATCCCCAAAAACAAAGAAAAGTAAAAAAAAGACAGCCCACTATTAATAGGTTAAACAAGCGTAAAAGCACGTAAAAGTAAGATTTGGACAAAATTAAGGCTAATACAACATCAAAAGCGACGTCACGTTGGTTGAAGGGTGAATAGTAAACATGACATAGACACTTATACTATAGTATAGATATATTTTAATCCGAAAACATTTGTGTGAAAAGTAACTGAAATTTTTTCGAGTTACTATTCAAATTGAAAAAGTTTGTCGAGTTGAATAGTAACTCGACAAACTTTTTCGAGTTAAATAGTAACTTCGAAAAAGTTCTTTGCTCATTATTTTTTTTTTTTTTTTTGGGATATGTGGACCAAAGCATAAGTAATTTTAGTGTTATAGTTTTTGACCAAATGTTAACATTTTTTTTTGCATTAGCCGCATTTATTGACTTTTATATAATTTTTTTAATTTTAAGTCTTAAATCTAATTTGACAATTTTTAACTTTTTTTTTTTGTGTCGAGTTACTCAATAAAGGGGAAAAAATATAATTTTTGGGTTTTTGGTAGAAAAAAAATTGGTCGAATAACTCAACTAAGGGAAAAAAGTTAATTTTTTTATTTTT
>CM042673.1:56215401-56272854 GCA_023638005.1 Forsythia suspensa
GACCTACTCCCTATTACCCGATTCATCGTAGCTGGCAACCCGAAAATGGTGCGATCGCCCATATAAAAATTAATTTGTTTTTACGTTCATATGTTCAAAATGATAATATTATGGATGAAATCATCGCTTGGCTGCCCATTGTACTATTCATGTTTCATACATAGAACCAACGACACTTTTCAACACCTAACATGCCACATGTTCATACGACGAGACATTGGATGACACCAAGATGTGATATTACCAAGTGTTTCTCATGAAGTCTACTTTGCTTGCCCCTTTGTGGGGCAACATAGTAGATCAGGCACGAGCTTAAAAAACAACGTGTGGTATAGACATATGTACAAGTGGACATGTTTCTTTTGTTCAGACGCATGAGAAAGGGGTATGATAATCTAAGAGCTTTTATTACTCGGTCGAAACAATATCTTGGCATTTCCACGGAGTTTTGATGGCTACTGACTAGACTCGCTACTAAAATGATGAATCTGGACTAGCAATACAACAAGAAAGCAAAATTTCACAGACACAATAGAAAATCACAATTGTTTTCGCATAAAAATGCCATGTTTGTCCATTTACATTGTATATATTGCATTATTTTTGCTTCGTGAGATGTATTAGCATCTTTTACAACTCTTAAACAAACAGGGTAATGTGCAATAAACTTGAGCCTTCAAGACTACATAGGGCAATTGACAAGATGCACATCGGATCTCTAGTTGAAGAGCGTGACACAATCGCTTCATCGTGGCCGGAAGAGATGTCCAATACACTAGCTTCATGTGATTTCAATATGTGTTTCACGCTCGTAGACATTGGTGTAGAAGGCATCGCCCACGACGTACCGAATGTTGATGACAACAAAAAGCATAGTAGAAACATAATTTTCCAATGCCTGCATTGCAAATACTACATGATTGACGCAGATTCCGCAGACAGGAATGTTTCATGTGATGTAAAGACAAAGGGGTGGATATCGATACCATCTCTAGGATTTTAGATGTAGCATAATCTTCGACGCCATGATTCACCACGCAATCCTAAAAAGCTGCTCAATTATCTCTATTTGTTGTTTCGGAATGTTATTGAACGCATGTTTGGGTGTTGGATAAAATTCAACATGTGGGGCCAAACATGTATATATTAAAAAATGTGGTGCTATCTTAAAGGTTTTAGTCAATAAAGTGATCCACTAAAGACTATTTTGGACTAATGGGTATTAAGTGTCATGAGATTAAAGTGTGAAGAGACGGATACAATGTTTTTAAATTGATGAGGGCCGATTTAACAACATTGAAACATAATAATCTGCCCCTGTGATTATATATACGTGTCATGGTCCCCAATTGGCGTGGCTTTTCACAACTCTTTGTATCCCCATCAACAAGAAACACTAAGGAGAAAACCACGGATCAATTGGAAGACCATAACCCGATTCGATCAAATGCAGAATCATGGATTGATGCACGCTTCGCTCAAAGATTAATCTTGGTAATTACTGCGCATGATGGTTTTAAGTCATAGATATGTAATCATTCATATTTATGAATTGTGAATTAATTCTAACAAGTAAGTATCGAGCCACCTTCATGTTGTATTATCGATCAAGATTTATATGGACATGATGCATATTTTTCGAAATTCGTAATATTAATTTTGAAATATGCATATATCGGTATTATGTTAAAGTGGAATTTCAAAGTTCAAAATTAAATTTGTATATTGATTTTTCCATGTTCGATAAGTTTATGAAATCTATGTAGAAATTGTGAATCAAAAATGAAATTCCAATTGAATATGGGTTTCTATTTTCGCAATATATGAATTGATTTCAAGATGCGTATGTATATATATTGTTCAAGAAATATGGGTTTTTTTTTAACATGGATTAATTTGGTCGATATGTTTGGGATTTTATGGTCGGATCTTGTGGTTGATGATTAAGATATGGATTGGGCTTTGTTGTCATAAAAAAAAAAAAAAAAAGGAAAGGAAAGTAGTCAAGTCTTGCCAAGAATGGCCGTAGTGAAAACTGCAATACGTGAGATGGCAGGCAGATCGGTCATGCGCCCGGCCAGGCTCTCTGTCTCGTGAGGAAAAGCCCGGCGTGACTGGGGTTTCAAAACCCCAGTACATTGCGATTTTCATTTTTGGGCCAAGGACTTCTTTCGGAAATTAGAACTTCTAAAGGGCTTCTTTGTAATTTGTAAAAATTTGGTTTATTTAACCCTACGGTCCTCATGGTCTTTTCCTCATTTAATTAAATCCTAAAGTCTTAAAACCATTTAAGTTGGCCCTTTAAACTTACAATTTATAAAATAAGTCCCTATAGTTTTAGTAATCACTTAAGTTGGGCCTCTTAAAGTTCTGAATTTTATGATTCGGTCCTAAAGTTTAAGATTTTAATTAATTGGCCACTAAAGTTTTGGTAAAATTGTAATTTAATCATTCAAGCTTAAAATCTTTAATAATTGGCCAATCAAGTTTAATTAAATTACAATTTAACCCTCAACAATGATTACTTAATCCTAAAGCTTTGAACTTCAAAAAATTCAAATCCTAAAGTTTTAAAGATATGCAAAACAGTTAATTCATGTTCAAATTTTGGTATGATGGACTCTTTTGAGAAATATAATATTCCAAAAGTGAATTGATTGAAGCAACATGTTACCAAAGTAACCTCTCTTGTGGAAATTAATTAACTTTGAATATTATAAGGTTTTTGTGTGTGTTGTTCATGCGGATATTGATCGGCCCAAAGGAATGTCAATGTTTGGTGGAATTTCACATGCACTGTGATGATAAACGCGTGTGATTATTTGGTTTAACGTGTGATCAATAAATCGGTCCAAAGAAAGGTTTATTGATTGACATGTCTTATTGTCGATGTTTGATTGCCACATCGAGGTACCACTTACAGTGATGTTTACGTCCAAAGACTAAATATTGATGTTGTGCTAGGTATCTTGTGATGGGCCTTACCAATATATTTGAAATTATTATTTGCATAATGAAGTACTAATGTAAGCTATTTCTATCTCTTTCTCTATCTGACTCATTCATCCACTTCTACAATATCTGCAAATATCAATTCAATCCCCATGCTTAATGGGTCAAACTTCAAGAATTGGAAAGAGAACGTTTTAATTGTTCTTGGGCGCATGGATCTCAACCTTGCTCTCGGGATTGAGAAACACGCTTCTCTTACGGATGTAAGTTCACACGATGACAGGAGGAACTTTGAGAAGTAGGAGCGCTCAAATCGCATGAGTCTTATGATCATTAAGCGCGGCATTCGGAAGCTTTAGAGTCGCGATATCACGAGGAGGTAATTGATGCCAAAGAATTTCTTCTTTGAAATTGAAAAGCGTTTCTTGAAAAAAACGATAAAGGTGAAACAAACGCGCACGCACGCAAAGCTTGATTTCAATGAAGTATAAAAGCAAAGGGAACATAAGGGGTACATCATGGATGTCTCATGCGCTTCAAAACTTAAGGCACTAAAGCTCGACTTGTGCGATGACTTGCTCGTGCATTTAGTATTAATATCGCTTCGCACATTTCAATCAATTTAAGGTGGGTTATAAGCGTCAAAAGGAGAAATGGACTCTAAATGAGCTCATTTCTTATTGTGTGCAAGAGGAAGAAAGGTTGAAGCGGGACAATGAAATTACTAATTTGGCAAGTACCTCAAAGATAAGGGCAAGAAAAGAAAAGCGAGAATATGAAAGCGCTAAGGGTCGAGCGGAAGAAACAACATAAAGACAAAGAGGTTGTTTCTTTTGCCAAAAGCCACGGACATTTAAAGAAGGATTGTACCAAATATAACGCTTGGCGTGCAAAGAAAGGTACATTTCTTAATTTGGTGCATTACGAGGTTAATTTAGCTTGATGCCTAGAAACACTTGGTGGTTAGATTACGGTGCTACTACTCACATAAGTGTTTCTATGCAGGGGGTTCACTGAAAAGAAAGCAAATGATCTTTGAAAGATTCATCTTTGTGGTGACGTAAAATCGGTGGAAGTTGAAGCAATAGGCACTTTTAGGTTATTGTTGGGAATTTGGTTTTTATTTGGATTTGAAAGACACTTTTGTTATATGCAAATCGTTTTAGGCGAATTTAGTTTCTATTTCCTTATTGGACAAATTTGGATATCATTGTTCTTTTAGAAATTGTGGTTTAGTCTTTCATTAAATTCAAATATTGTTGTTTGGTTCATTATGTTCATCGATAACTTATATTTGCTTGATACTATTGCGTCATATAATGAAACCTTGCATGTGGAATCACGTGGTACTAAGCGAAAATTAAATAAAGAAAATTGGCAAAATTATGGCAAGCGCTTAGGTCACATCTCAAAACAAAGAGTTGAGCGACTTGTGTCGGATGGCATTTTGGATTCCACGGACTTTCTGAGACTTTGATGTTTGTATTGATTGTATCAAGGAAAAGCAGACCAAAACAAAAAGGTTAGGTGCCAATAGAACTTGGACGTCTTAGAATTGATACACACGAGATATTTGTGGACCGTTCCCTACGACTTCTTGGAATGGTCAACAATATTTTATATCATTCACAGAGCGATTACTCACGTTATGGGCATCTATATCTTATTCATGAAAATCGAGTCCTTTGGACATGTTGAGGCTTTCAAAAGTGAGTTGAGAATCAACTCGACAAAAGGATTAAAAGCGTTAGGTGCGATCGTGGTGGTGAGTACTACGGCGGATATGACGGTTTAGGTGAACAACGTCGGGACCATTTGCTAAATTCCTAGAGGAATGTGGAATCGTCACGAGTACACCATGCCGGGATCACCTAGCATGAATGGTGTGGTGAAAGAAAACGAGAACTCTTAAGGACATGGTAAGGAGTATGATTAGTCATTCTACTTTACCAAAATCACTCGGGAGAAGCATTAAAATTGCGACTTATATTACGAATAGAGTACCAACTAAATCGCTACTAAAACACCTTATGAGCTTTTGGATGAGGTGAAAACCTGTTTCTAAAGCACTTCCACATTGGGGATGTCCGGTGAGGCTAGGCCTTATAGGCCACATGAAAATAAATTGGACTCCAAAGCTGTAAGCATCTATTTTATTGGTTATTACGAGCGATCAAGGGCTACAAATTTTATAATCCCACACTTAAGTCAATTTTTGAAGCAGGAGCGCAACATTTTTTGAGGATGTTGAGTTTGGGGAGAAATAAGGTTAGAGACATTGTCTTTGAGGAAGAAGGCGAGGAAGGATCGATTTCGATTCCTACTATTACTTTGACAATGTGCGAGGTTTCTATACCGTCATTGATCGAGAAGTATATCGAGAACCTCGAGAAGATAATGTTGAAGAACCTCCCACCATTCTAGAAGTACAAACTCAACAACCTCAAGAACCAATACCATTAAGAAGATCCACTCGAGAAAGGAAAAATGCTATTTCGGATGACTTTATAGTATTTCTCCAAGAACATGAGGAAAATAATGGAATGATGGAAGATGATCCAATCAATTTCCATCAAGGCCATGAAGGGTTCTGATTCTCAAAAGTGGATTGATGCCATGAATGAAGAGTATAAGTCTATGCAAGACAATAAAGTTTGGGATCTTGTCCCATTACCAGAAGGTGCGAAGCCCATTGGTTGTAAATGGATTTTTAAAACCAAAATGGATTCGAAAGGTAATGTGGAAAGATATAAGGCTCGTCTTGTAGCTAAAGGCTTTACACAAAAGGAAGGCATTGACTTCAAAGAGACTTTCTCTCCGGTTTCAACGAAACACTCTTTCAGGACAGTCATGGCACTTGTTGCACATTTTGATCTTGAGTTACATCGGATGGATGTTAAGCAGGCGTTTCTCAATGGAGACATTGATGAGACAATTTATATGGTGCAACCAGAAAACTTCGTGTCAGGAGACTCGAAGAATATGGTTTGCAAATTAAAGAAATCTATCTATGGACTCAAGCAAGCTTCCGTCAGTGGTACTACAAATTTCATCAAGTGATTATCTCGTTTGGTTTTGAGATAAATATTGTTGATGATTGTGTATATCACAAGTTCAGTGGGAGTAAGCATATTTTCCTGGTTTTGTATGTTGACGACATACTGCTTGCCACTAATGATATAGGCATGTTGCACGAAACCAAGAGTTTTTTTTTGTCAAGGAATTTTGAGATGAAAGATCTTGAGGATGCCTCTTTTGTATTAGGGATTCGGATACACAGGGATCGCTCTCGGAGTATTCTTGGATTGTCGCAAAAAAGAGCTATATCGATAAAGTTCTTAAAAAGGTTTGGCATGCGGGATAGTAAACTAGGGGACACCGCTGTTGCTAAGGGAGACAAATTCGGTCTCAATCGATTGCTAGAAAATAATCTTGAAGTTAAGGAAATGCAGAAGATTCCCTATGCATCATTTGTTGGGAGTCGATGTATGCTCGAGTTTGTGCACGTCGGATATAGTATTCATTGTTGGAATCTTTGGCGAGATATTTAGTAACCACAGGATGAATCATTGGATAAGCGACAAAAAGGGTTATGAGGTACTTGAAGAGAACAAGAGATTGCATGCTTACATACAATGACAGATCGGATCGATTAGAGATCGTAGGGTATTCGATTACGATTTTGCGGGATGCCAAGAGCGATAGAAAATCCACTTTGGTGCATATATACGCTGTTGGAGGAGCTATTTCTGGAGGAGTGCTAGCGGACACTCGTAGCTTTTCCACTATGGCGCAGTAATTTGTAGCATGTTATGAGGCATCTAATCATGGGATATGGGTGCGAAATTTTTGTCATTTGGGCTGCGCATTACGAATGGCATTGAAAGACTATTAAAGTTATATTGTGGCAATAAACTGCGTGCTATATTCTAATAACAACAGGGAGTTCAACTAAGTCAAAACACATTGACATTAAGTTCACGGTTGTGAAAGAAAAGTGCAGAATGGAATGATTTCCATAGAGCATATTGGGACAAACTCCATGATTGCGGATCCGCTTACTAAAGGATTACCACGAGGTTTTTCATGAGCACACTTTGTTCATATGGGTGTTGTATTTCTTGAGGATATCATGTTTTAGTGGGAGTTTGTATTTTGGTTGCTTTATGTTTGTTTTGGACACATTTGTGTATTTGGATAATTTTTTGTCATGCGAAATAAAGTATTGATTCATTCCATTACATTTACATTATGTTTGGTATTGATCTCACTTAAGGAATAAAGTCGGACCAATTGAAAATAGACATGTATGGATCACATAACATGTAATTTTCATACTACACTCTCATGATTGATCTATGTCATTTGGTTGTATTAGTGTATGTGACCATTGATGGATTTAGTTACGATTAATGTAACGAAAGTCGCTTTGATCCTACATTGATATGATTGATGGGCGAGATTGTTTGGAAATACCCCTTAATGGTGATAGCAAAATTTTGAGCTCATAAAGTTGTGCACATTTATAAGGATACATGTATGGCCCGGTGGGAGATTGTTGAATAAAATTCAACATGTGAGACAAACATGTATATATTAAATGTGTGGTGCTATCTTAAAGTTTTAGTCGATAAAGTGATCCACTAAAGACTATTTTGGACTAATGGGTATTAAGTGTCATGAGATTAAAGTGTAGAGGCGGATCTGATGTTTTAAATTGATGAGGGCGATTTAACAACATTGAAACATAATAAGCATCCTGCGTTATATATACAGTCATGGTCCCCAATTGGCGTGGCTTTTCACAACTCTTTGTATCCCCATCAACAAGAGACACTAAGGAAAACCACGGATCAATTGGAAGACCCTCTTGATTCGATCAAGCGAATCATGGATTCAGATGCGCTTAAACCGGTATTAATCTTGGTAATTATAGCATGATGGTTTTAAGTCATAGATATGTAATCATTCATATTTATGAATTCGGTAGATTAATTCTAACATGGGGTGTGTAAACAATGGTTATAAATTGCGGAAAGATTGCTACAATGCAAATTCGAAACACAAGTTGCAATTGTGTTAGGAGCGATGGCGGTCCACAGCGTTCTGCGCAAGGCGAGGTTCTTGATGAAGGTTTTGAGTCAAGCTGCGGAAGGACTAGAACTACATTCCCGAAATGGAGGGTGGCGCAATAGGGATCGGTGTAGTTGCTCGAACCGAGAGACCGATATTGGGATGCGATATACAATGCAATTATGACCGAGATTTGTGCACACCACGCGTACTTAAAAATGTGTAGAACAAAAATCATGTTGAGTTATTCATTTGTTCTACATGTGCATGCCCCTCTTTGATTTATTATTTATTTTTGCTAATTGGAACGAATCAACGTGTTAATAGACAACAATATACTACATTTATATCTTACAAATTGTGAGGCACACAATGTGATTGAAATTATATATCGATATTTAATAAATTGTTTATGAGCTCCTTTAACACAGTTTATTAATAAAAATGGCGTGTGACGTGTGTACATTTTGCGAACACGTGGGACCGTAACATCTTTGAAATAAACAACAAAGAAATATTAGTAGACCTTACCGGTATTTCAAAGGAAATGTGCTTTTCATTAATCATTTCCAATTCCTTTTTTTCCCTTCGGTAAAGTTCCTTGTCATTTCTCAATGTTCCAATTTTGATTTATTTTTGTAAAAGATGAAACAAACTCACTCATTCACAAAAATGTCAAAAAGCTAGTTATTGATTGAGCAGTGAATCTTGCATACTCTTACTAAATTGGATTGAGTTGTTATGTGGTCGATATTGTTGTTGAGAAGCTCAACACACATTAATGTTGTGGATAACAACTATCAATAAATTGTGCGCACAAAGTATATAAAAAGTTGTCATTGCTCGACTTTCCTCTATTGTTACCCTTGTTGGAATTCTTCTCATAACATCATCCATATTTTCTATAGTTAAAGGCGAGAATTGGATGGCGATACTTGTCCATCATCTTTTACGGACTTCTTGACAAGAATTGTATCTCAAACATCATTAAGTTTCAATTTCGCATTCCCCATGGAATTGCTATGATTGCTCTTAAATACTTTCAACTATTTGGTAGTGAGGCCAAGAGAATTAGAGTACAAACTTCATCCTCAAACATAATCTCCACGAGACCAATTGATTGGCGATTGTATTGAATTTATTAAGATGCTCTACTAAGAAGTACCTTCTACCATCTTGATTGAATAGCTTCTTTATCGAGATAAACTTTATTGCACGCTAATGACTTCTCATACATGTCGATAATACCGTCATCAATTCTAAAGTGGGTTTCTCCTTTGCAACGTTATGAGCCACATTCTTCAACATGATGTTAGCGAATTACTCCTAACACATGTCTATCGAGAAGGTTTTAGTCATCATCATTTCTACGTTTATGGTTTCTCATACAGCGTGCTGGTGTATCTTTTACTTTAAAGATAACACTTTATCGCATCTTCTAGAATGAAAACCCACACCATCAAACTTGGTGATTCCAAGTATTGATCATCAATAATCGCTAGCCATCGCTCTTAATCGAACTTCTCTCAAATTCGTCACTTTTTGGATAATAATTTCGTCTAGAAATAAGCATTTGATCTTGATCTTAACCATTGGATTTGATCTTTAATCAGTTTTGAATTTGCTATCCAAATTTCACGATGATTGGGCGCGAGCTGAGATATAAGCGTTTGATTATTCTGCATTTGTTTGTCCAAATTGCTGAATTTGCTATAGTGTTGCTCTCGAATTTTCTCTCTATTTTTGGTGAGTTGGGTTCTCTCCTTCATGCACTCACACATGGGTTCTAATCCGTAGAACTTAGCTATGATACCGGTTGTTAGGATTAGAGCAATGAATAGAAAGGCAAAAAATAAAGAACACGATGATTTATACATGTTCGCTTCAATGTGAGACTACGTTATGTCTTGACCGTTGAAGTATTTTTACTATATTGAATGATGATCATTGTTTACAAGAGATTAATCATATATATACCAATCCAATAAGAGATCCTAATTATAATAATGAAACTCTAAGAAAATCAATTAAGGTTTTCTAGTTATAAAGAAATAGTAGGACAACATAACTATAAAGACAAAATCTCAAAAATACTTGGAGACTAATTAGGCTCACACGCCTTTATGAAGAGCATGAAAAATTTGCTTCATCGGGAGGAAGGGATATCCAAAACAAAATTTTCCGACTTCATGTGATTTCAATATGTGTTTCACGTTTGCATTGGTTGGGTACGAAAGAACATGGTACAACAACCAAATATTGGCGACAACGATAACCAAAGTAGAACATAATTTTCCGATGCGTGTAGGTCGATATATTACCTGGTTGACGCGGAATTTTCGCATAGGCAATGTTTCATGGGATCATACAAAAAAGTGGATATTAGATACCATATCCGAGATTTTAGGTGCGACATAACGCCGAACACCCGTTCACCATGGAATCTAAAAACAGTTCAATTACCTACATTCGTTTGTCTTTGGAATGTTATTAAACACACATTCGAGGTGTGGGAAAAATACTTTAAAATTATGGACATAATACCACGATAGAAATTGAAACAAAAGTTGCAATTATGTTAGCGATGATGGCGGTCTACAATTTTCTGCATAGAACGCCGATGTACTTGATGAAGGGTTTGAGTTAGGCGAGGGCGAGAACTACATTCCTTAAATGGAGGGTGATGCAATTGATTATCTAATGCAGCGACGAATTCGTAGATCCTCGAACAAAGACCAGGAATTGGATGCAATACATAATGCAATTCTGACGAGATTTACTAACGACATTATTTATGTGGCGAGAAATACATTGTTAGGGGTATTTTGGTCCATGTATGAAATAATTCCAATTCGATAGCATAAATGGCGTGTGTAGAGATGGTAATGATTTGGGCCGCCCATCATTGACCAAGTAAAAAACGGACCGGGCGAACTGTCGAATGACATACCTACATCTCGAGGCCAAGGCCGTAAAATGACACACCCGGTCGAGCAGGGCTTGGCCCGTGGTCTAAATTGGTCCCTAGCTTTAAGTTGGGGATCAAAAATTGCAATTAACAATTACATTTCATATATATATATATATATATATATATATATATATATATATACATATATATATTTTAACTTTACAAAAAAAAAAATTGAATTTCACGTGGGTGGTGGCTCAAACGTGTGTGCCCATGACCCACGAGCCGATCAAACCTACTTTTTACAAGGGTGGCCGGACCCTATATGACACGGGCGAGCCGGCCGACTCGACCCATTGCCATCTCTAGGCGTGTGTATGTGCTCACATTTTGCAGACATTGGTATATGAGTGGACCCTACCATTATATAAAAGAAAAAGTGCTTTTGTTTTCATTGATAATTTCTATTACTTTTTCCTTTTCCTTTTAGTAAAGTTCTTTGTAGTTTCTCATTTTTCCAAGGGTTTACATTTCCTTTATTGTGAATAATAGTTTTTTTAATATGTGCGTTGTACTTAGTATTACTTGAATATATCGTATAAAAAATTTTGAATGTATAATATGTAAATAATAAATATGAAAAACATATTTTTGAACATACTATTTAATACAATTAATTAAGTGAAATGCTAAAATTCTATTAAGAAAAGCATAACCAAATAAACACATAACTAGTACAAAAAAATTAAATAACTATGATTAAGTAAACAATCTTTGGATATTGGTAAAGTCATGTGGTAAAGTGACCATTTTATATTTTATTGAATTGCACTACTTGAGAATTTGAATTCGACCAAACCCTCATTCTTTAAATTCGGCTCCAACTTTTCAACTTTTTTACTAGTAACTCAAAAGTCAAATATTAAAGAATTGTGTACAATTTGCTTATAACATCAAATAAAAAAAAAGATTGGTGAAAAATTGAATGAAAATATGGACGAATGTGTGAATAGTAAAAGAAAAAAATAAGGAAAAAATAATGACATTTATTTAGAATAATCGTAATAAATAATTCGGTAAAAGTGAAGTGGAGCTAATTGTGGACAATTTTCTTATAAGATAAAAAAAAAAAAGTAGTAAAAAATTGAATGAAATTCTAATTTGCTACTAAAGGTGTAAAGAAAAACAAATAAGAAAAAAATTAAAGGAAAAACAATTTGGTCAAAATGGGCTAGCACACAATTTTAAAAAAAAAGGTAAAAAGGGCTAAAATCCATTTATGGCATGTATCTCGACAAACACACACACCTTATTAAAATTTTAAAGTTTGGATTGGAGAAAAAAAAAAAAAAAAAGATTTTTGGTCTTATTAATTTTTTGTTCAAAAAAAAAAAAAAATTTGATTCTCAAACATCTTCCAACATATCTATTTAATAGCATTTATTTAGAATAATCTATAATAAATAATTCAATAAAAGTGAATTTGGATCTAATTGTGTACACTTTTGCTTAAAAGATGGAAAAAAAAATTAGTAAAAATTGAATGGAATTTAGGTGTAAAAGAAAAATAAATAAATAAATAAAATAAAGACTTTTTTTTTTTTGGTCAAAATGAGCTAATTGACACACACCACAATAAATAAATAACAAAAAAGTAAAATAATGGGCTAAAGCCCATTTATGACGTGTGTATGTAACACACTTCACAATAAAATTATGGCATGTGTCACCATAAAAAAATAAAATGTTGTTGTTTGTCGAGCTGCTCGACAAACAATATATATAAAAAATAAATTCAAAATGTTCTTAAAAAAAAAAAAAAATTGGTTTTTGTCGAATAACTTGACAAATTAAGTAATTTGACCCAATTTGGAACTTACATTTGTCCGCTCGACCAAAAAAAAAAAAATTGGTATGGGGGCGATTTGTAGAGCTACTAGACAAAAAAATTATAAAAATAGTATATGGACAATGTTGGTGATTGACACAAAAATTGCCATTTGATGAAAACTAAGAAAAAAAAGTATTTGGCGGTGTAGAAACGCTAAAAAAAAAAAAAAAAAAATATTTGGTATTTTGTCGAGTTGCTCGACAAAACTAAGGTAAAAAATTGGTATTTAGCGGTGTCGAAATTGCTTTCGACAAAAAAAAGTCAAAAAAAAAAAAAAACTAAATTTAATAAAATTGAATTTGCATATTAAATGGCTAAAAATGTGAAAAATTGGTCCAAAATTGGTGTGGAAATTTTAAGCCGTTTGGATTGGAGAAAGAAAAGAAAAATGAGGAGAAAAAAAATGTAAAAGGCCCATTTGCTTGGAACCAAAATTGGTTTCAATTTACATCGAGAATCCCGAGCAAAATTAAGGGAAATTTTTTAAAAATTGCATTGTGTTGAATGTCAAAGCGGTGTGTTTTGGACGAAAATTCTATAGTGAAAATTTTAGGACTCTTATATTATTGTAGGAATATAAATAAAATTAGGCAAAGACTTGTACCTTGCTTTCTTCTTTTTTTAAATCATAGGCTAACTCATTTATTCATTAAAAAATGTCAAAAAGCTACTCATTTTTTGAAAGACTTGGGTGATATTATTTGTACAATTGCAATAAAATCATATTCTATAAAGAAATTTCAAAATAATATAATAAAATTTTTGATCGAAGATATTAATTGATACATTATATCGTAAGTACAATATTGACTAAAAGAAAAAAAATTTAAAACTATCATAAAATAATAAAATCTAAAAATTACCAAATTCTGTAAGAGTTCTTTTGGAAAATATAGATTTAAGTCCAACCAGTGATGATTATTGTAAAAGGATTAGTATCGTATATTATGCAAGTGCAGTGGGCTCTATAATGTATGGAATGGTTTCCTCATCAATGTCTTGAGCAGATTTGGCATATGTTTGATAGTGCTGAAATTATTTTTTAATTGCTTATATTATAAGTTGTTGGTAAATGTGTGGATAAAAAGTAGGTTGTAAGTTGTAGATCTTATAAAATGTGTGGATAAAAATATGTTTGTAGTTTATTAAATTTAAAATTATAATTTAAGCATGCCAAAACATATGTTTATTCAAACTCATGTGAAAGTCACTGGGACTGCCTTGGAATGGCTTATAAAATACTTAAAAATGTATTGAGGCTGAGGATATTGCATAAATTGAGGCTATAAAAATTGTGGTTAATTGCATGTTTGATAGTCTAAAATTATTTTTAAGTTTTTATAATTAAGTATGTCTTATTGAATATACGAATAATAAGTGAGTAATGTCGTTATGAGTTATATGAGATATATAGATAAAAAAATATGTTTGTTAATTTGGCCAATATAAATCATAATTTAAGCTTTGCTGAACATACTAGGTATGCTTTCTGAAGTTGGTAACTTAGATAATAATGATGTGTTATATTATGATATGTCAAAGCTCAATTTTTCAAAGTAAAAATCTAGTTTATAATGATAGGACAAAACATATTAGCACAAAGTTTCACTTTATTAGAGATCATCTCTAGAGGATTGATCAAATTGAAAAAAAAATTCTACAGAATATAATTCAAGTGATATGATAACAAAGGTTTTGGCACTTAATAAGTTTAGAAATTTCTTAACTTCTCTTAAAAATTTTGTGGGTGATCATTAATGCAGGTGCACAAAGCGATAAAACAAGAAGAGAAGGATACTGGCAATTTGGTATTAATGAAGAGAAGGATACTAGCACTTTGGTATTAATTATGATTGCATCAAGGTGGAGGTTGTTGGAACTTAATGTGATGCAACATTAAAGATTGAGGACCAACTATGAAACAATCAATATATGATTGTGCGCCTATGATTAATTAAATGCCTTTGCTACATTCTTGCCACGTGATTCAACTGTGTTCATCTTTCTATACTCTCTTCATCTCTTTTTGTTGGTGGAATTTGTTTAATTTTTTAACACAGATAAGAAAAAGTGAATCGTGTGGACGAACACACTTTGTAACCTTTTTATGACTTTTGCCTTGTATGAGCTGTACCCCATATTCAATAATTAGTAGTCTTGTTCCTTTTCTGGTTTACACGCTCCATTTCCATGGCTTCAAAGCTATAAGCTTCTCAATTGTTGGTTATTTTTTTTTTTTTTTTTAAATCCACTCCTTTTGATTATCTTCCGTTTTTTCCCTGCAATTTGTGCATCCTTTCACTATGTCATCAAAACAGGGAGATATTTTGCTGGATGAACTCCTTCGAAATGTGATCCGGTATATATATTCTGTGTCCTCCCCCAGTACACTTGTAATTGATGCGTTAGAGAGTCATGGCTCTTTTAACTTAAAAGATATTGGAATTGATGGAATCAGAATTTTTTTGCAAGAATTAGTGTCATTTGAAAAAGAGGTTAAGGTATTCTTCAAAGTCCCAAATCAGCAAATGATATCCCATATTAGTCCTACTCCCAATCCTAATCAAGTTGTTGCGGCCTTTATCAACTTTCTCCTCCTAATGCTAGAACTCATCCTACGTATTGATCCAGATTTAATTGCTTGTGTCAAGGGTTCAATTCTCCGGACAGAGCTTGGATTTCTTATCTTTTTCTTGGCGATACAGCAATGCATTTGCAGTCCACCAACAATATATTGATAGATATCGAAGCTGTGGTTAATGAGGTTGGAACTTTCTTTTATCCCTTCTTTTCACCACTCTTGTATTTATTCTGATCATTGAGGGAAAGAAATAAAGGATTCCGACTCTTCAGCCAAGAATGCAATGACGGATATGGTCAATGAGGTACGAAGTTTCATGCATTCCGACTTTTCCAACTTTCTTGAGGTTCCCACTACTGAGGTGGAAGAAGCCAAGAATGCAATGACAGATATCAAAGCTCTGGTCAATGAGCTAGGAAGTTTCTTAGTTCCGGATATTGGAATATTGGATCTTGCTCTTTCCAATTTGCTACCAAAGTTTGAGCTCCTGAAACCAAAGATCAAGGAGCACTGCATCAGAGTCTCAAACATGCCAATTGATATGGCTCCAAACACTGCTCTGGTTTCACTCTTCATTTTTTATTCCGTTCTTGATGATCTCATGTTCCTAATCAATAACAAGTCTGACAGGGTTGTTGATGTGAACGATCAAATTGTAATGCTCCACGAGGAGCTAATGTTGTTAGGATCTTCCGTTACGGATATAGCTGTGCAGCAGGAAGCAGGACATGAGGACATTTTGATACGAGCCATAGACATAGCATATGAAGTTGAATATGTTATCAACTCATTTCCTCATGTTTGGTATCTCACCCTCAGGCTCCCTCAACTCATTGAGAAGGTTCAACTTATTAAGAACAAAATTGATGTAGCTGGAGTGCCAGAAGTTTCAAAATATCCTGGTGAACAAGTATCGTTGCAATCTAAAGAACCTCCTATTCTGGAAGACATTGTTGTGGGGTTTGACAAGGAGGCACCGAAATTGCAGAACAACTTGTTGGAGGAACACAGCAACTGCAACTTATTTCCATCTTTGGAATGCCTGGACTTGGTAAGACGACTTTAGCAAATAAAGTTTATAATAATTCCTCTGTTGTCTATCATTTTTTGAGCGTGCTGGTGTGTTATTTCTCAAACATATAATAAGAAAGATATTTTGATTGCCATTTTGAGCTCGATAAAAACCTTAAGAAAGAAAATTTTGAGAATAGGGACGATGAAAGTTTGGCGGAAGAACTTTACAAAAGTTTAAAACGAATGCGATACCTTATTGTCATGGATGACATATGGGATACGGAAGTGTGGGATGATTTGAAAAGATATTTTTCAGATGATGGAATTGGAAGCAGAATCTTATTCACCACTCGGAATAAAGAAATTGGTTTAGAAGCTTCACCTTGTAGGGTCATAATTCCACTTCCTTTTCTATCGAAAGATGAATGTTGGGAATTATTACAAAGGAAAGTGTTCCAAGATAAAAATTGTCCTCAAGAGTTGCTAGACATTGGGAAGCAAATTGCAGCAAATTGTCGCGGCTTACCCCTTGCAGTGGTCGTGATAGCTGGAGTTCTTGCAAATATGGAGAAGAAAGAACACTTGTGGGAAAAAGTTGCAAGAAATTTAAGTTCACATATATCCCAAACCCAAGACAGGAGTATCCAGTTATTAGAACTTAGCTACAAGCATTTACCAATGCATTTGAGACCATGTTTTCTATACTTTGGAGCATTCCAGGAAGACATGGAAATCGATCACGAAAGTTGATATCGCTATGGGTGGCGAAGGATTTGTAAAGAAAGAAGAGCATAAAAGCTTAGAGGATGTGGCAGTAGAATATCTGATGAAACTAATTGATAGGAGCTTGGTACTTGTTGCCAAAAGAAGATTTGATGGTGGGGTCAAAACTTGTAAGATTCATGATCTATTGCGTCAAATGTGCTCAAGAATAGCTGAAGAAAATAACTTTTGAAGGTGGTCAAAGTGTAAGTTCACTGTTTCTCTAATTTTTTTTCTTTGCTTTTCGTCCATTTTTGTTTTAGCCTACTAATAATGCTTACACTATTTGATGACCGCATCAATTATGTGATTATGTTGTTATCGATAATGATGATGATCCACTATGGTCCTTCAGTCTATTGACGTATCAGCAACAACATCGTCTGATTATCAACAACGACCAATCTCATTCTCGCTCACTACATTTTGGCCCACATATGCGCTCTCTTCTATGTTATTTTCTTCTGCCGACCACAATTATCTCATGCAGCTGCAAAGTTGTTAGGGTCTTAGATTTTTCAAAATCTTCCGTGGTTGTAGTGTAAATGGAATTGAAAATCTGTTTCACTTGAGGTACTTGACAATTTCGGGAGACTACCACCAATGGAAAGCTTCCTGAGACTAGAATGTCTTGTTGTGCACTCTATTGATGAAATTGAAATACCCGATATCCTTCTTAATATGCTAAGTTTGAGACACATGCATTTCCTTGATGGTGGGTACTTTAGTGCATCTTGCCTTGACAAGCAACTAACAATGAGAGCTTCAAATAAATAATAACCTCTGAGTATTTACGTGATTAGAATTTCAATGAAACAGATCTGAAAATTTTGAGATGTTAGCCCAATCTTGTGAGACTTAAAGTCGGTATTCGATCTTCACTCAATTATTCTTTCGACTTCCTTAATCAGCTCGAATCACTGAAGCTCGAATCAGCGCTCTATCGTCCAGTTTCTTGATCGCCCTTAAATCTCAAACAATTGACTCTAGGCGATGCACACATATCTCGAGAACAAATGGAGATAGTTGGGAAATTGGAGTACCTTGAGGTTCTCAAATTACAATATGTTGTCTTTGAGGAGAACAATGGGACACAAGTGAAGGTGGATTCCCACAACTTAAATTCTTGAAACTATATGAAGTAAAATTGTAGAATGGAATGCCGAATGTGATCATTTCCCAAGACTTCAACAACTAGTATTGGAATTCTGCAACTGTTTGAAGATGATCCCTCTCAATTTAGGTGATATTCCAACGCTACGGATGATTGTGGTATATAAGTGCAGAAGCTATCGAAGACTCTGCTAAGAAAATTCAGGAAGAACAACAGGACAATGGAAATGAAGAGCTTGAATTCATCATAATCTCTGCTACCAACAGGAGAAATTAGTTTTGCGGTATACTACGATTTCTTAGTATTCCCCTTTCACTTATTTTATTGGATTTTGAACAATTTCTTTTTTTCTTGCAGGAGACATTACCTTGGCAATGTTCACAGACTTTTTAGACGGTAATAAGAGATAGACTCTTCTTGTAATCTTTTTCAAGTTCTCATCTTGGTCCCAAGTATTGTGTGTAACACTAAAACATCAAATAACTTCTACTCTATTTTCGTCTTGTTTTCAAATTAAGGTTGGCTCTATTTGATGAGCTTGTTGATGTTATTCTATGAATTACTATCACACAATGTGCTTTTTGGAGCATTGATTCTCTATTATTTGATCTTTTACAATACTTGAATATTTTAAAACAAATAGGACTAATATAGATCGCCTTATAAGAGAGTCGAGAACTTAGCAAGTTAGAGGAATAAAATTGCAGTAATATGGCCTTAAATCAAGTTATATGTTAACGAGTTTCATGTTGGGGGCATCTTTTCTGGGCCTACACAGTCCCCAGGTATTCAGGGAGGCGTGCAAAGAAATAACTCTGATTCTGATAGGTAGCATCGTGGAACTGCATTTTAGAAGGGTTTAATGCCTTCCCTCAGACACCATTACAGGTGGTGCACAAAGCTGTGAAGAAATATGAAATAGGTAAAGTGACTGATGAGGAAGAAGCCAAGCAGAGGCAGATGAAAGCTATCCTAAACAAGCTTATTCCCCAAAACTTTGAAAAACTGTTTGAGCAAGTTAAGCTGGTCAACATTGAAAATGTTATTACGCTCTCTGGGGTGATCTCACAGATATTTGATAAAGCTCTGACGGAACCCACCTTCTGTGAGATGTATGCTAACTTCTGCTTTCACCTTGCTGCGGAGTTACCTGATCTGAACATAGAAAACGAAAAAATTACTTTCAAGAGATTACTCCTGAACAAGTGTTAGGTAGAATTTGAGAGAGAGAGAGAGAGAGAAAAGAAGAGGCAAATAAAGCTGATGAAGAAGGCGAAGCTAAACTGCCAGAAGGGAAAGGGAGGAGAATAGACTCAGGAAATGTGTAAAATATTAGGTAATTTTAATAAGGGAAATTTGTACTTTCAATCTCTAATTTTTGCAGTTTGTTATTAATCTACCCTCAACTTAACTTAATATTTTAGCACCAGACCAGACATCCCAAATATTTTCAGTTTCTCTATTTTTTTTTAATATGTATTTAATTGTTTTATGTGGGATTTATTTATACGTTTTAAAAAGTTATGGAACTTGTTTTACAATTTTTCTTAGTTTTTGTTTTTTTTTTTTTTGCTTTCTTTTTTTTTTTTATTTAAATAAATAGGAGGCAAATCCGTCATTATCTGTCAATTAGGATGTGATTTGTAATTAAGTGAAAAGTTGGAGATATCTAGTCTTAAAAAATTTGAGGTAAGTAGTAATAAACTGCAAAGATTTGAGATGAAAAGTGCAAATTTCCATGTTAATAATTATTGCTTGACAGAATTTGAATTGAGTTGAATTAATTTAATGTGTAATATTAAGTCTAAAGATGATGTATAAATTCATTTTCAAATGATTTTTAATCTATTTGGGTAATAGCATTTTCTTATTTCTTTATTTAAATGGTAAATTACACTCACGGTCCCAATCATTTCAAGTTGTAACAATTTCGTACCAATTTAATTTTATTTGCACACTGTCACCCTCAACCTTTCAATAATTTGCATATAAAGTCCTTTTTGACAATTTTGTCCACAACTTAAATAAAGCGAAATAACACAAGTGCAAATAAATCATGAACTTTTTTTTTTCAACAGTTTTCGCAAAAAAAATGTGTCATCGGATGCCAAACCTTCTAATCTTGGCACCTCGTCCCTCGATATATGTCTTGTAGAAAGGACATTTGAACCCTTGGAGGTTGGATGGATTTCGTCCAAATATTTATTAGTTGAGCAAAGTCAAATCGTGATTTAAATTTAACCAATTTAACAAAGACAAAATAATCTCTTCATATTCATTTATTTAAAGCAATTAAAAAAAGAAGAAACAAAAAAAATCATCTTAGACCTCGCCCCTTGACCATTGACCACCATTGACCCGAATATATATGCGAAATTGAGGGGATTTCTTCTCCCGTGTTTCGATTCAAACCCCTTGAGGTTTAGCGGTTTCTTGATAGGAATGAAACTCTACAACTCCAAGATAAAACAAAGACAAAAGACACGTTTTGAAAAGGGGATAGGGCAATATAAAAGTCAGATAATAGACATATCGCATGAGGCGAATTTTGAGAACAAGATACAAAGGAAGAATCGAAGATTAAAGATTCTTGAGCTGGAATCATGTGTTTTATTTATTTTCTTCTTCTTCTTTCATCGGAACATGATGAATTCGATAATTTTAATAATTAACGAAATTATGTCCAATTAATTTACTTATTGCTAGGATGAATGATGAAACCTCATACTTATAATTAATTAGAAGTTTTTTTTCGTTTTAGTAATTAATTGTTCTTGGGTTGATTATTCTTTATTCATTTCTTTTATTATTTTAATGCTTGATCACCATTAGAATATATTGTGATCTATGTTGAAGTCGAGAGATTCAATATAGATTAAGCACGTGGTATTGAATAACATAGGTCCAATAATAGATAGAGATTACTATTATACTTTATAAAATCCGGTTAGGTGTTCTTGAGATTTTAATGCATATGTTTATGTTCGAAGCTTAATTAGAGATAATTAGGTTCATAAATCGATATAGAATTGATTGACTATTGAGAGAGGCTTTTGATTATATTAGGATCACCGATTTTCAATCCAAGGTCATTTATAAGCTAAAGCAATTAAATGGATAATTGATTAAGGAACGTGTAGGTAGATTCGTGAATCCTAGTGTTGGTAAAACTCAAATTTGTTCTCACAAATTTGCTTTGATTTCTTGATAATTTAGATTTAATTAAACACAATTATAATAGTTTTGAATTAAAACCATAAGCAAATATGTGTTCTTGTATTCTTAAAACTCGAGCTATAAATTAATTGGTTAATTGATAATTAGTCATCGTAGGTTCGACACTATACTTCTCACTTTATTATTTGTTAACGATCCGTTCACTTGCGAGATTTAAATCACACAACAGTTACTATTTACTGGACGGGGTTCAATTTATTTTCTTGCTGGCAAAATGTGATCCTAATCGAGGATTCTTTAGCTTTTAATATATTCATTACACTTGGACATTTTATTTTTATGAACCATTGTACATATATAATGATGTTAGTATTGTTATAAATTAGGGTGGATGAGGACTAGGACTTGGGATTGGTGGAGTGCTCGTGGCGGTGGGATAAAGTCATGGCTCTGTGGCTGCAACCGCACAAAACTAGAACACCGGTTTAAGAAAAGTGAACCCACATCGGATATCGGCGTATAATGTCGGGTTCTTTGCGTTTATTCCGTGATTGATCAAGTGCAAATATCATTTAGACTTTGTTATTACACCATAAAAGCGATTTTTTCGAAATTGACTACATAGTACATTCTTAACAATTAACACAAGTCATACGTACTCCTCGCTTTGCTACATTTAGTCTTATCAAAATCTTTATTCTTAACAATAAATATATGTTTGGTCAAATATAACTCACTTTCTTTTGCTAATTTGTTGCGGTTTGTTTTCATTGAATTGATTGTATTTCGTAATTTATTATTAGTATAGATGACATATTAATTGTTTGTTAATTTTCTAATGAAAGAAAAAGAAAATTGACATTTACTTTCACACAATCACTTCTGGGAGCGTGAAAACCAAGAAATTATATTAATTGTTTGTTAATTTTCTAATGAAAGAAAAAGAACATTGACATTTTCTTCCACGCAATCATTTCTAGGGCGTGAAAACCAAGAAATTGTCCCGGACTCCATTTCAACCTACAACCACAATGTAAAGCAAAAACAGCAAACTAGCATACCAGGAAACTAGAAAAAAAAACAGTAGAATCAACACTGACACACACACACCCCTTCCCATTCGTCACTCATCGGATCGATGGGTGCGGGGTTGGGCGTGCTATAGTCTGAACCGACTGTTGGAGGCCGGCGAGAATTGTAAAAAAAAAAAAATTCTTTAATTCAATAAAACCGGGATCTTTGTCGCGTTCATGTATTTATTATAATTAAATACTAATGATTTAGTATTATACGAATCGATAAGCGATATTAGATCTTCAATATGATTCATGAACTTCCTACTTTTGATTCACGGGCTTGGTGCTCCCAACGTTCAAGTCTTACGTGATATCCAAGTATAAATTACACCAGCATGTGGACACCTTTTAATAGAATCAAAAACTAATTTCAGGACTTGTCTGATTTAGAAAACCAAGAAGATAAAATTCAAGTCAAACAAGACTTAAGAATTTTTCTCTCTTCTCTTTTCTTAATCGTTGGAATTGTTCGAATTGATTTATGTCACAAGCAATGTGATATATATAAATATGACAAGTATTACGATAGCAAACAACGACAAGGGTCATCCAAGTCTAATTAGCTTAAGATTGATTTAATTACACATGTAATCCCTGCACTTACATCACAATTACAATCAAGTCCAAAATT
Organism: Forsythia suspensa; assembly: GCA_023638005.1. Classification (NCBI taxonomy): domain Eukaryota; kingdom Viridiplantae; phylum Streptophyta; class Magnoliopsida; order Lamiales; family Oleaceae; genus Forsythia; species Forsythia suspensa. The sequence goes on from CM042673.1 coordinate 56,238,584, forward strand.
TTCATAGTAACTATGATTAAGTCCAAGACTTTATAGAACTACCACAAAACCTGTCCGAACATATATTTTCCAAGCTCCAATAATTAGATTCTGTCTAGTCGACCCTAGATTCATCGATTTAATTATTAGTCTTTTGTTTTTCCACTAAAGGTAAGAGCGCACTCTTGGAATATATAAGATTACTGTTTGTAATACTTTTCTCTCGACCTACCATATATATACTTCATCCACGTATGCGAGATTCGATAATTAGGTATGAGTATAAATGATCATTTTGCCTTTCTAATTATTTTTACTAACTTTAAGTTACATTTTCTTCAACGGTCCTGTGAACTAATTCATAGATGTTGAAGTTTAGCCGTCGCTAAATCTTGGGCTCGGTTATAACCGTTCAACGGAAAATACTTAAGTTGTCACTCGACCTATTTTTTAGGGCAACAATTCCTAACACAATTCGTGTTCTCTACTTCACTTATTTTCAAACTCCCAACTCACGAGATATTTGATTAACTAAATTGATCTCACCCATTAGTAAATCAAAAACCATCAAACTAACAAAATATATACACAATCATATAAAGGGATTTAGATTAAATACACGGTGATCAAGTAAATTTAATTATTTGCGGTCATGCTATATAATTAAATTCGAATAATTAAATTCGACACGTTGTCTATTCAATACACTCCAAGTGTACTAGTGTCACCATTAATCTATGCAATAAGGACAAATCACAAATCCGAATGATTAAATAGTCAATACTACAAACCTACGGTACAAGGCGTCAACCCTTATACATTAGTTGTGAACAATTTTATTGATGATCAAAATATAAGTTGTGTCACACTATGCTTCTCAACATAAGCACCCAATTTATATTATCACAAGTGATCATTGGCACTTTATTTACCCGCTCAATATTAAACAAATGTAATAATAGTAAATGAATACAAACCAAAGTTTTATTCAATATAAAATTGTCATTTCATCATAGCAAAATTATACTATTTGGGCATACAACCCAACAATTATCCCACTTGCCCTAGAGTATAATCCTAAAATCCATATACCTAATGGTGAAGTGTAAACCGACATATAGTTCCTTGTTCTCCTAAGGTACTTAAGGATATGCTTTACAATCACCTAATGTTTTAGTTCGGCTAGACTAATAAGCACTTATCATACCGATAGCATAACAAATGTAAAGTCTAGTGCACAACATAACATACATGAGACTACCCATTGCAAGCGCATAAGGTATTCTACTCATACCATCTATCTCTTGAGGAGTTTCTTTAGAAATATTCCTTAAATAGTTAGATTACGTATGCGAATGGCAAATGCCCTTCTTAGAATCTTGCATGGCAATCTGAGAAGCATCTTGTCAATATATATAGCTTGGGACAAAACTACCGACTTGTTCCATTCAATCTCTTAAGATCTGAATTCTTAGAATACATCTAGCTTTGTCCAAAACCTTTATATGAAAATTGTTGGGCCAACTACGCTTTCGTAGATAATGACATTCCCACATCATTTCCAATGAGTAAAATATAAATCCACATAAAGCACCATGAAAATTATCATTTTGTCCATAGACTCCTTTTATAAAGTCGAATCATCTACTTATTATACGGAGATCGCTTTGTTTGGATTCTCCTACTAACAAGTACCTAAAAGGTTTTTCGATGATCCCGACTTTGCCTAATGGGCGATGGATCTTGAATCGTAACATTTTCATCAATGTTGGTATCACCTTCGGTGATATAAATACATCATCATTACCTTGAACATTTTCTTAATCTATGGGATTAGATGATGAATTATTTCTCCCACTCGAGATAACGTTTCCTAAGTGTTTACGGTACCATGGGTCGTTTGTCACTACCAAACGTGTTTCGAGGAATTAATGTTATAGAATTGTTCCCACTCATTTATTCCAAAATAACCATACTTTTATCTTGACATTTGTTAATATATTTATCATCTAGGAAGGTCGTGTTTGTCTTGACAAAAGCCTTCCTATCTAGAGCACTATAAAAATTAGAATCTCCACGGTACCTATAGGATATCCCACACAAAGACATATTTCGACCTAGACACCAACTTTTACTGTCTTCCCTTTTCGACACACAAGCGGACATCCCCAAATTTGGATGTAACGCAAATTTGGTTTGCACCCATTCCACAATTCCAAGAAAGTCTTGGAAACATACTTAGATGAAACTAAGTTAAGAATATATGTAGCTATAAGTTAAGAATATATGTAGCTATCTCGGTGCACATCCCAAAATTGAAATAGGTAGAGTTGAAAAACTCATCATTGACATAACCATATCTAACAATGTCTTGTTTCTTCTTTACTCAAAGCGTCGTTACATTGGGGTCTACCGGGCGCACTCGGTTGAGAAACTATACCATTTTCTATTAAGTAATCCTTGAATTCTTATGAAAGATATTTTCCACCTCGATATGATCGAAATGTCTTTATACTTTTACTCAAACGTTTCTCGACCTTAGTTCTATATGCTTTGAATTTCTCAAAAGCCTCGACTTTCAAGTTATCGGGTAAATGTATCCGAATCTAGAGTAATCATCTGTAAAGGTGATAAAATACTCATAGCCCCTTTCACGGGTGTACTCATGGGTCCACATACATCAGAATAAACTAGTTCTAATACTTTTTTGGCTCTATGTTCTTTTTCTAAAAAAGAACTTCTTAGTCATCTTTTCTTCCAAACAAGAATCGAAGAGACTAGCAATGGTTCGATCTTAATTGAGTTAAGAGTACCATTCATTGTCAGTTTTTGTATCATGTTAAGGTTGATGCGTTCAAGTCTAAGAGCCATAGATATGTATTACTAGTATGATATGTATTTTGTTTATTATAATTTGTAGAAGTATTATTATTTTCATTTGTGGAATAGTTTAATACATAAAGACAATCATCAAATATCCAGCACAAATAGGAGCTTTATTCATTAAAAGTAAAGTGTGTTAGCGCAAAATAAGAGAATAACCTTGTCCTATTAACAAGAAAAGGAGAATTATATTCCACTTTATCTTTGGGACATAGTAACAGTCTTTAAGAATTAAACACATACTACTATTGAAATAAAATAAACCACTCTTACAGCTCTCGTCAATACTATTGCTCATGTGCCGACTATTATAGTAAATTGGTCTTCAATGAATTTTTTGCTTTCCTGAACCATTAGCACCTTGCTCCTTTTTAGCTAGTGCATTAGGACATTCTTTCTTCCAGTGTACTTTCTGACCGCATTTGAAACACTTGCCTTTCGGCTTTCCATCTACGTTGGTTTTATTGCCTTTTTGCTTCTTGTAAGCTCTTTTCCTTTTCTTTCCATCTCTGCCTTTCAGTTTGGAAACATGGGAGCTACCAATTGCTGTATAAGCATAGCTACCTTTAGATTTAAGACCACTTTCCACATTTTGCAACTCATTCATCAACTCAGTCAATGGCATATCCATCTTGTGTAGTAATAGTCCACGATGGCTGTGAAAACATATCGGTAAAGAGTTCAATACCATATCAACCTGAGTATCTCGATCAATAGTTGCACCCAGATTCTCCGCCACATTGAAGTGTCCATTCATGGTCAACATATGGTCATTCACTTCGAACCCAGCTCTCTTACTTTGATGTCTAAACATTTCCTTGAGGCTTTTCATTATGTCATAAGAAGTTTCAAGACTGTCATGCTTCTACTGTAACACATTTGACATCGATGCCAAAATGTAACAGCAAGCCAACTTGTCTGCAACCACCTACTTAGCATAAAAATCTCTCTTGTCCTTGCTTGCAGTCTCAGTGAGTTGCTCATGCCAATCTTCTTCAAGCACAAAATCAAGTTTATCAACGGTGAGAACAATCATTAAGTTACGTTTCCAATTCACATAATTTTCTCCAGTAAGTTGGTTATGTTTTAGGATAATCGAAAATGGACTAAGAGACATTTTTTGAAAAATAACAAAATTATTGCATATTAAAATTGAGTAGTAAATTTAACATATGATGCATAAATGCACATGTAGATCTATAAAACTACAATAATGTAACGACTACTTAATTCTTGTGATCCAACAGGACTCTCTATAGAAGTCACCGTATCCACTGATTAAGTTGGGACCCTCCTACCAGACAAATCATATATTGACAATAAATGTTTAGATAAATCCAGTATCGCTTTATTTGGTCACCAAGACCATAAACGAGAGCCTCTATAGGAGGTTCGTAGATGATCTCGATTTGAGTGTATAATCTTTGTCTAGATCTCTAGATACTTGAAAAATAATCTCGCCATCTATAAGATGATCTCAAATTATATTCTATCTATACGATCTTACCAAAAAAGAATCCAATCAAACAACTCAAATCACGCAGCCCTCCTATAGGGAGTCCGTTGCGTTACCGGCACGAGGCTAACGCATTCTATTGCTTATGAATTGACAAAAGGAAACATTGAATTTTTATTTAAATAAATATCCTCTCCCACTTAATATTTTAAAATAATGAATTTTAATTTAAATAATTACTAACTGTTCACATTAATCAAATTAACATATAGTTTAATTATTACAGATTTTTCTTTCAAGAAAAAATTAATTTAAATTAAATTAATCGAGGAAAACCAATATTCAATGAAATGCATTTTATTCTATGTTTTATGAGCGATGCCAAAATCAATTCTATATGTCATGACTTTCGGGACAATAATATTTTAAACAAATATTTAAAGCACATTAGCAATAAATTAATAATTATTTGTGGCCCAAAACAAGACTCAAGAATTAAATTAAAAATTAATTGGGTTCAAACCCAATATTTAAATTAAATCTTGATCCAAGCTTTCCAAACAATTGCTATCCATTGAACAAATAGCCACTATTCATGGCACCAAGCAGGGAGCTATCTCGTGACCAAACAAATCGTTATCCAAGTAACCAAATATGGCTTTTTCTTCTTCATTGAGTAAGCAGTTTATCCAAACAACCCCTTACCAGAAAAAACACAGAAGCACCAACACCGCCAGAGCTACCATGCCCAAACCCGGCCCGGCGATGCATGACGATCGTCGGCGATCATCAGATCTATCGGACTTCCAGTGAGTGCCTGATCTGCGCTCGTACAGATCATCTGGTCCACACCAAATCTGCGCTAGCCGGATCTGCAGGCGAGCGCTTGCTCTGCACAAGTGCGAGATCGTCTGCGCGCGTTTTGGTACACCAAATCTGGTTCGTGTGGATATGTGACGCACCAAATCTGCGTTCATATAGATCTCCGACACGCCAAATCTGGCGCACCAGATTTGCATTCGCACAGATCTCAGGGATCTGGTGCATTCACGAAGATCTCCGACTGTCGAATCTAAATTTTTTTTCTTCTTCGTTATTTTGATTATCAATCTTTAATCATTACAAAAATTAACTAGTCCCATTTTAGGCTCACAATTTAAATCTTTTTTACAAATAAAAATTAAATCAAGATGATAGAGTCGTAATCTACCGATTTTGTTACAAACTCGAAATAATGAAATACAATGAGCGGTGGAGCCACAAAATAATTGAATCACAGTTTAAAATAATACTAATTATTCAATCAACATATAAAAAAATAATCCTAGACACCACTCGACTAGAACATACAATTATTAGATCTAGATAACTTAACACACACGTGAGCGATCTAGACCGCTCTCGATACTTTTGTTGGGCGGTGTAGAATTGTGAAAAAAAAAAAATTCTTTAATTTAATAAAACCAAAATCTTTGCTAGGCATTCATGTGTTTATTATAATTAAATACTAATAATTTAGTATTATATCCGAATCGATAAACGATATTAGATCTTCAATCTGATTCATGAACTTCCTGCTTTTGATTCACGAACTTGGTACTCCCAATGTTCAAGTGTTCTATGATATTCTCCAAGTATAGATTATACCGGTGTGTGGGCACCTTTTAATTGAAACAAAAACTAATTTGAGGACTCGTCTGATTTAGAAAACCAAGAAGATAAAATTCAAGTCAAACAAAACTTAAGAATTTTTCTTTCTTCTTTTTTCTTAATCGTTGGAACTGTTCAAATTGACTTATGTCACAACCAATGTGATATAAATACGAAAAGCATTCTGATTGCAAACAACGATAAGAGTCCTGTTAGCATCCAAGTCCAATTAGCTTAGGATTGATCTAATTATACATATAATCCCTGAACTTACATCGCAATTACAATCAAGTCCAAAACTTTCATAGTAACTATGATTAATTTCAAGACTTTATAGAACTACCACAGAACCTGTCCGAACATATATTTTTCAAGCTCCAATAATTAGATTGTCTAGTCGACCCCAAACCCATCGATCTAATTAATAGTCTTTTGTTTTTTTCACTAAAGGCAAGAAGGCTGCGCTCTCGGAATATATAAGATTCTGAGGTGTAATACTTTCTTCGACCTACCATATATATACACTTCATCTCTATCTGAGATTCGATAATTAGGTATGAGCATAAATGACCATTTTGCCCTTCTAATTTTTCTCACTAATTTTAAGTTACATTTTTATCAACGGTCCTGTGAACTAATTCACAGATGTTGAAGTTTAGCCGTCGTTAAACACTGAGCTCAGATTTATAACCGTTTAACATAAAATACTTAAGTTGTCACTTGACTCATTTTTCAAGACGACAGTTCTCAACACGAATTCGTGTTCTCTACTTTGCTCATTCTCAAGCTCCCAACTCACCAAGATTTATGATCAAATAAATTGATATTACCCATTGGTGAATCAAAGAACCATCAAACTAACTTACTACTCGGGCCGACACTTGAAGAGAAAGTAGACTGATTTTTGCTTGATGAAGATTGAAATTCTAAGCCTACTGTTGGAGTATCCTTGGAGGTAGAAATGTGGAAAATTTAGGAAAATTAAGCACTGAAAATATAGAGTGAAGGTGCAAGTGTAGGATGGGAAAATAAAATGAGGAAAAAATGGACTTAAGGGGGCCGAAATTGGGACAGAAATAGAGGAATTGCTAGGGCTAAAAATGAAGACCTAAGGGACAGTTTTTCTTCAGAAAAGAGAGTGAGAAAATGGCCGGTTTATGGAGTGGAAGGGAGGGTTGGAAGTGGGGATGTTTTGTACTAAAAAATGGTTAGTTTTAGAGACATGGGGGGCAGTTCCCATAAGGAGCAATTCAACCTGTTTGGGAGAGCCTTTTTGGCACAGTTATTTGGCAGCTAGGGGGGAGGGGATCTTGGGACGGTTTTCCTAAAGGGAAGTTGGCTGAAAACAGAGGTGGAAGATGTGGTAGAAATGGGTAGGAAATGGGCTCAAATGAGGGAGATCCATGGGTGGTTAAGTCTTTGGGTTCTAGGGGCTATTTAGGGCTGATTTTTGCATGAGATTAGGGGTTGTTTGGATGTTTATTTTGGCATGAGATTATAGGCTTTTGGGTATTTAATTAGTATAAAAAAATTTGGTTATTGGTGATTGATATAAATCCTTTTCGTTTGATACAAAAAATAATACAAACACGTAAAAAAAATCTAACACGATTAAGGTGTTTAAAATGTACTTGAAAGTTCACAAGGACACCGAAAATTGAAATTTATTTTCGTGAAATTTTAAATGCCATCAAAAAATTTTGGTCGTTACAACCCTCCTAACTTAAAATAATTTCATTCTCGAAATTCAACTTACTTGGTCTACGTAAGTCTGTGTACTTAGCTAAAACATCTTCTTTTCTTTCCCGTGTGAACCCATCCTTCTCGTGTTTATTCTCTTGAACTTTGACTAAAGAGATCTTCCGGTTTCTCGGAACATAGACTTTTCTTTCTAGGATCACCGCATGTGCTTTCTCATAAGTCATATCATTCCTTAAATCCAACAACTCATATTTTATCACATCCGTAGGATTATGCACGTACTTCCTTAACATCGAAATGTGGAATATGTCGTGCGTTGTCGAGATCTTGGGTGGCAATGCCAAACGATATGCCACATTTTCAATTTTTCAAGAATCTCAAATGGGCCGATGAAATGCGGTCTCAGCTTTCATTTCTTACCGAATCGTAGTATTCCTTTCATAGGGGCCACTTTTAGAAAAAAAAAAATTGCGACCCCAAACTCTAATTCTTTTTTTCTTTGATTGTCATAACTTTTTTGACGGTCTTACACTGTCTTAATTATGGAGTTGATATTGTCTATTGCTTCCACTATTTTCTCGACCAACTCTAGGTCTAAAATATTTCTTTCCCCAACTTTATTCCAACAAATTGGCGAGCGACATTGACGACCATACAGTTCTTCATATGGTGCCTTACCGATTGTAGCTTGAAAGCTATTATTGTAAGTGAACTCTACCAATGGTGGTAATTTCCCATTTACCACCCATATCCAAGACACATGCCCTCAACATATCTTCAAGGATTTGAATAGTTCATTTTGATTGCCCTCAACATATCTTCAAGGATTTGAATAGTTCATTTTGATTGCCCATCGATCTGAGGATGATAAGCTATGCTAAATTTCAATTTAATACCCAAAGCTCTTTGAAGACTTTTCCAGAAATTTGAGGTAAACCTCGGGTTTCGATCCTATACAATGGACACTGGTAATCCATTTAGTTGGACAATTTCTTCAAAATACAAATGTGCTAACTGTTCCAAACTGAAATTCATTCGAATTGGTAGAAAATGCATAGATTTTGTCAAACAATATACTACAACCCAGATGGCATCATGACCTTTCGCCGATTTAGGAAAACCCACAATAAAATCTATTGCGATTTTTTCTCATTTCCACTCTGGTACATCCATTGGATTTAATGGCTCTGACAGCCTCTGATGCTCTGCCTTCACTTGTTGACACACCAAACATCTTGACATAAAAAGAGCTACAACTCCTTTCATGTTTCTCTACCAAAATGTATTATGTAAATCTTTATACATTTTGGTTCTTCCTAGATGTGCAGCGTAAGGAATGGAATGAGCATCAGATAAAATCTCATTTCTTAAACCTTCATCCTTAGGTACACATATCTGACCTTTGAAAATCGAATTTTGGTCCTCAGCTATTTCACACTATTTTCTCTTTTAGGTTCCTACTTCAGTCTTGATCTTTTCCAAGAAAGGATCATCTTTTTGAGCTGCCACAATTCTATCTGAGTGTCGACTTTACTATCAGACTTGGTGTCAATGTCGATGTTCGCATCGGCGGTGTTAACACTTCAATTCTCATACTCTTAAAGTCCTTGATCAGATTATCTTATGTCGATTGCAGTGCTAACAATTGACCCATATTCTTTCTGCTCAGAGCATCTGCGACTACATTTGCCTTACCCAGATGGTATAGGATAGAGCAATCGTAGTCTTTTACTAATTTCAACCACCATCGTTGTTTCATATTCGATTCCTTTTGGGTGAAAAAGTACTTGAAACTCTTATGGTTAATATAAATCTCACACTTGCTTCCATAAAGGTAATGGCGCCAAATTTTAAAGGTGTGAACTACGCGCAAGTTCAAGATCACGTGTCGTGTAATTATGCTCATTTTGCTTCAACTGTCTTGAAGTATCACCTTTCTATTTTGCATCAACATACAGCTTAAACCTAGTTTTGATGCATCATTGTAAATTACGTAGCCTTTTGAACCTTCAGGTAAAGCAAATACAGGTGCAGACACTAGTGTGTCCTTTAACTCTTAAAAACTCAGTTCACACTTCTTGGACTAAACATACTTAACACCCTTTTGAGTCAACTTCGTCATACGACCAGCTATTTTGGAAAATCCTTCTATGAAACGTCAATAATAGCCGACTAAACCCAGGAAACTTCTTACTTCCCCAACATTTAACGGTGCTGGCCAATTTGACACAGCCTCAAATTTTGATGGATCCAATTCAATTCACTTAGTCGTCACAACATATGCAGGGAATCCTATTCGGTCTAGCAAAAATTCATATTTCTTGAATTTGGCAAACAACTTTTTCCTCTGCAAGGTCTCCAATACTGTTCTCAATTGCTCGTGATTTTTGGAATAAATCAGGATGTCATTGAAGAATACAATGAAGAACAGATCTAAATATTGATGAAAACTACTCTGTTCATTAAATTCATAAATATCACCATAGCATTTGTCGGTCAAAGGGCATTCTTGTAAATTCATAATACCCATATCGAGTTCGAGAATGCTAACCTTGGTATATCCGATGGCCTTCTAATTCTATTTCCTTCTCTTCTCAATTACGCAGTTTCTCACTCAAGTAAAGTTTTTTTTGGCTCATTTTTCTTTTTGTTTATAATTAATTGATTTTCTTGCTTAGTTTTTCGAAGAATTTTGTTGGGTTGACTGTGGTTTTAGTATCCCTGCTATTATTAAATTATGGTTGTTTTAATGTTTTATGGATTCCAGTCAATGAATTAATCTAGCTTGTGTTGTACAGTACTAAAGTTTGAATGTATACAATAATGAGTTTGGCGAATATAATAGTGTTTATTTAATTTTCTCAAAAGAACCAAAATTAACTTTATTGGCAAGATAAATGTTAATATTGTTCCTGTTCTGATGCGTAGACTGATTGGAATTGGAATCTTAAGAGTTTGAATGGGAAATCTGAGTTCTGCCATTCAGTTCTGAGTATATAAACTAGGCATGATTGTTATGTACCCTAATAATCCCGACAAATGCAACTCCAATCATACAGATCACTTGATATCAAAGACTTTTTAAGTTTTATTTATTGCTGGTGAATCATTTGGAAGACTAAATTTAATTAAATAAACGGATCATATGTATGATAGTTCAAACTTTTTTACTAGGTGGTACTAGTATAAAATGAGGCAGAGGCCTTCGGTTCAACTCTGGTCACTTCCTGTTTATGAAAATTCTGCATGTGAGTCTTTGTTACATTAAATCTGCTTTGCAAGTGAGGAGGCGTGTTAAAAGACTAATTTAAATAAATAAATGTGTTACTCTCTAACAGCTTAGACTTCTAAATGAGGTGGTTCAAAAATGTAACTTTATCTATATTTCTTGATAGATCTTCATCATCAACAAGGAAACTACATTCCCATAGCATAAGCGCAGCTTTGAGAACAGAGAGCAGTTCGGGCACAGTAGAGGTTGATATCTCTCTGAGCCCTAGAGTAAATTCAGTAAAACCTTTAAAAACAGTGGCTATAACTAATCAGGCAACTACACTTGCACAATGTGGTATGCCTGTTATTCGATTAACAGTTGGAGAACTGGATTTTGGTACTCCAGCAATAATAACTGAGGTAACTTCTATAATACAGAACTTTAATCTCTCTGTCTTAATCTGGAAGGTTTGCACATTTTGCTCTAACTGCTTGTATATTGTATATTGCTCTAACTACTTGTATATTGTATATTTATCTACATTTGATCTCCTTACAACTTTAGGCTGGAATTAGTGCAATTAGTGAAGGATACATAAGGTATACACCTAATGCAGGTACTTTAGAACTCAGTTCAGCTATTTGCCACAAGCTAAAAGGTACTTCATCTCTTATTAAGTACACATATTTTTTGCTTTCTTTCTTTTCCTATATTTATTTTCATTAATGGCAGAGGAGAACTGAATATCTTACACATCTGATCAAATTTTGGTGAGTAATTGAGCAAAGCAGAGTATTCTTCAGGTAGTTCTTGCAGTTTGGTCCCCAGGAGATGAGGTAGACTTCAAACTTTCTAAACATTTATGTGTCTTTTTTTATTTCTATTGTTAGTCCCAAATTGAAGTAAGAGAAGTAAATCAACATCATTTTTCACAAGTTGACAAGTCTAGGTGCAACTTGAAGTAGTGGTTGATGTGGAAATTGGACTTACTAGGGAAAACATGTGTAAGGGATGTATGTGGGAGACCATTATATTATTCTGAACTTCTTGTGTTTTCTTTTACTTTTTCAGGTGAGGCGGGGGAGTAGGAAATTATTTTTTATGGTGATTTATTAAGAATTGAACTTTGTAATGTGGAAAAGAGAGTATATCAAATTTTTGGTAGGTGGTTGCCACACCAGCTCCCCCAACTAGCTGCATACTAGAATTGTGGTCTCTCCAAATGTAACTGTGCATCAAATTGTTGAGGTTGGCTCAGAGTTGCTCTAAAATTGGAGTATGGAAAATGTGTCCTCTATGTGGCAGCAAGATAATAAAGTCATGTAGCTAGAAGCACGAACAATGGGAAGAACACAGCTTTGAAGCTCGTTGATTCCAATGGAATGTCGAGAATTGACCGATCAACACTAGTTGGTTAAACAAATATTGAGAATTGATTGTGTAGGTTTTAAATGGTGCAAGTTTTCTTATCTTTTTGATAAAGTGCAAAGTTTAAAAGAAATGCATCTCATAATCCACGAGTTTGAATGGTCTTAACACTTTACACCTGGTGATGACAAGTGGACTAATATGCATCGTTAGATGCTGGGAAAATGTGAAGAGGCGTATTTTACACTCTCTGGCAGCACTATTCATCCACAACACATGAGTTGCACCCTTTGGAATAACCGACTATCTCTTCATCTCCTTCATGATGTTCTTTCTTCTCATTCTATTTTCTTCTGGGATTATTGATCTTGGGTGATCAATAATGAGATATCTCTGAAGTATAATCATTTTCTAAATGAATAAATGATTCTATAGGGGTTATTAGGTTTTGTGTAACCTTCTATGAACAATAAATTTTGATTAGGTGTGTTCTTGAGTGAGTTATGGCTTATCTAAGGTTGGAGTGATCTCTGTTGTTGTGGAAATAGGCTATGCATGTGAAACAAGCTTCTGAATCCATTGATACTTGTGTTGTGATCGATTCCTTTTTGAGTTGATGCTTCAAATGGAGTAGATCTTTATTTTTCTTTATAAGTTCTTTGATTTTCATTTACTTTGCGAGAATATTTGTTTGTATTTTTCTGGTACTGAATATTTTGGATCTGTAACAGTGGTATTAGAGCTAAGGAAGAAGTAAACTTTAGATCTGGTTTGATCTAAGTCCGTTAGTATTGGAAACTCTCAGATCTGGTAAAATCTTGAGTGATATGAGTAGATTTGCTCACTCTTGAGAATTAGTTCTCAAGATCTTGTATAAAACTCTAACCCTAACTATATGGTGGTATAGTGTTTAGCAATATAAGTTTCTTGATATTCTTTAAGAAATCTTGTTTTTTAAAGTGTTTTCTGAAAAATAAAAACCTAAGACTAATAGTGTATCCTTTGTCTAGGTTCCTAAAGAGGTCCTAGAATCTGAGGTAAACTGTTAGTGCTCATTTAATCAAAAATTTAGTTTGTAAAACTGCATATTAAGTGTATTTTGCTGTTTCTTGCTATTTCCAGTTCTTGTATGAATATTAGAAGTTTTATACCTGTGTAAATTTGTATATTAAGTGTTGCTATTTTTTGTTTGTGCTCATTTTTTTTTAAAGAAATTGGGAACTAAGTTTGAACTTGATGTGTATGAAGGTAAATGAGACTTTAGTCTCTGGCGCTAGAAAATGAGAGCAATTTTGTTACAACAAAAATGTGCAAAGCAAGTGATAATAGTTGGCCTGTTGAATTTGAAGAAATCTGAATTAAACAAAATTGCATGCAATTCGATTTTCTAGCATTTATCTAACAATGCGCTAAGGAAAATTGGGAAAACTACTACTACTATTGAACTGTGGACAAAATTAGAAGCCACTTACCTGACAAGTACTGTGCCATATAAAATTTACCTATTAAAATAGTTTTTCACCTTTAAACTTGATCCTGCCTTAGATTTAGAAGTAAATCTGGATAAATTCAATGAACTAACAGGGGACTTAGGAAATTGTAAAGAAGAAATTTCTAGTGATCAAATTGCTATAGTTCTCCTAAGTTCTATAAGTGATAAGTTTAAAGATGTAAAAGTTGCTTTAGAGTATGATAGAGATGCTTTAACCCCTGAAATTATAATTAGTGCCCTTATGAATAAGTAACTAGAAATTAAAACCGAAATGGGAGAAAATGTTGGTGGGGAAATTTTTTTGGCTAAGGGTAAAAATAGCAGTAAAACTGGAAACTTAACTAAAAAGGACTATAATAAGAAAAAGGATAAACAAAGGAATAAGTATAAGGGAAAGTTAAAAAATAGGAAGTGTTTTTATTGTCAAGAAGAGGGACATTTCATAAAAGAATGTCCCAAAGGGTAGCTGATCAGAAATTTAGAAATAAATCTGAGGGTAGAGTTGTTTTAGCCTATAATGAGAAGGTTTATGTTGTCACAAACAGACATCCTAGTGAAGAGTGGATCTTAGACTCAGGGTGTACTTTCCATATGTGTCCCACTAGAGAGTGGTTCAGTAGTTTTCAGGGCTATGAAGAAGGAAGGGTCCTTATGGGTAATAATATGTCCTGTCAAATTAAGGGAATAGGTACAATAAGTCTTAAGTTGAGTGATAATAGGAATTTAGTCCTAGAGAGGACTAGGTATGTCACGGATGTTCAAAGAAATCTAATATCCTTAGGAGTATTAGATGATTTGAAGTTTGGAATAAAAATAAGATGGGTGTACTAAAATTCTAAGAGACACTCAAATTGTTGTTAATGCTCCTAGAAAAAAATGGGCTTTACACAATATGTGTTGATCCAACTTTAGTTTTAAATACTGCTGTTTCTAAGGATGAGGAAGAATTATCACAAATATGGCACAAAAGAATGGGCCATATTAGTGTAAAGGTCTTAAAATCCTAAGTCAACAAGGTGTCTTTGGAAAAGAAATAGCTAACAAACCAGGTTTTGTGAGCAATGTGTTTTAGGAAAACAAACTAGGTTACCTTTTCTTAGAGGAATACATAGGAGTACATATATTTTAGAATATCAGGATGCCCATCTTTGGGGACCAACTACTACAAATACTCATTCAGGATATAGGTATTTTCTTTTAATTGTTGATGATTTTTCCAGAAAGAATTGGGCTTTTCTATTAAAATCCAAATATGAGACCTTTAGAGTTTTCAAAACGTGGAAAACTCTTGTGGAAAATCAAACAAATAAAAAAATAAAGGCCCTAAGAACAAATAATGGTTTGGCGTTGTGCAATTATGAGTTTGATGCTCTTTGCAAAGACAATGGTGTCTTAAGACATAGAACTGTAGCCCACACTCCTCAACAAAATGGACTTGCTGAAAAAATGAATAAAACAATCCTAAACAAAGTAAGATGTATGATTCTTAACTCTGGTCTGCCTAAAATTTTATGGGGAGAAGCTATTAAAACAACAAGCTATTTGATAAATAGAAGCCCTACTACTGCTCTTAAGTTTAAAACACATGAAGAGGTATGGAGCAATAGACCTTCTTCATATTCTCACCTAAAAGTGTTTGGGTGCTCTGCTTATGCTCATCAAAGTCTAGGAAAATTAGAACCTAGGTCCCAAAAGTACGTGTTTTTAGGTTCTGCTGAAGGCACAAAGGGCTATAGACTTTGGGCTAAAGGTTTAACTGGCTTTAGGGTAGTTATAAGTAGGGATGTTGTCTTTAATGAAAATAAGTTTCCATGTCTAGAAAATATTTCTAAAGAAAAGAATCAATTTGACTTAGAAGAAGATACTAGGATTGAGGTGGAGCCTCTTGAGAGTCAAGAGGGTGCTGAAATAAGTCACCAGAATTGTATACCTCCTCCTTCCCAGAGTACTGAAGCAAATGCTTCAAATGATGATAAAATAACCGAACAAAATTTAGAAGAAACTGAGCATTCTCTTGAGAACTACCAGTTAGGTAGGATAGAGTTAGAAGACAAATTAGGCTTCCTGCTAGATACAGAGACAGTTTCAATATGTTAATGCATGAGTCTTTTGAAAATGAATCTGATTCCTTTGACGAAGCAGTTAAGGGAATAAATTCTAAAAATTGGCTTGCTGCAATGCAAGATGAAATGTCTTCCGTAAGAAAAAAATAATACTTGGGACCTTGTGAAGAGACCTATAGGTAAAAGAATTATAGATTGTAAATGGGTGTTTAAAATAAAAAGAGGAGAACTGAGTGACAAAGATATAAGATATAAAGCTAGACTAGTTGCAAAGGGGTTTAACCAAAGGGAATGAATAGATTACAATGAAATATTCTCCCTGTTGCAAAGTATACCACAATTAGAATACTCTTATCTCTTTCTGCTCAGTTTGACTGGGATCTAGAACAACTTGATGTCAAAACAGCTTTTCTAAATGGAGACTTAGAAGAAAAAATCTATATGAGTCAACCTATTGGTTTTCAAAAAGACAAAAGTCTAATCTTGTTTGTCTTTTATAGAAGTCTTTATATGGGCTTAAACAGGTCCCAAGATAATGGTATAAGAGATTTGACTCTTACATTATTGGCCTTGGTTTTAGGAGAAGTTATTTTGATACATGTCTTTATTGTAAAGGAATTGGTGGCAGTGATTCTTTATATCTTATCTTTTATGTTGATGATATGCTAATTGCAAGTAAAGTTAAGAAAGAAATAGATAAAATAAAGTGCAAGTTAAAAGATGAGTTTGAAATGAAAGACATGGGATCTACTAGAAGAATTCTAGGCATGGATATAAGTAGAAATAAGGATAATTGTACTATGTTTTTAAATAAGAAGACTTATATTTCTAAAGTGTTAGAAAATTTTTCTATGTCTGAATCAAAATATGTATCTATGCCACTTGCAAATCATTTTAAATTGTCCACTGATCAATGTCCTAAAACAGAAGAAGGAATTGAAATAATGTCCTATGTTCCATATGTCAGTGTAGTATGTTCTGCTATGTACCTAATGGTCTGCACAAGACTTG
This sequence comes from Forsythia suspensa, assembly GCA_023638005.1. Taxonomy (NCBI): domain Eukaryota; kingdom Viridiplantae; phylum Streptophyta; class Magnoliopsida; order Lamiales; family Oleaceae; genus Forsythia; species Forsythia suspensa. The sequence continues at coordinate 56,255,401 of CM042673.1, forward strand.
ATTTAACTTTTGCCATAAGTGTGCTTAGTAGATTTATGTCAAATCCTGGTGAAATGCATTGGGAAGCTATGAAGTGGATTCTCAAATACATAAAGGAACTTTAAGTTTAGGTCTTGTGTTTAAAAGAAGTAAGCAAGGTATTATTCTGAAAGGGTATGTAGACTCTGATTTTGCAGGTGACATTGACAATAGAAAATTCACTTCTGCTTACTTTTATACAATCGGTGATACCAGTATAAGCTAAAAATCACAACTACAAAAGGTAGTTGCCCTGTCTTCTACTGAGGCATAATACATGGCCGCTACCATTGATGTGAAAGAAGGTATTTGGTTAAGTGATCTTTTAAATGAATTTGATTTTAGCAAGAATGTGACTATGTTGTTTTCTAATAGTCAAAGTGCCATTCATTTTAGCAAAAATTCAATGTTTCATGATAGAACCAAACATATAGATGTAAAGTTTTCATTTTGTAAGAGATATTATTTCTAAAGGATTGATTAAACTTGAAAAAATATCTACACTTGAAAATCCAGTTGATATGGGCACCAAAGATCTTCCGGTAAGAAAATTTAAAAATTGTTTTAACACTATTAAATGTTGACTTTGTTTAAATTTGTCTTTTCAGGTAAACACAAGGAGAAGGAAGAAAGCAGATGATACTCTACAACTAAAATTGTGTTCACAGCACAAGTAAGGATGATGATGATTATTACAACTAGCCCCAAAGTGGAGATTGTAGGTTTTAAATGGTGCAAGCTTTCTTCTGTTTTTGATAAAGTGTGCTAAGTTTAAAAGAAACGCCACGAGTTTGAATGGTGTTAACACTTTACACCTAATGATGACAAGTGGACTAATATGCATCGTTGAATGCTGGGAAAATGTGAAGAGGCGTATTTTACACTCTCTGGTAGCACTATTCATCCACAACACACGAGGTTTGCACTCCTTGGAATAATCGACTCTCTCTTCATCTCCTTCATGTTGTTCTTTCTTCTCCTTCTGTTTTCTTCTGAGATTATTGATCTTGGGTGATCAATAATGGGATATCTCTGAAGTATAATCATTTTCTGAATCATTAGATGATTCTGTAGGGGTTATTAAGTTTTGTGTAACCATTTGTGAACAGTAAATTTCGATTAGGTGTGTTCTTGAGTGAGTTATGGTTGATCTAAGGTTGGAGTGATCTCTGTTGTTGTGGAAATAGGCTATGCCTGTGAAACAAGCTTCTGAATCCATTTAGGGGTGGCAAAAAAGTTCATCGGCTCATGGACTTGCCGGCTCGGTCCATAAAAGCTCGGCCCAGCTCGGGCTCGTCGAGGAACGAGCACGAGCTAGAACCCGAGCCCCTAAAAAAAGGGTCAAGCTCGTTCGGCTCAGCAAAATACGAGCCGAGCTTGTTTTGGGCTCGTGCCCATGAGCTAAAATCAGCAAGAGCCACGAGTCGCTTTCGGCTCGTGGCTCTTGCTAATGATCATATTTTTACTTTTTTTATTTATTTTTTAAAAATTCAATTATTTTCCTATAAATATTCCATTCTAAACTCATTTTTTTCACACTTCAATCTCTCAATCAATATATACTCAATTCAATCGAAGCATTCACGATATTTTCTTTCTTTCTTTCTTTTTAAAATTATATAAAAAAAACATCGTGACCGAAGCCGAACTCGTGGGTAGCCAAACCGAGCCCACATTTTGGGGATGAGCCGAGCTTGTTTTCAAGGGGCCGAGCCGAGCCGAGCTGCCATGCCTAAATCCATTGATACTTATGCTGTGACCGATTCCCTTTTGAGTTGATGCTTCAAAGGAAGTAGATCTTTATTTTTCTTTATAAGTTCTTTGATTTTCATTTACTTTGCAAGAATATTTGTTTGCATTTTTCTGGTACTTAATATTTTGGATCTATAGCAGATTGAAATCAGGAACTCGTTGATAAACGAATGCCAGGATTGATTTGATCTACAAATTTGTTGATTCCGAAGAATACAAAAGTTCAATTAAGAGAGTTGGATAAATCTAAACTTCAATTATGATATTAAAAAACAACCACTAAACAACTGAATTCGTAGATAGTGCTTTAATAAAAGGGTAATTATATTCACACTATACTTTTTATTATTCACACCACATTTTAATTGTAATAAAGGTCCTCAACATTTAATATTTAGACACTTACGTCTCTAATTTTTTTAATCGTATTTTTATCACTAACTTTCATTTAGTTTTCATATTTTGTCTCCGATGAAGATTTTTATCTAAATATTCTGCTAATGTGCATTGAAATGAGAGAAAAATATTTTGTCAAATTTAAGTACTTGTTATTTATTTTAATTATGTAAAAATATTAGAGGCACAAAAAGAAAAAAATTACGCCATCCAAATTAACTTTTTGGACAAAAATCATTATCAAAGACAAATATAAGACATGCATATTAATAGGTTAATAATAAAATTTTGCTAAAAAAAGTTAGAGTTATAATTGCAAAAGTGACCAATAGTTGGAGATTTTTATTGCAATTAGAATGTAATGTACTTAACAAATATCGTTATGGTAATATAATTACCCTTAATAATAATCAAATGAAGAAGATTAGAAATAATAAATAATGAAATAATCATCTATATCAATTAAACCCACCAGATGATCCCTGTCTTAAGCCGCATTATCAATCATTCATCTTCTATGATGACCTATCATTTTTCCGTGCCTACAAGCAATGACATGGCATTCAGTTGCCAATGAAAGAAAGAGCGTCCCTGTTTCGTAAGTGACTTTCTGTGTTAAATCTCAACATCTTACGAGAATAACTACTTATGGATGTGACGCCTACTGATTATATGTTTAAAAAATTTGTTCACAATGGCTATTCACTATTGCAATAGAGTTGGCCAATTATATTCTATAGGACCCACTAAGGTGTACAAGTTGACTACACGCACAGTAGTCAAACATTGAATGAATAAAATGGTGTGGTAATATCAGTATTTAAAAATTTATTATGAATTGTTGGAACAGTTTCATTTGTGTTGTTTGTGTGTTGAGTAGTTAGTCTTGTTCAGGATGAACAACAATTAAACTTGTATAACATTTATTTGCTTACAAGAGTCTTTAAGTTTTGTTAATATCATTAGTGCCGTTTTAAGTACAGATCTTGAAATCTTATCACTTATTTTGTCAAGTTATTTTATGGTTTTTGAAAACTCTTAAAAAAGTAAACATTAATTACCATTTTGCTAAATTATACTTCTAGTTTGTTGATGGAATGCAATTTTGTGGCTCAATATAACATCAAACACTTTCAAGATGCCGATTAAGTCAATAACTTGTCCTTCAAAAATTAAATAAAACAATTGTATATGATTTCAATACTCCAATTTCACATAATATATTAATGTAGTTTTGTTCAACTACTATTCATTTAATAATTCATATTATTACTTGTCAATAATTCATTTAATTAAGAAACAATGTTCCCCTGCCTTGCTGGCCATTTAATATATTACACCAATTTGTCTATTGTCACTTGTCATTGCAATAATAGAATAAATAAATCATATTTTGACATTGACTCTAACCGGTCCAAATATATCTGTATTTGATTATATATGCAAATAAAGTTTGGATACGAAATTTGTACATCAAGATAAGAAATTGTGAAATCGATATTTGGTAATTTACAATTATATCTTTTTTTTTTATCTCAAAATGAGAAATTGTTCGACTTTTTCGATTGAATAAACACATTTAGCATGAACATGTGAACTCTGAAATTCATGCTTAGCATATTGGATGCAACGAAATTGCTAGTCGTAGGTCTTTCATCGTAACTCAAGTCCACAACTTTCCTCATATTGGATTTTTGAGGTACATCTTATTATTATTGCCTTTAATTCCATTATTACTATTTTCGTGTGTGTGAATAATAACTTAGAGAATGAGAAAAATTAATCCACATATCCGGTGATAATAAATGGAAGGAATTTGGCGCCAATGGTCTCTAACGTTTAATTTTGGATACAGAAATCTCTAACTTATGTATTTTTTATAAAAAATTAAATATACACTTAGTTTTAATTAGAGAAAATTGTATTTGGATTCCTAAATAGGTCCTATATATTTATTAAATAATATTTAATTTTAAATACTAAATATATCATTATAGTCCTGTGAATTAAATTTTTCATAAAAAAAAATTATTGTACTTTAAATATATGTAATTGCTATGTGATGTGAAAATTTTGAATAAAAATTAAGTTAAATAAATAATAAAATGACGTATATAATTTTATTACATTGAACCAATCTTATTATATTTTTATTTAACATAAAAATATTGATAAAAAATAATTTACATATTATGTGTAGTTTATTTTTAACAATAATTAAACGATAAATTAAAATACGAAGAATAATTGGATCTCTAATATTTGTAGTGATTAAACATATAACTCAATTAAATTAAAGTATTTGAGCATCAAGTTTGTGACGAAGTTTTTTTTTTTTTTTTATAACGATAAAATAAAATTCTAAATTTTAAACAATATAATTACTTATTAATAAAAATAATAATTTTATTTGACATATTTATTAATGATTATGAGCATAAATTTTAGTTATTTTATAATAGCTCATAAAATATATATAAAAAATTAGTATATTATCAATTTAGTCAATAAAGTGTTAATTCAAAAAAATTGTTATTTTTTTTTTTTTGAAAAATAAAAGAATCGGACCCATTTACACTTTTTGCAAAGGTTAGCAACCCGACTACAATTTCTCCTTATTAAAATTAATGATATATTAGTTTTTTTTTATCAAACAATGACCAATTATGCACCAAAATACATAGGTTAGAACTTTTGTGCTAAAAAATAAACGTTATGAACCATTTCCACACTAGAAACAAAGATTAGGGACCATTTCCACCAAAATCCCTAAATACACATTATTCAACCCCATTTACATTGTTGTGGATGACATTTAACCTCCGATTTTGATTCAATTCGTAGCATAATTGATGCAGTGGAATAACATGAAACAAATAACATTTATCCGAAGAGAATCTTTTTTCTTTTTTTTTTTGTCCTGAAGTATGCATATTTTTTCAATTAAGCTAACAAATTTTTAATTAATTGCTGGTAAGTTACTAAGTTACTGAATTTTATTCTTAATTAGTTTTCGGGGTTTTTTTTTTAAGTAGTTCCTTTAAGTTTTGATGATTGAGGCTTTGTTATTTGATTAGTTGATAAATTAAAGTTTATTTGAGGTTATTAGTAACCTCCGTTCATAAATTATAAGTTGATGTTCGGTTAGATTTTAATTGAGATGTGAAATGCTTGAATTTTCTCGCCCCATATTCAAAATTATTGCATGATGTTTATTCTTTGAGTTTTTCAACAAGATAAATTGGGTTGAATAGCCCTTCGAGTTGTGTGTTCATAGAACTTAGAGTCACATTAAACAAAGACCAATATAATTAATTATTGTGGACTGCGATGAATTATACTCGAGAACAAATTTCTTGCATGTTTAAAAATAATTTGACAGCCTAAACGAATAAGTTAAGGTCTCGATTTTTAAATAATTTGTTGACAACATATGAAAACGTTAAAATAATTTGTCACACTCAATCTCATTTAATATAACCCCACAATTTCCATTTATTAACCTGTCGAGAATTCGAGAAAAGGAGGGGAGGGGAGGGGAGGGGAGGGGGTTAGCTCTTTCTTCACATCATTTGAGACAATCTACTTCTAGAAGATCAAGTTTGCTTAATTCTAGTTTATTTTACAAGTGATTCGTTATGGTATCTATTGTCTTAATCTACATTAAATCATTCGAGAGAGCTTGGGAAGGGGTAGGGGTGGGGGTGGGGGGATTGGGTCTCTCTTCACATAATTTGAGACAATCTACTTCTAGAAGATCAATGTCTCCATACTTTTTCAAGGATTAATTCACTCGATGAGAACCAAATTTGTAATGTTTTATGGGCAAGGACACCTTTAGACTCTATACTTTTTTCATGGATTAATTCACTCGACAATAAATTGTTGCCGATTCATCCAAGAATTTAAAGTATTACAGTACTATGAAACGATATTTAATTGTTTGTGCACCACAAACCTATGAAAGTTTTAGCAAGTAAAAATAAAACATATATTTATTTCATTGCTTCAACTAACCTTACTAAAAATATGTATAATTATGGAATCACGACCTAACATCACACGCTTTCAACAAGCCGACTAAGTAAATAATAGAATTCAAAATTGATGAATTTAATTAATGTAGTTTATTAAACAGCTATTCATGAGTACTTGTCAAATAATTCATTTGATTAGAAAAAGTTTCTTGACTTAATTGTAATTTAAAACATTATTCGTATTTGTCCTTGTGACAATAGAATAACGCGATTTGTCCTATCAATAAAAAAAAAATGATTCGACTACTCAATGAAATCTTATTTTGACCACTCATCTTGCCGTTTAGTTTAAATTAATCTCTTTTAACTCGTTTGTTGATGTAGCACATGTAGCTTAATCTTCCTGTTAGTCTTGAAAGTATTCTTTTATAGTGTTTTATTTACTGTACTACTTGTATAATAAATGTAAATTGTATGGTAGGTTAGACAGTGTTGAAATTATTTTTTAATGTTTATAAGTTGTAAATATGTAGAAAATAAATAAATAATAAATTGTGACACGCCAATATAATAGAAAGGACTAGTTGTCAATAACCTTGAGAGGTAATATTTTACCAATCAGTAAGTCAAACTCTCTCTCTCTCTCTCTCTCTCCTCAACTTTACTTGTTACATTTCGTTCCCTTTTCTGGTTTACGAGCTCCATTTTCATAGCTTCAAAGCCATAATTGGGTTTTTAATTTAAATCCACTCCTTTTGATTATCTTTGGTTTTTTTCCCTGCAATTTGTGCATCCTTTCACTATGTCATCAGATTCAGAACAGGGAGGTATTTTGCTGGAAGAACTCCTTCAAATTGGGATCGAGTATATAACTTCTGTGTCCTCCCCCAGAGAACTTGTATTTGATTTGATAGGCAGTCTTACCTCTTTTAAGTTTGAAGATATTGGAATTGATGGAACCAGAATATTTTTGCAAGAATTAGTGTCATTTGAAAAAGAGGTTAAGGTATTCTTCAAAGTCCCAAATCAGCAAATGATATCCAATATTATTCCTACTCCCAATCCTAATCAAGCTGTTGCGGCCTTTATCAACGTTCTCCTCCTAATACTAGAACTCATCCTACGTTTCGATCCAGATTTCATTGCTTGTGTCGAGGGTTCAATTCAAATTCTCCGGACAGAGCTTGGATTTCTTATTGCGTTTCTTGGTGATACAGCAATGCATTTGCAGTCCACCAACAATATATTGATAGATATCGAAGCTGTGGTTAATGAGGTTGGAAGTTTCTTTTATCCCTTCTTTTTCACCACTCTTCTATTCACTCTGATCGATAAGGAGAATGAAATGACGGATATGGAAGCTATGGTTAATGAGGTACAAAGTTTCTTGCATTCCTACTCTTCCGACTTTCTTGAGGTTACCACTACTGAGGTGGAAGATGCCAAGAATACAATGACAGATATCAAAGCTCTGGTCAATGAGATAGGAAGTTTCTTAGTTCCAGATATTGGAATATTGGATCTTGCTCTTTCCGATTTGCTACCAAAGTTTGAGTTCCTGAAACCAAAGATCGAGGAGCACTGCATCAGAGTCTCAAACATGCCAAGTGATATGGCTCCAAACACTGCTCTGGTTTCACTCTTCATTTTTGATTCCGTTCTTGATGATCTCATGCACCTAATAAATAACAAGTCTGACAGGATTGTTGGTGCGAACAATCAAATTGTAATGCTCCACGAGGAGCTAATGTTGTTGGGATCTTCCGTTACGGATATAGCTGTGCAGCAGGAAGCAGAACATGAGGACATTTTGATACGAGCCATAGACATAGCATATGAAGTTGAATATGTTATCAACTCATTTCCTCCTGTTTGGTATCTCACCCTGAGGCTCCCTCAACTCATTGAGAAGATTCGGCTTATTAGGATGTCTATCCTTGAAATTAAGAACAAAATTGATGTAGCTGGAGTGCTAGAAGTTTCAAAATATCCAGGTCAACAAGTATCGTTGCAATCTAAAGAACCTCCCATTTTGGAAGATATTGTTGTGGGTTTCGACAATATGGAAATCGAAATTGTAGAACAACTTGTTAGAGGAACAGATCAACTGCAAATTATTTCCATTTATGGAATGCCTGGAATTGGTAAGACGACTTTAGCAAATAAAGTATATAATAATCCTTATGTTGTCCATCGTTTTGACAAGCGTGCCATCTGTGTTGTTTCTCAAAAATATAAGAAGAAACATATTTTAATTGCCATTTTGAGCTCAATAAAAAACCTTCAGAAAGAAAATTTTGAGAATAGGGACGATGAAAGTTTGGCCGACGATCTTTACCAAAGTTTGAAAGGAATGCGATACCTCATCTTCATGGATGATGTATGGGACACGGAATTGTGGGATGATTTTCAAAGATATTTTCCAGACGATGGGATTGGAAGCAGAATCTTATTCACCACTCGGAATAAAGAAATTGCAGAAGCTTCACCTCGTAGTGTTATAATTGCACTTCCTTTTCTGTCGGAAGATGAATGTTGGGAATTATTACAAAGGAAAGTGTTCAAAGATGAAAATTGTCCTCAACAATTGATAGACATTGGGAAGCAAATTGCAACAAATTGTCACGGCTTACCCCTTGCAGTGGTTGTGATGGCTGGAGTTCTTGCAGATATGGAGAAGAAAGAACACTTGTGGCAAAAAGTTGCAACAAATTTTAGTTTACATATATCCCAAACCCAAGACAAGAGTATCCAGTTATTAGAACTTAGCTACAAGCATTTACCAATGCATTTGAGACCATGTTTTCTATACTTTGGAGTATTCGAGGAAGACATGGAAATCCCTGTACGAAAGTTGATATCGCTATGGGTTGCCGAAGGATTTGTAAAAAAGGAAGAGAAGAAAAGCTTAGAGGATGTGGCACTAGGATATCTGATGAAACTAATTGATAGGAGCCTGGTACTTGTTGCCAGAAGAAGATTTGATGGTGGGGTCAAAACTTGTATGATTCATGATCTATTGCGTGAAATGTGCTCGAGAATAGCTGAAGAAAATAACTTTTTGAAGGTGGTCGATGTGTAAGTTCACTGTTTCTCTTATTTTTTTCTAGCTTTTTGTCAATTTTTGTTTTAGCCTACTAATAATGCTTACAATATTTGATGACCACATCAATTACATGATTATGTTGTTACCAGTAATGATGATGATCTACTGCAGTCCTTCGGTCAAGTATTGATGTATCCGCAACAACATCGTCTGAGTATCAACAACGAACAATCTCTTATTCACTCACTACCTTTTGGCCCACGTGTGCGCTCTCTTCTATGTTTTGATCTTCAGTCACCCACATTAATCTCATGCAGCTTCAAAGCTGTTAGGGTCTTTGATTTTTTCAGTTGGGATGTAAATGGAATTGAACATCTGGTTCACGTGAGGTACTTGAAAATTTCAGGGACACTACCATCAATGGAAAGCTTCCATAGATTAGAATGTCTTGTTGTGCACTCTATTGATGAATTTGAAATACCCGATATCCTTCTTAATATGCTGAGTTTGAGACACATGCATTTCTTTCGCGGCGGGTACTTCAGTGCATCTTGCCTTCAGCAAGCAACTAACAATGAGAGCTTCCAAATAAATAACAACCTCCAGAGTATTTCTGTTATTAGAATTTCCGATGAAACGGATCTGAAAATTTTGAGATGTTGGCCCAATCTTCGCAGACTTAAAGTCACTATTCGATCTTCACTCAATTATTCTTTTGAATTCCTTAATCAACTCGAATCACTGAAGCTCGAACCATACGATCTATCGTCCGGTTTGATCATCTACCCTTATATCTCAAACAATTGACTCTAGTTGGTGCACACATGTCTCGGAACAAATGGATATAATTGGGAAATTGGAGTACCTTGAGGTTCTCAAATTACAAACTGTTGACTTCGAGGGAAATCATTGGGACACAAGTGAAGGTGGATTCCCACAACTTAAATTTTTGAAACTAAGTCAAGTCCAAATTGAGGAATGGAATACCTCAAGTGATCATTTCCCAAGACTTCAACGACTAGTTTTACAATCATGCGACGGTTCGAAGATGATCCCTCCCATTTTAGGTGATATTCCAACTTTACAGATGATTGAGGTATATGAGTGTGCAGAAGATATCGAAGAATTTGCTAAGAAAATTCAGGAAGAACAACAGGACAATGAAGCGCTTAATTTCATCATAATCTCTAAGAATCAGTTTTTTCTGGTATACTACAATTTCTAAGAATTCCCTTTTCGCTTGTTTAATTGAATTTTGAACAATTTCTTTTTTCTTGCAGGACGAATTGGCTAATTTTGAACTTCTCTGAAGACAGTTTAGATGGTAATAAGAGAGATAATCTCTTCTTGTAATCTAATTCACGTTCTCATCTTGGTCCTAATTAGTGTTGTGTGTAATAATAAAATGAAACATCAAATAACTTGTACTGTATTTTTGCCCTGTTATGAAATTAAGATTGGCTCAATTTGATGAGCCTGTTGATGATATTCTGTGCATTACTATCCCACAAGGTGCTTTTGTTGGGCATTGGCTCTCTATTATTTGATATTTCTACAATACTTAACTATTTTGAAATACATAGGACTAATATAGATCGCCTTAAAAGACTCAAGAATTTATCAAGTTATATGATCATGAGTTTCATGTTGACCATATTTCATTCATCAGGCAAGATTTATTATTGCTTAGCAGAATTAGAATTGTGTTGAATACTAACGTAATCTGTAAACTTCAATTTAAAGACGATTTATAAATTCGTTTTCAAATGATTTTAATCTATTTGAGTAGTAACATTTTCTAATTACTCTTTACATAAAAGGGTTGAATATATAGTGTGTCTATGATTTTGTTCCATCGATATTAAGGCATATGTAAACAACAAAACTTGTGGCCACCATGATTTCTTCCATCATATTTCAGGGGTGTCTACGATTTTGTTCCTTCGATATTAAGGCATATGTAAACAACAATACTTGGGGTCACCTTGATTTCTTCCATCATATTTCAAGAGGTGTATTTAATTTAGACTTTTAAAAATTTTGATATTTTTTAAGTAATCGACTTTTTATGGATTTCATTACTTTTTTTATCGACTTTTATAGATTTTGGCAAACTTACAATACACTTGAATAGATTTTCATTTGGAAGACTTTTTTAGACTTTCACAGACTTTTATAGACTTTTATTTTTTTAATTAAATCTTGAATGTGTTTCTTAAAATATAATGTCCCACACTTAACAAAATCGATATTTGGTAATTTACAATTGTATTTTTTTTTATCTGAAAATGAGAAATTGTTCGACTTTTTCGATTGAATAAACACATTTAGCATGAACATGTGAACTCTGAAATTCATGCTTACTATATTGGATGAAACGAAATTGCTAGTCGTAGGTCTTTCATCATAACTCAAGTCCACAACCTTTTTGAGAGAATGTGCAAGTCACGTGTCTATAACTTTCCTCATATTGGATTTTTGAGGTACATCTTATTATTATTGCCTTTAATTCTGTTATTACTATTTTCGTGTGTGTGAATACTAACTTAGAGAATGAGAAAAATTAATCCAAATATCCAGTGATAATAAATGGAAGGAATTTGGCGCCAATGGTCCCTAACTTTTTCTCACAATGTGAAAATGATCCCTAACGTTTATTTTTGATACATAAGTCTCTAACCTATGTCTTTTTAATGAAAAAACGAATATGCCATTAGTTTTAATTAGAGAAAATTGCATTTGGATTCCTAAATAGGTCCTATATATTTATTAAATAATATTTAATTTTACATACTAAATATATCATTATAGTCATGTGAATTAAATTTTTCATAAAAAAAATTAAAAATTATTGTAATTTAAATATATGTAATTGCTATGTGATGTGAAAAACTTAAATAAAAATTAAGTTAAATAAATAACAAAATGACGTATATAATTTTATGACATTGAATCAATCTTAATATTTTTATTTAACATAAAAATATTGATAAAATTAATTTGCATATTATATGTTGTTTATTTTTGAATGAAAACTAAACGATAAATTAAAATACTGAAGAATACAGTTGGATCTCTAATATTTGTAGTAAATAAATAAATAGTTCAATTAAATTAAAGTATTTAAGCATCAAGTTTGTGATGAAGTTTTTTTTTTTATATATAACGATAAAATAATTTTCTAAATTTTGAACAATATAATCGCTTAATAATAAAAATAATAATTTTATTTGACATATTTATTAATAATTATGAGCTTAAATTTTAGTTATTTTATAATAGTTCATAAAAATATATAAAAACTAGCATATTATTAATTTAGTCAATAAAGTGTTAATTCAAAAAATTGTTAGTTTTTTTATGAAAATAAAAGAATTGGACCCATTTATACTTTTTACAAAGGTTAGCAACCCAACTACGATTTTTCTTATTAAAAATAAGGGTATATTAGTCTATTTTATCAAATAATAACCAATTTTGCATCAAAACACATATGTTAGGGATTTTTGTGGCAAAAAAAATAATTATTAGGGACCATTTCCACACTGCGAGCAAAGATGAGGGACCATTTGTGCCAAAATTCCTAAATACATATTATTCAACCCCATTTGCATTGTTTTGGATCTCATTTAACCTCCGATGTTGATTCAATTCGTAGCATAATTGATGCAGTGGAATAACATGAAACAAAGAACATTTATCTGAAGAGTAACTTTTTTTTTTCATCGGAAATTTGCATATTTTTCCAATTTAGCTAACCAACTTTAATTAATTGCTTGTAAGTTACTAAGTTGCCGAATTTTATTCTTAGTTAGTTTTCGGATTTTTTTTTTTAAAGTAGTTCCTTTATGTTTTGATGATTGAGGCTTTGTTATTTGATTAGTTGATAAATTAAAGTTTATTTGAGGCTTTACATTTTAATTGAGATGTGAACTGCTTTAATTTTCTGCCCCATAATCAAATTTATGGCACGATGTTTATTCTTTGAGTTTTTCAATAAGATAAATTGGATTGAATAGCCCTTCACGTTGTGTGTTCATAGAACTTGGAGTCACATTAAACAAAGACTAATATAATTAATTATTGTGGATTGCGATGAATTATACTCAAGAACAAAATTCTTGCATGTTTAAAAACTGATTTGACAGCATAAACGAAGAAGTTAAGGTCTGATTTTTGAATAATTTGTTGACAAAAGATGGAAACGTTAACATAATTTGTCACACTCACTCTCATTTAATATATCCCCACAATTTTCCATTCATTAACATGTCCTTCTCAAATTCGAGAGAACCCCGGGTGGGGTTGGATGGGGTGGAGTCGGGTCTCTCTTCACATCATTTGAGACAATCTACTTCTAGATGATCAATACTTTCTTTCATAGATTAATTCACTCGATAAGAACCAAATTTGTAATTTTTTATAGGCAAGGATGCCTCAGTCTCGATACTTTTTTCATGGATTAATTAATTCGATAATAAATTATTGTCGATTCATTCAACAATTTAAAGTATTACATAGTGTGAAAGGATATTTAATTGTTTGTGCACCAAAAACCTATGAAAGTTTTAGCAAGTAAAAAAATAAATATTTATTTATTTCAATGCTTCAACTAACATTATTAAAAATACGTATAATCATGGAATCATGACCTAACACATCACACGCTTTCAACAAGCCGACTAAGTAAATAATAGAATTCAAAATTTATGAATATAAGTTGAAGTATTTCAATACTTCAATTTGGCATAAATATATTTAATGTAGTATATTCAAATAATTCAAATGTAAGTTGGCATCAATACTTGTCAAATAATTCATTTGATTAGAAAAAGTTTATTGACTACTTGGTCATTTAAAATATTATTCATATTTGTCCAGAATAACGCGATTATATTTTAACGTTAAATCTAACATGCTCTAGATAAACATACAAGTCATTCTATATGTAAATACATTTTGCCAGTGAATTTGTGCATCTCAAGATAAGAACTTGTGAAATTAATTTTGGCATTTTAGAGCTTGCATTTTCTATCTCAAAATGAGAAATTGTTCAAATTGCAATTAAATTTCTTTGTTTTGTTTTGATTAATTAGTTGGATTGGATAAGAAACATTGTTATAATTGTGAAAAAAAAAAAAATGATTCGACTATTCAATGAAATCTTATCTATCATTCTTCTTCAAAAATTTTAATTTTGTTACTCAACTTACGCTTTAGTGTAAAATTAATCACTCTTTAACTTGTTTGTTGGTATAGCACATGTGGCTTAATCTTCTTGTTAGTCTTGAAAGTATTTTTTTTTTATAGTATTTTATTTTCAGTAGCATTTGTATAAGAAAATGTAAATTGTAGCAAGTTAGACAATGCTGAAATTATTTTATAAATATTTATAAGTTGTAGGTAATTAAATAATAAATAAATAGTGAGTTGTGATTTTTACGAAATGTATAAATAAAAAATATTTTTAATTAATTTAAATTATAATTTAAGCTTAGCTAGTAATGTTTGAACTTAAGTAAGAAAAGTGGATCGTGTGGACGAACACACTTTGTAACCATTTTCTGATTTTCGCCTTGTAGATATGAGCTATATTCAATAATTAGTAGCAAGAAATGAGGGGGAAAAAAACTATACTTATTTCATGCTTCATATAATTCTAATAAAAATATTTATTGATGTGGAATCATGACCTAACATCACACACTTCGCAAAGCGGACTAAGTAAATAATAGAATTCAAAATTAATGACTATAAGTTAAATATTTAATTTCTTGCAACTTGTCTTTAAAAATTAGATTGAAACAATTATATATAATTTCAATACTTCAAATTGACGTAAATATATTTAATGTAGTTTATTCAACAACTATTCATCAAAATAATTATAATAACTTGTCAAATAATTCATTTAAAATATTACTCCAATTATTCCTTCTAACAATAGGAGAGAGTATTGTATTTTGATGTTGATTCTAATTTGTTCTGAATAAACTTGTAAGTAATTCTATGTACAAATAAATTTTTCTGTCCAATTTGTGCATCAAAATTATGAAATTAATGTTCGACATTTTACAGTTTGCATTTTCTATCTCAAAATGAGAAATCATTCTTGCCTAATTTGACAATCTAAAAAAAAAAAAAAAACAACCATGGTTGTTGACTTATTTTTGAGTATATCTACAATCATACAACTTGATCTTAGTTGAAATTGCAAAGTTGGACCACAAAGAGTGTGTTGATGGAATGCGATTTTGTGTCTCAATTGTCATTACAGAACACCGTACGCTTTCAACAGTCTAGAAAGTCAATAATAAATTTTAAATTTAATGAATATAAGTTATATTTATTTCATTGAAAATTGTCCTACAAAAATTAAACTGAAACAATTATTACAATCTTCCAAATTCGCATAATATACTAATGTAGTTTGTTCAACTACTATTTATAAAAATTATTATATTACTTGTCAAATAATTCATTTTATTAGGAAACAAGTTCCTTTGCACTGCTAACCATTAAAAGTATTATAAGTTGGAGCTTGGCCAAAGTGTTTGCATATAAGTCAAAAAATGAAAAATAATGCATGGTGCTATAATTTGACACTTTCAATTAATGTATAATCTAAAAAATCTAATAACCTATACTCAAAATTCCCCCTAGATTTTTCCCCCTAAATATTATTTGAGAATGGATTTGTTCCCCCTAAAATTTCCGCCAATTACAATTTTGCTCTAATTGATGCAACTGAATCACATGAAAAGATGAATACATTATAATAATGTTGACGCTGCAAATATGGTAATGACAATCTAATTAATAAATTTAATTATTTATCAATTTAATTGAATATGAGAATATAAAGAACTTTTTGATAGTAATTGAGGCTATAAAAATTTCTAGTCAAATCTAAATTTTTCGATGTAAAAATCTAGCTTATAATGATAGAACAAAACATATTGACGTAAAGTTTCAATTTATTAGAGATTATCTCTAGAGGATTGATCAAATTGAAAAAAAAATTCTACTAGAATATAATTCAAGTGATATGAGTACAAAGATTTTGCCACTTAATAAGTTTATAAATTGTTTAACTTCTCTTAACAATTTTTTCGGATGATCATTAATGCGTGTATCGCTTCATGATGACCCGATCTTACCAAATCTATAAAGCAAAAATTATTGAGATTTCTTTGAATTTCTTTGTTTTGTTTTGATTAATTAGTTGGATAGGATAAGAAACATTGTTACAATGTATTGTATTGTTAAGGTAATAAAAATAAAAAATGATTCACTACTCAATGAAATCTTATTACAATCACTCTTTTTCAAAACATTTTAATTTTGTCACTCAACTTACAATTTAGTTTAAATTAATCTCTTTTAATTCGTTTGTTGGTGCAGCACATGTGGCTTAATCTTGAAAGTATTTTTTTTAAATATTTATAACTAGTAGATAATAAATAAATAGTAAATTGTGATTTTTATGAGATGTATAAATTTAAAATATAATTTAACCTTTGTTGGTAATTTTTTAATGCAGGTAAGAAAAGTGAATTGTGTGGACCAACACACTTTGTAACCATTTTCTGACTTTTGCCCTCTATGAGCTCTACCCCATATTTAATAATTAGTAGTCTTTTTCCTTTTCTAGTTTACAAGCTCCATTTTCGTGGCTTCAAAGCTATAAATTGTTTCATGCTTTCAAGACTAACACAAACCTAGTGATATGATCTACTCCCCCGGGAGTTCTTTTGATTTTGAAAATTCTGAGTTAGAATGACAAATGTTAAAAAAACTCTTAAAGACATTTATGAATCTTCAGAAGATTTAGGACATCTTGATGTTCTTTTAGCCTTTGAAGATAAAAAACTTGAAAACATTGCTTCTATTTTCAAAAAGATAGCAATAAATAATCAAGAGATTATTCTTGTTGCAAAATCTGAAGAAAATAATCCTTAATTTTTCTCAATTTCACTTAGAAAAAAATTTCTTTGTAAAATTTCATAGCCTTCAAAAAGTGTTGTAACTAAACTACCTTAGATACATTAGATCCGGTTGGATCATCCTTTGTAACTAAATAAGCTAAAGAGAATTTTTCTCTTTAAGCCTTGTGGAATAAAACTATGTTTTAATTTCACTACTCTTTATATATAATACCTTGTACGGATCTCTAATTTCCAAACCAAAACACCATTCAAAGCAGGTGGCCGCTCAGAGTGTAAGTGCAGAGGAAACATTGAGTGAGGCAGAGCAATATATTTG
>CM042673.1:56281689-56319170 GCA_023638005.1 Forsythia suspensa
GATGATGATGGAATAGTGGTGATAGTAACAAATATGTTACTTCACAAATGACACATATGTTACCTTAATTGTGGTTCAAGTGATTATAGTTGTGGATGGTAGTAGCTAGATCTAAACGCAGCCGTGAATGGTGGTAATGAATTTGAACATGTTGCGGTGGTTGTGGTGATGGGATAAGACAGATTGTGATGGTAACACATATGTTACCACTGCAAAAATGTTGTTTTCAAATAAAAATTGAAATATTAATTTTAAATTAAAATAATGTATTTTCCTAAAAACTATAAAAAGAAAATAAATTGTAAATTATTGATTTTAATAAAGACGAGGAAATAACATATAGTAACAGATGTGTTTCGTGTAAAAATGTTGTTTTCAAATCAAAAATTGAAATATTAATTTTCAATGGAGATAATATATTTTTAAAAAAATTATAAAGGATATAAATTGTAAAATATTGATTTTAACGAAAATGATGAAGTAACACATATTTTACTCGTGTAAAAATGTTGTTTCAAATTAAAAAATTAAAATATTGATTTTAAATAAAAATAATAAAAATTTATAAAAAGAGATAAATTATAAAATATTGATTTTAATGAAAATAATGAAGTAACATGCAGTAACACACATGGTAAAACATGTGTTACTCATGTAAAAATATTTTTTCAAATAAAAAAATTGAAATATGAATTTTAAATAAAAATAATGTATTTTCTTAAAAACTATGAAAAGAAGATAAATTGTAAAATATTGATTTTAATAAAGACGAGAAAATAACATATAGTAATATATATGTTATCCGTGTCAAAATGTTATTTTCAAATAAAAAAATTGATATATTGCTTTTAAATGAAGCTAATGTATTTTTAAAAAAATTATAAAATGATATAAATTATAAAGTATTGATTTTAATGAAAATTGTGAAGTAACACCCGTGTGAAAATATGTTTTCAAATAAAAAATTTAATATTGATTTTATATAAAAATAAAGTATTTTTTTTTAAATTTATAAAAAGATATAAATTGTAAAATATTGATTATAATAAAAATGATGAAGTAACATAAGGTAACACATATATTATATGTGTAAAAAGGTTATTTTCAATTGAAATATTAAAATATTAATTTTTAATGAAATTATTGTATTTTTAAAAAAAATTATAAAATGGGATAAATTTCAATATTTTAATGAAAATGAGGATGTAACATATATTACCCGTTTGTTAACGTGTAAAAATTTTGTTTTTAAATGAAAAATTGAAAAATTGATTTTAAATGAAAAATAATGTATTTTTTTAAAAATTGTAAAAGAAGATAAATTGTAAAATATTGATTTTAATGAAAATAATGAAGTAACATATGGTAACACACATGTTACCCATGTAAAAAGAATTTTTTTTCAAATGAAAAATTGAAATATTGATTATAAATGAAAATGATGTAATTTAAAAAAAAACTATCAAGGGAAATAAATCAATAAATATTATTATAATTACTCTTATATTTGATATAGTATACAAATATGGTATTTTTAGATAATAATAATACATTTAATGATAAAAATAATATAATTTTAGATAAAGAAAAATTGATATATAGATTTTAAATGAAAATAATGTATCATTTATGAAATTATAAAAAGAGATGAATTATAAAATATTAATTTTCATGAAAATGAAGTATTTTTTAAATACAAATCATGAAATTGAGGTATTTTTTTGAAAAATGTAGGGTTGTTTTCAAGTTTGCCCTTATATAATTTGGGTTGTTTCATGGGCTTGGGTAATTGGGCTAATTTGCATTTTTGTATTTGGGCTTAGATTATTTTGGCTAATTTACATTTTGTATTTGTGCTTCAGCCATTTAAATGTGGGCTTACGACACTTTTTTAAAGTGAAAATTAGGACCTCCACCTACTTTTTTTATGCATTTAGAATAATACTAGATTTGTTTTTGATTATTAATTTATACTATAAATGAAGTTATTTTACTGTACAGTTGTAATATAATTAATTATTTATATATTAATTTAAAAAGTCAATACAAAACGGTTATTAATCTAGGGGTACCAAATCCCATCTCTACTAAAATCAAGGAGTTAATTGATATCTTTCTAATTTTAAAAACCCGAGTAATTGATTATTAAACGTTTTTTACACTGATAAACAATTTCACTACACAATTTTCGATAATCCCTAATATGAAATTCAACTCTCTTTTCCTTACCTTCTTCACAAGAACGAAGCCCTACAATCTGTAATCTCAAAATTGACCCACCCTTCATTTCATTGCTTCCGTAGAAATATGGGTGTAAAATTGCACCACATTTCCATAATCACCGAGCATTATCATCTTTTTCTACTGGAGTATCGTTCGTAGATCATCCAATGACTTCAACACTGAGCAAATCAAAATCTAGACAAAAATACAAAAGAAGGCGACAAAATTCTGCATCGAAGAGAAATCGAGGTCAAATAAAAGCTGTACTAAAACCGGAGAAGAAGAAATTCAATATTCTATGTCCCAGAAGGAGAAAATGTAAAGTTATCTATTACTTTTCCTAATATACACAATGCAGTAGAAATTATGTTGATGAAGATATTTCTGCTTCCATATTTTATACAAAAAAATTATTTTTTGAATGGGTACTGTGAAAATTAGACATAATTGTTATAATCGTTGATTATGTGTGTGTATTTATAATTTATCTCTTTTTTACTATATAATGAGGTTTAAATTCTAATTACCATGACAGTGGAGTATTTGATTATGTGCTTATAAATTGATGTGTTGACTGCCAAATTTCTTATTATTGTATTTTACTTGAGTTCTATATCTAATGTGTTTTTGTGATTATGTGTGTTCATCCTTTTTCATTCATCAATATGAAATTGAAATCACTTCTTGCTCCATTGTCTTAAAAGAATTACCAAATTTGGAATTGGCAATGAATTTCAAACATTCAATATTTCACTTATACATTTCTATTATGATTTACCCAGATATGTAATATAAATCATATTGGCTACCATGTCACCTCGTATTGGTAATGAATGTTGATGCCTTGCTATTTTTTAAAGGACTGTTGATATGCTGATAATTGTCTTTGATTAGTATGCCTGATTATGTTGATTGTTACTAATTATCTGCTTGAAATCAATTAATTTTGTAATGTGTGACACACCTATGACGATTTGTGAATGAGTGTAATGTACGTTAACTTTGTTGTTTAAGCTGCTTTTTTTTTCATTTTATATTTGAACTTCAACATCAATGTATCCAAGTTCAGCTTGATAATAATATATGATAATATTCCATGATAATTTTAATGTGCTAATGTGATTCATGATGTTATGATGTGATGTTAATGAATGTTGATGTCCCGATGTTTTGTTAATGACTGTTGATATCCTGATAATCGTATGCTCATGACTGATTTTTAATTATTTGTGAACATTACATGTTAACTATGTTGTTCATGTCCATTAGTTAGATTTTATGACAATAAACTTCAGTTGAATGCATGTGTAAATTTCAGAGTGATATATCATATTAATTTGGTTGATAATTTTCAATTGAGTCATTGAAGAATATGAAAGTGAATATATTTTTCCCTATAAACATTTTTAACTCAATGGCATGTATTCCAAACTAAGTTGATCAATTTGGTGTCTTTAAATTATACAATTACTTGGTCTAATTGCAACTTCTTGATTGTTCAGGACTGGGACTATCTAATCTCCCTCGATAGATGGTCTCTTGGAATTGTTAATGCATTCTCTAACACCAAATTATTTAGCTCATTGAAGGGAAGAATGAATGATGTTCAAAGGAGATTATTCTCGGAGACTTGCTTTTCTCACTTTAATGATGTTCAAGATATTGTAGTAAATCCTCAACTTATACATCAAGTCTTGTTGAAGGAGGTGAAGCAGCCCAATGCTGACGAGATGTGGTTTAAATTTGGTGACAGCCTTGTAAGTTTCACAATGGAGGATTTCTGTTTGATTACGGGGTTACGTTGTGTTGGGGAAGACAAATGTAATAAGTATGATTCTAGATTTTGTAGGATTAAACATCAGTACCTTAGCTATTTATCTAGCATATCCACAACAAATGTTTATGAGGTTTTCTTAAACAATTATAATATATGTGATCGTGACGTAGCGAATTTCGGTATTCTATTCTTGTTGACAAATCTAATGTTCACTACAGCATACAATAGATCTGTTGAGGACTCCCTTATGGTATTAGCAGACTCAAATGAGATAAATTCATACGCTTGGGGAAAAGAGTTGTTTAAGATTACACTATCATCACTCAAATCTGGTCTTAGGAATAAGTCAATGATGGTGCAAGGTGATGGAAAACCTTATATGGCTTACCAGATAAGTGGTTTTGTTATTGCATTCCAAGTATGGATTTATGAAACTCTACCAATACTTGATGGTAAGATATGCACTCAAATTGGTTCTCGATGCCCACACATTGTTAACTGGACATCCAACATCCAAGGGAGATTCAACTGTAAACTAAATTTAGGGAAAGACATTTTCATTCGTCCAGATGTAAGTTTCTTCGTCTTATAGCATATTTTCATTTTTTGATGTTTCAAAATTATGTCATTAATATATTGCATTTTCTGTAGCTACGAGTTAATTTGATCAAAGCTACAAGTGAAGAGAGATAACAACCCTACACATCCGGTATTTATGATGACATCCACGTTCAGCGTGTAGAAGATAGCGAAGATGATGTCGAATCTAATCCGTTAATCCGAACCCCACGTGCTAACAAGAAACATCATGTGGTTGCCTCTAATATTATTGATATCCAGAACGAAGGGAAGATCGCAAAGGTAAATAATTAGAAATATGTTCTAATGCAAAACTGATTCATTATATTTTGCACCAATTCTTTTCTCTGTTTGGATTTCTACAGATTGCCAATCTTGATGCTGAGATATACATGGAATCTATGCACCTCGATTTATCCAAGGAAAAACACATCCCTGCATCATTTGATCAAAAGATTAATTCACTTGGCAAAGCGTTTGACAATTAGAATAATCTAAGTAAAATTGATGATCATATAGTTACGAATGTTCAGTCTTCAAACAAAATTTCTAAAGCAAGTGGTCATGTCCCAGGAATGCTGATGAAGGTATATATACATATATATATATGTCCGTGTATATACACACACACACACACACACACACACACACACACATATACGGGTTGTGTAAAGGAAGATAATCTCTTTTCGACTTAACCAATAAACATTTGATATTAGTTTTTACAAGAATGTTGTTTTTGAAGAAATATATCAACATATGAATTATTGAGTTACAGTCTACGCATGAGAAACTAGTGTCTGACCACTTTATTTTGAAATATTAATTTCTAAATTTATGTACTGATTTTTCAAAGACAATCGCTGATGGTCTTGAAGGTGTTGCCGCAAGATTTGACTCCAAGAGTCAGCCGGAATCTGCAGCCCACCAACCAGTTCAGCAATCTCAGGTTATAAATGTAATGCTTTATACTTTCTTTTATCCACTTCAAATGCAAGTTTCAATTGTGTTGTACTTTATTCTATTCATGTACTCCTAACTATATCCACATTAATTTCATTTTTTTGCAAGCCCCATGGTAAGAAGACATCATGCAGTAAAAGACAATCAGCAATGCTTCGGAGTTTAATCAGACCAAAAAAGTCATTACGAGTGGTGAGACTGACGAACCTAGATTTGATCTAGGGATTGATTCAGAAGCTAATGTCCCTTGTATTATACTAGATGATGGACTAGTGTTGACTGAAGAAGACATTCAGAAGATTGATGATACGGTTGCTTCAAAGGTTATAATGAATTTCATATTCTGGAGTTACATTTTTGTTTAGATAATTTTTAGATCTCAAAGTTAATTATTTTCGTAGTGCTGGTGACTAATACAAAGCTATATTCCGTTAATGTTACTGAAATATGCAAGATGGCTGAATCTAGTTCTAAATTTGAGGTATTTGAAGAGGAGGTTTAACCTCGAGATGAAGGATACCGTAAGAAACAAAAGACTTCAAGTCGAAGTAAAGACTGTAATGATGAACCAGATAAGAAAACCAGATCAGAAACATCATTGTACTTAGAGGTGTCAAGACGGGCGGGCCGACCTAACCCGTATCAGCCCACCCGCCTCGACCTGGAACCGCAGGCCAGCCTGTGAACTGGGTGGGCCGTTCACAGGTCGAGGAGGCCAAACCGCAGGCTATTCACGGGCTAAGAAGGCCGACCCGTGAATGAAAGTGAACCGGTGGACTATTCACAGCTGGGCGGTTCTTACTTTAACCGCTGGCCTGTTTTGATTTTTTTTTTTTGAAAAAAAAAAGACAGAAAATTCAAAATTTTATATTTGAAATGATATTTAAAAATTAAAAATAAAAAAACAAATGGCAGAGCCGTTTAAAATGAAAGATATAATGAGATGCGTCTTTGTTTTAGTCTTTAAATATATATAAATATAATAGAAATTGAATTAAAAAATCAACAAATGTGAATTTATCTTTGTTATTTAGTAATTTAACACATTTTTTTTTTCTATATATGTAAATATATATTTTTTAATTACAATAAATAACTAATTTTTTTTAGTAATTTCAAAAAAAAATTAATTTTTTATTCATATGGGCTGAACCGGGTCGAATCACGGCCCACATGGGCTCGACCCAGATGGGCCGACGGGTGGGCCGGGCTAGTGTTCAATTTTTATGGACTGGGTTGACCCGGCCCGCAACCCGCGATGGTGCGACCCGCCCGGCTGACCTGGATTGACACCTCTAATTGTGCTTGTTGGACGATGACATCATATTCAGTGAGGAAGACTTAAGGCACATGGATAAATCAGTTTTAAAAAACCGTGTCCAATTTTAGAAAGTATGTTCACACGTTTGTTTTGTATTTAGAAAAAAACTTGATTAACAAAGTCTCATAATGTTTCTATTATATTATCATATAAGTAATTTCATTATGTAATTGTTTTTTTTAGGAAATTACATCGATCCCATGTCATATTGAAAGTGGCTCTACTCCTGTACCCTAGAAGAGGGCATCCAGACCTGCAGCTTGCCTCAAATCTCCATTTCTCAGGAGTTTTCAATCACTGCCGGATAGTCAACCAGATGTCTCACATCTTTCATTTGAACACCATTTATGCTTGGATTCTCCACACCATTCTAAAGTTCAGGCTTTTGAAGAATGGTATAATATCGGTTTTAGGCCAAGTAACAAGTGAGTTATGTTGCTGTTGATAGTTGATTGTGCTAAACAAATTCTTATCGTAGATTTTAACTATAAATTTATCTTTCCATTTAGGTTGAGAAAATTTAAAAAAGATGATCTTGCACTACATCCAACAATGGACGATGGACCTGTGAAAATTAACTCCAAAATGTGGTGGTATAATCTAAATCAGGTTGCGACACCAATTAACACAATGGTAAGTGGGTAGCAACATTAGTTATCATTTGTACTTAATAATTCTTCTGGGTATCCTAAATATTTTTTTCTCTCATTATATTGCAGCATATGGACGTGATGTTCTACTACCTGGCCATTAAGTTGAAACTTAGTAGTGATAACCGGATGAGGGCGACTTGCACAGACTGATATTTTGATTTCAAGGTTAGAAGCATATATAATTGGCATATGAAGGATCATAATGCTATCGCTAAGCAAACATCCTTGCTATTATATCTCAATGGTAATAAGTCAAAGTTCAGCTCCAACTGGGGAGAAGTTGATCATGTGTTTATTCCAATTTTCATGGACAAAAAGGCACATTGGGTATTAGCACACTTTGATATCCCGAACTGACACTTGGACGAGCACAATTCATCATTCAAAACAATCAGAGATGTTGCTGTATTGGAAGCAGTTGAGCCCTTGCGTACGATAATTCCTCATCTTATTGTTCAATCAAAGGTCTTGAAATTCGAAGTGCCTGAAACACCAGTATCTTGCAGATTATGCAAAGAAATTCCACACCAGACAAATGGGTTAGCAACTTACTTAATACACCTATTCATTTTTAGTATAGGGTAATATAGTAAATGAAACAATGAGTTTGATGTTTATTGATCTAAGTTGATCATACATTAATGTTAATGGATCGATGAACCATGCTTTTGTTTGTGAATGCAGAAGCGATTGTGGTATATTTGTAATCAAGTTTGCGGATTATATATTCGAGGGCAAGATAGAAGAGATGCTGAAAAGGTTCGATAACAAAGTGGCACGTCACAACATGGCTGTCCAACTATATAAATATGCCAATGAAAAGCTGGAGTTGCACTTGGATTTGTTGTCTACCATGTGCAGATCTTTTGAACTCATAGCTTATTGAAACAAGAACTATCTTTTGTCTAGTGTTGTTTTCTTTGCGGTGGTTGATTTTGGTTATTATAATTATAAGTTGGTTTTTGTTTTGGATATGAAAGTGTGGATGTGTAGTGAAGCCTAGATCTATTGTGTACTTTAATTTAAGTCATTCCACCGTGTTGATTATTTTTCCAGTGCACTTTAATTCAAGTCATTCCACTGTGTTGACTATTTTTCTATTTTGAAAATGTTGGGTTTAATCCAATTGCCAGGTTTAATTGTCACATGTTGTCCTTGTATCGTATTTTCTACTAGTTCTTGTATTAAATTCATTTAGTTAGACATTAATCATATCGGATGATTATTGAATTTCGTTTAATTTACAAATGTTATGAAGATATTATAATGTTATTGTACGTTGATTCGTTTGACCATTAATACCGTATGCTTAATGAGTTTGATTTGTCTGAGTGACTCCAAAAATTGATTATTATTTTTGTAACTTCCATTCAATGCTATTATACGCTCGTTGATACGATATCTTGATTCCCTGACACGCGACTTTCATTTTTACATACATGGTCCAACCACCTTTGTTACCTGTTGTGCACGACAAGTTTACCAATAACATGG
The DNA here is from genome assembly GCA_023638005.1 of Forsythia suspensa. Classification (NCBI taxonomy): domain Eukaryota; kingdom Viridiplantae; phylum Streptophyta; class Magnoliopsida; order Lamiales; family Oleaceae; genus Forsythia; species Forsythia suspensa. The sequence goes on from CM042673.1 coordinate 56,290,700, forward strand.
GAATAATAAACAATTTTGTCTGTTATCTCTCTAATCTGCCTTTCTTTTCATTCATTACCCATGCATGAATGGGATACATAAATGAAACGAGAAAAGCGTGTACATGGGATAGAATCATGTTACTTGACTGATCAAGTGAAAGAATACAGAGCCCATTTATGCACACTAAAATCCCAGTTCATTTTCCCCTATTACCATGTTGTATAAAGTGCCACAAAATCCTAGTGAAGCTTAGTAACTTCCTTATCCAATCAAATGGTAACGGTACATATACAATCTGAGAAAATCATTTCACCAAAGCATCCAGAAATTAAGACCCAATATGCTATCTACTTTCCAGAGTAATTAATCCAATAAACAATTTAACAACTAATACAAGGAAAAATGGAAGACAAGAAAGCTAAATGTTCACATCTTTCCACATGGGTCTATCAAGAACATTGGAATAGATTATAAAGGACTTGATTAACCAACATAACAAAACAGATTAAACATATTTTGCTAGGGATCAGCCAAACTAGTTTTGTAATTCACTATTTGTACCATATCTATTTTTGTCATGCTAAATAGCTCATTCACCAATAATAAAAATATTATTTCATCTAAATCCAAAAGATTGGAGAGTAGTAAATAATTATTTCTTTAACAACCAAATGCTACAATGCATAAATTATTCAATATTCCAATTGTGGTCATAGATTACAAGTGTAGACCATTTTTGTTTCTCACTTAAACTTGTCTCAAAGATGATCCGAACTCACTCTAAAATATCAGAATCTACATCATAAAATCCCATATATGCAACACCTGAAAATTAAACAAACAATTGTCATAAAACTAATGGTAACATCCAATATCAATTCACACATGATCTGATCCATTTATTTCAAAAACCATTCGCTATCATCGAATAGAACTAATTCTATTAATTAAAATGATATAATAATAATAATGATCCCACAATCCAATTCAAATAACAACCTATGTTGAAATCAATATCAACACAAGTCAATACTGATCTTATTTTAGAAATATTCACATCCCACACACTAACAATTCAATTGGAGGACAATTAGTTTATGTACTTACTTTTGTCTGATTGGCAAAAACTCCTAGACCGGATCTATTCGCTTACAAGAATGTTTTCTTTCAGATTTCTGATGACCAAATAAATTTCAAATATTAAGACGGTCAATATATTATTTTATCGTAGTACTATAATGGTCTAATTACTGTACGTGAGTAAGTGTACTAATAAAACATAATTATAGATTTGCATTGATACCTCGCAATTGACCTCCATATCGCCCTTTTTTTTTTTTACCGTGCGTCCCTTTTAACCGAGCCGGATTTTTGCAACTAGTTCTATTGTGTCCATACTCCCAGCAACGTCCACACCTTGATGTCTTTTTAATTTCGTAAACTGACCGTATCCTTCTTTCGCATGGTCGTCCAGAACTTCTTTTTGAATTAGGCGCTCGTACCACCATATTCTCTACATCAATTGGTACATTCCACTCAGACTCAGGGCCAAGAGGATGTATTATCCCCTTATATGCTTCGAGATATGACTCTTTACTGAAGTATGGTGAACAAAAGTCGTATACCGATAAGTTATATCTACCAATTACGGCTATTGCATGACAACATAGAATTTCTTCTATTTGAAAACGGTTGCAAGAGCAGCTTTTCACATCCATCTTCACAAGATATGATGATGTCTCATCGTTAACCTGGTACGCCCTGTCACTCGAAGGTATAACCTGTTTTGTTCAATATCACGTCAGAATTGTGCAATACAATTTATTTTAGTTAGTAGGATACCTTTTATTTATATATTTGTACAATTTTTTGTCATTTCTATATTCAAAAAGAATAAAAATTTGTACCTACCTCCATTCTTATTGATTCCCGAGATCACTCCCTCATTATGCTCTCATATCGTGAACCTAGCCTTGTAAATGTTGACCTAACATTGTTTGAATTCTTATAGAATAACTTTTGTATTGTACATCGCAATGGCTCAAACAACGCCTCTATTGGAAAATTCTTTGCCGATTAGTTCACCGAATTAACGGACTCTACAATATTTGATGTCATGGTAGAGAACCTGTTTGTTGTCATGTATGCCCTGGACCACTTATGATATCCAATGTCTTCCTGCATTCCAGTTTATTTATATTAAAAATGACATCACTTAGTTCATTAAAAGTAAATGTAATTGAATATAAAGTTTTTACAAACCAGATATCCGCGTATACGGTTGTCTATGTTGTCATGTATGCCCTGGACCACTTATGATATCCAATGTCTTCCTGCATTCCAGTTTATTTATATTAAAAATGACATCACTTAGTTCATTAAAAGTAAATGTAATTGAATATAAAGTTTTTACAAACCAGATATCCGCGTATATGGTTGTCTATGTTGTCAAGATTCTTCATTTCTATTTCGAATTCAGATTTAGTATAAGCTCTTGCTATTGCATAGAATGATTTATGTATGAATTTGGCATTTTTACCAAACTGCTTCTTCAAGTTCTGAAATAGATGGTAAGAACACACTCCGTGCATTGCATTTGGGTAGACTTTCAATATTGCATTCTTGTTACTATCGTGCCTATCAGAAACAATCACATGCCCATCGCGTTCACCATAAGCTTTTTTCAATCGTAGAAGGAACCACTCCCACGATAAATTATTTTCAGAATCACCTACTCTGAATGCAAGTATGAAAATGTTATCATTAGCATCTTGAGTGCAAGTAGTGAATAGCGTACACACGATAATCGGTTTGCAATGTGTCCATCCTTCTATTGATCCCCCTAAAGCAATAAAGCTGAACAAAAACCCATTACTTTCATCTGTTTCAATTCTTGTTTAAGACCCTGGATTTTTTTGCTCAATCATATGTAGGTAAGCCGGTAATCTGCTATATGATACCTCTGGATCACCTCTTGTTAACTCTAATGCATGTTCACGTGCTCTCCAAGCCTTTTCGTAAGTAATAGACACCCCATATGTATTCATCATGTCCCTAACAACATCAACTGGTGTGTATAACTTTCTTGTAGATGAAAATTTATATTTTATGCAACTTGCAATCACAGAACAAGTCGCTTGTCTATGACTACCCAAGAATATGTCCAGTGAACATGTGTGACTGTTCTTTATGTTTCTTATTTTGAAATTTTATTGTCCGCACGATAATCGATGCTCTTAGTCCCCATTTGCAGTTGTCATCTAAGCATATTAATACGTACTCATTTTTATCAGATTTATACACCTTGAACTGATAGCGGTAATGGATGGCATGTAGAGCTAGACTAGTTGTTAACAAATCTTTATTCTTGTAAATTGAATTCTATTTAACACTTTCAATACTAGGCTGATTTATAACATTGCTGCCAGTTTCTTCAACACATTCATCACCATAACTCACATTTTGACAAATTTCCAAACCCATTTTTTCTATTGTTGGCAATTTCGGCATAATAGAATTTCCCAAACCACCAAGAGTATATTGTTCTCTGTTCATAGTCTCGCATATCCCTAATGTACTAGGCTCTGAAACTATTGTCATCAAATTGTCACCACTACAAGCCAGTTTGTGAACATCCACACATAACGGAAACTGCCTCATGTTTGATTCATTCTTCCTGATTTCTATGTAAAAACTAAGGAAAGTATCAGTGCAAATACTTATCAGGGGGCCATTCGACAAAATTTGGTACTGAACTGGTCCTTCTTAATCTCCCTCATTATCATCTCTATTAGATTGACATAACTACAATCTAGCGGGACAACCAATCCAACAACCAAGTAGTCACTGTATGTACGTGACTCATCCCAAACTCCATTATAATAGATCAACACACTAATACCACCCATATCTGCATTTTCAAATTAACACATTAAGTTCTAAACTGTAATAATCAAATGAGAGTAATAACATTATACAAAATCTGTGATAAATTTTCAAATCCAGAGAAAACGTATATGTAGTTTTAATTTCGGATCATTGAATGGCGGCATAAATTTCCAACAACTAAATATAAAAACTAATTCGACAAACTTCAAATTAATATTTCGATTTACGTGATAATGAATATATATATATATATATATATATATATATATATATATATATATATATATATATATATATATATATACTAGTTATATGTATGTGCTATGCACGTAAGTTGTCCGTGATAATCTACTAATTAAAAGCGATTGTGTTAATATAATTTTGATAGAATTTAAATATTTTTTGTACTTGTCAAATAATGAACTCATTAATTTTTGTAAAATTATGTTGTTCCAATGGTGGGATTTTATTTCTAATTGTCCCATGCCTTTGCTAAGTTAAAAATTCTAACTCTTTGTTTAATAATCTAATAAGCTTAATAATCAGTTCTCTAGAAGCAAACTGAAAAAAATAATACAACTCTTAGCATTTTCAGTGAATCATCTTAGATATGCACGCATGAACTCTCAAAGTTGCACAAAAATCCTCCATTTTTCCTTGTGAATAATTTTAATTATTAAAAAGTGAAAAAATATACAGAGAAAGTGGGTCATAATATAATTAATTTTTGTTTACACCTACTCTAATCAAATTTTAATTTATAACATTATTAGTAAGAATGTTATAATTAATAGTTATAAAAATAAAATATGTTGTTGATTTTTTCATTGAAAAAAAATTAGAAATGTAAAAGCTCACCATAAAAAAAATAAAAATTCATGAACAATAATTTTTCGAGTTACTATTCACCTCAAAAGTTTGTCGAGTTGAATAGTAACTCGACAAACTTTTCAATTTTTTTTTTTAAAAAAATCATCAAATGATAACTTTTTGAGTTACTATTCACTCGAAAAAGTTTGTCTAGTTGAATAGTAACTAAACAAACTTTTAGAATTTTTTTAAAAAAAAAAAATTATGAACGATAACTTTTCGAGTTACTATTCACCTCGAAAAGTTTGTCGAGTTGAATAGTAACTCGACAAACTTTTTCGAATTTAAAAAAAAAAAAAATTTAAAATTTGTCGAGTTACTCTCGACAAAAAAATTAAAAAAAATAATTTTTTTTTTTTAAATTGAGTAACTTTCGAAAAAAAAATTTTAATTTTTTTTTAAAATAATAACGTGACAAAATTTTAAAAAATATTATTATTATTTTTTTTTAAATTGATAACTCGACAAAAGTAAAAAAAGTAATTTTTTTTTTTTAAATTCGAGTAACGCGACAAAATTTTAAAAAATATTATTATTATTTTTTTTAAATTTGAGTAACTCGACAAAAGTTAAATTTTTTTTTCAAATTGAGAGTAATGGACAAAATTTTAAAAATATATATATATATATTTTTTAAAATTTCAAGAACTCGACAAAAGTTAAAAAAAATTTTTTTTTAAATTGAGTAACTCGACAAAAGTTTAAAATTTTTTTTTTTTTTTTTTTTAAATTGAGTAACTCGACAAAATTTTTAAATATTTTTTGTTTTTTTAAATTCGAGTAACTCGATAAAATTTTTAAAATTTTTTTTTTTTGTTTTTTTGTTTTAAAATTCGAGCAACTCGACAAAATATAAATTTTTTTTTTTTTAAAATTGAGTAACTCGATAAAAAATTTTTAAATTTTTTTTAAAATTGAGTAACTCAACAAAATTTTAAAAATTTTTTTTTTTTTTTAAATTCGAGTAACTTGACAAGATTTCAAATTTTTTTTTTTTTTTTAAATTCGAGTAACTCGACAAAATTTAAAAAAAATGTTTTTATTTTTTTTGGCTAGTAACTCGACAAATTTAAAAATTTTTTCTTTTTTTTTTTTTTTGTCGAGTAACTCAACAAATTTAAAAATATATATATATGGGGAAAATTTGAGAAATCTTTATTATCTATAATCGATTCAAATCTTGAAAGTGGTCCTGCATATTGCAACCGCTTTTCCCAATTTTACTTTAGATCTCTCGGATGATTCAATTATGAAATGTCTATGTCTTGATCTCCAAACAAAAATCTTGATATGGATCCCGGATCTAAAGCGATCAGTATCATCTACCGTATTTACTACAAAGTCATGAGTACAAACATGAGTCCTAAAGCCCTTAGGTCTTCACCCAAAAATGAAACTCTTCTTATCGAGGTCAATCCTTTACATTCAAATGTTGCTATTCCAAGAAGACTTGCTTGGAATGAAGTTACTAGAAATCCCCTTTGGACCTTCGAAGATGAGCAGGCTCCAATTAGGGAGGTTCCTAGAACAAAACTCAAAGAAATCAATGAGCTTCCTGATGGGAGTGTGCAAATTCAATTTGCTCCCTCATCCTCCACAGCTCGCTCCTCGTTTTGTTCTTCTAGATCTGAACCCTTTCAAACTTTTAGACAAGCTGATAAACAACCCTCAAATGAGAAATTCAAAGGTGTTGATTTCACACCAAACATTCCCAAAACTCATTACTCTGAGGAAGAAGAAGATTCGACCCATCGTGGTTCTGAATCCCCTACCTTCTCAGATATGAGATCCGATAGAAATCAATTAAATGTCATTTCTTCCACAATTGATAGAAAAAGAGAATTCAAAAATGACAAATCTCCTAAAGTTACTGCCTTTCGTAGAGAACTCCGAAATTCCTTTTCCAAAAAGGAAATTAATAAATACTGGGAAGAATTCTATTCCTTTCCAGAAGATATTAGTTTCTACGAATGGAGTTACTACAAAGTTTTTGGAAAAAAACCCAAAATACCCAAACCTGTTGTCAACACAGCCCATGACAAAACCAAAGTTTGGAAAACCCCTTCTGGGAATTCTTTTCAATCCGTTCATCCCCCTTTTGAAGAAATTGTTGTCCCAAAAGGAGATATCAAAGTCATTGCCTCTCATCTCAAACAAATTTCTGATAAAAGTGAACATGAAAACCCAACTATCAAAGATATTAAGAATCTCCAACAACAAAATAATTATACAAACATTCTTCTTCATTCTGTCGCTACTCAGCTCAATCAAATTGATCAACCTTTCAAGGTTGATGCTCCTCCAACTATTAGCAAAGGTAAGAAGAAGGTCCAGACTCCAAAATCTGAACCTAATCCCACAACAAAAACTCTCTTCAAGCCAACCGAAAATAAAGTTCAATTCGGTTCTAGCTCTTCTTCTTCTGATGTGCTTAAAGAAATCGTCAAACATCTTAACAATAAAGATTCATCTAGCAAAATCAATGTTATTGATTCTATTCAAGAATTGCAAGGACAATTTGAAGATTTGCAAATTAACAAACTCAAAAACGTTAATCAAAATATTCCTGCCTACTACCCTCGATCGACCTTCCCTGACATGCTTCATGAAGAGCCTAGACAACCTAGGACGTCCTTTACCGGTAATGAAGTCACTGCCTGGGATATTGACGGTCTAACTGATCATCAAATCCTTCATCTTATCGGAGAAATGACTATGGCTGCTGCTGCCTACAGCGGTCGAAATGTCTCTGACAAAGATGCTGCTACCAATATCGCCAGTGGCTTTGTTGGTCAATTAAAACATTGGTGGATCAATTACCTTACTTCAGCCAATCGAACCACAATCCTTCAAGCTGTCAAAACTGAAGGTGATAGTCATCTTGACCCAAACAAACAAGATGCCGTTAATACTCTTCTCTTCACAATTCTCAAACATTTCATCGGAGAACCTTCCATCCTAATGGAAATAGCCTCTGATATTTTAATGAACCTTTCTTGCCCAAAACTTCAAGACTTTAGATGGTATAAAGATATCTTCCTCCAAAAAGTCATGCTACGCGATGACTGCAATAATGCTTTCTGGAAAGAAAGATTTATTGCTGGACTTCCCAAACTTTTTGCTGAAAGGGTTCGTGAGACAATCAGAGATGAATACTCTGGTCTTCCTTATGATGCCCTCACCTATGGTCAAATTATCGGTTACATAAACAAAGAAGGTTTATCCCTCTGCAATGACCTCAAGCTCAAAGAAAAACTCAAATCTGAAAGGATTGAAGGAAGGAAAGAACTTGGTTCTTTCTGTGAACAATATGGTTACGAACGTATCCATCCTCCTCCTTCAAGAGCTCTTAAAAAGCAACAAAAATATTTCAAAAGAAAGAAATACAATAAGAATCCTTCTCCTGAGTTTTATAAGAAAAACAAAAAACCCAACCGTTTTTACAAATATAACAAATATAAAAGAAAACGCGATAACTTCAAAGATAAAGGAAAATCTTCAAAAACTCGTGATCCCAAAGATGCAACTTGCTGGAAATGTCAAAAGAAAGACTATTACGCCAACAAATGTCCTTTAAAAGGCAAAATCAATAATCTCCAAATTGACAAAGATCTTAAAGATCAGCTTCTCTATCTCATCAATTCTTCCAGTTCCTCAGATTTTGAAGATATCATTTATAATATTCAAGAAGATTCCGATTATTATAATGATTCATCTTCCTCCTCTCAATCTTCCGACTCAAAAGAAATTTGTAATTGTAAAGACGACTGTACTTGTGAAACAAATACAATTAACGTCCTTTCCTCTGAAAAGGATTTAATTCAAGAAATTGTTAATCAAATAAGTGACCCTAATTTAAAACAAAAATTCCAAAACGTTCTTGATCCATCTGATTCCAAACCTTCCCCAGGAACTTATAATCTCAATGATGTCATGGATAGATTCAAAAGATCTGGAAAAACGTCCTCTAGTCAAGATCTACGTTTTGAAGTTAATCAAATGAAAAATCAAATCTCCAACCTCGAAGATGAGCTCTCTCAATTAAAATTTGATGTCACCATTCTTAAAACAAAATCTTTTGAAAAAGGAAAAGAAAAAATCCAATCAAGTTCTTCTCAATCAAGCCCCGAATCCTCTGATAATGAAACTTCTTCACCTATTAAAATTCAAAGTCCTCTTAGTGAAGAACAATCTATGAACGTTATCAGCCAAATTCGCCTTCAAAAATGGTATACAAATGCTATCATCATTATCAATGAAGAATTCAAGCTCAAATCAAAAGTCCTCCTTGATTCCGGTGCCGATCAAATTTGTATTAGAGAAGGTCTTGTCCCTACCAAGTATTTTGAAAAAACCACTGAGAATCTTTATGGTGCTAGTGGAAAGAGTCTTAACATCAAATACAAATTATCAAGAGCCCATGTCTGCAATGGTAACGTCTGTCTCAAAAATAGTTTCTACCTGGTCAAAGATCTCGACCAAGAAGTTATTTTAGGAACTCCCTTTTTGGTCCAATTATATCCTATTTCTGTCACTGAAAAAGGATTAAGATCCAATTATCTCGATCAAGAAATATTCTTTGAGTTCATTAATCCTCCTCAACCAGAGATATTAATCTCATCAAAAACATTCTATCTCACAAATCATCAATAATATCAATCTCAAAAACAACATATTAAGTACTTAAAAGAAGATATTCGATTTACAAGGATTTCTGAACAATTAGAAACCAAAAATATCAAAGACCAAATTGAGAAAATTGATAAAGCTATTAGGTCTGAAGTTTGTTCTTCTATTCCTAATGCTTTCTGGGAAAGGAAGAAACATATTGTTACTCTTCCTTATATTCAAAATTTTGACGAAAAACAAATACCAACAAAAGCTAGACCCATTCAAATGAACAGAGAACTCCTTGAAACTTGTACCAATGAAATTCAAGATCTAATTCAAAAGGGCTTAATTAGGCCCAGTAAGTCTCCTTGGAGCTGTGCCACTTTTTACGTCAATAATCACGGAGAAATTGAAAGAGGTGTCCCTAGATTAGTCATCAATTACAAACCCCTCAACCAAGTTCTCCAATGGATCAGGTATCCTATGCCTCAAAAGAAAGATCTCCTCAATAGGTTAAATGATGCTGTTATCTTTTCAAAATTTGACCTCAAATCAGGATTTTGGCAAATTCAAATAAATGAAAAAGATAGGTACAAGACTGCTTTCAATGTCCCATTTGGTCAATATGAATGGAATGTTATGCCCTTTGGTCTCAAGAATGCCCCTTCTGAATTTCAAAAAATTATGAATGATATTTTCAATCCTTATCAAAACTTCTCAATTGTTTACATTGACGATGTTCTTATTTACTCCAATAGTATTGAACAACATATTAAACATCTTCAAATATTTCTTTCAATAGCTAAAAGAAATGGTTTAGCTGTCTCTGAGAAGAAAATTGTCCTCTGCCAAACTAAAATCAAGTTTCTAGGTCATGAAATCTTTAGAGGAACGATTACACCAGTCAAACGAAGTCTCGAGTTTGCATCCAAATTTCCTGATCAGATATTAGAAAAATCTAGTCTTCAAAGGTTTTTAGGATGTGTCAATTATATTTCTGATTTTATTCCAAATATTAGGCAAATTTGTGAACCCCTTTATCAAAGACTTAGGAAAGTTCCCCCTGAGTGGTCTGATAAGCATACCCAAGCGGTCAAACTTGTCAAAGAAAAGGTCAAAACCCTTCCATGCCTCAATATTGTTAACCCAAAAGCCTTCCTTATTGTTGAAGCACAGATGCTTCTGATATCGACTATGGAGGTATACTCAAACAATCAATTAATCAAGAAAAAGAACGATGTTTTGTTCGTTTTCATTCGGGCATCTGGCTTGGCCCGCAAAAAAATTATTCTACTTTCAAAAAAGAATGCTTATCTATTGTATTATGCATTTCAAAGTTTCAGGACGATCTTATCAATAAAACTTTTCTTGTCGTAATGCATCAGAAAGCGTCAAAAGATGTACTACAAAAAAGATGTCAAAAATCTTGTGTCTAAACAAATCTTTGCCAGGTGGCAAGCAATTTTATCTTGTTTTGATTTCTCAAGAGTTTATAAAAGGTGAGGATAACTCTCTTCCAGATTATCTTACTAGAGAATTTTTACAAAATAAAAATGTCCAAGAAGCCTCTCCCCCCAAAGGGAAGAACTCCGGAGGATTACCTCCTTGAAAGTTCCAGTTCTTCTTCAAGAATTTTATTTTCTCAAAAATCCAAAAATTCCATCGGAACTTCAAACCCTTTTACTGTTCTTGGTACCCTTCCTTCTCAAACCAAAACACCAGCAAGCTACGTTAATGTCCTCAAACCTGATACTGCTCCCGGATCAGGAAAACTTCCCGAAATCAATACCCAGAAAAATCAATATTTTTCCAAACCTTCAACAATTCATGTTTTCGATTTCGAGAATGAGTGGGCTAAATACCCTTCTCTTGATGAATGTTTTTCAAGGATCTTTCCTCATTTTCTTAAGGACGATGATCCGCTCAATTTTATTGATCAAAAATACCATGTTCTCAATGAATTCTACTACATTCCTCAATCAATACATCAGTCAAGAATGTGGTATGAAACCATTCTCAAAGTTACTAAATCTGCAATCATTTCTCATACCCCAAACAAACCAAATACTCACTGGATCAATTTTTCAAAAATCAAGATTCTCCAGGTTCTTTCTCCTTCCGACTGGGGACAAGAACCTTGGGAGCCAAAGGTTTTCTCCTTCAAAAATGGTCAAAGGTCTCAATTCACGTATCTCGACTACATCAAAGCCTGGCACAATGTTTTCTATTTTCGTCCTTCAAGCCATTCTTGGTTTGTTTTATTTGATCAAAATTGCCCCAAGAAATTCCCGGTCTGGTTCCAATCCTGGTGGCACTTCTTTGGTGCCTCTGAAGAAATCTTTCCCAGCCGGATTTCTGAAGGCTTTAACCTTTTCAAATCAAACCCTATCAACCTTGTCCAAAATGAATGTCTCCTCTTCCAATATTGCCAAATTTTCAAAATCGCCTGGATCTTTTGTTGGGAATTCCAAGTCCTCCCAACCTCAAATGAACCTTTTATTTACAAATCTATCCGTCGCCACTGTAAAGTAAAATTGTGGGATAAATTCAATGACTCAAATGCATGTTCCAAAGCAGTACAATCATGGATCAATCAGCAATTAAAATCAAAGGCTCCAGCCTCCTCTCAAAGTGATTTCCTGTCCGAAAAATCAAAAATTATGGCACAAATGGCTCAATGTTCTGACCTTGAGGTCTTTATTCTCGCACACAAAGCTGCTTCCATGGCAAAGGCTGAATCAAGCAAGGGTTCTACCCTCGGATCCGATGAAGAACCCGACCCGGAATTTGATCTCAACGAAGATGACTGCCTGGGTGTCAATGTTGATTTCTTTGAATCTTAGCCGTTCCCTTTATCATTACTCTACAATCATGTAGGGAAAAACTGTGGATTTGGCCAAAATTCAAAGATTCCAAACATTTCAATCATCAACAGTGACGTCTCCGACAAACTTTTCAAAAGAATACAGTGAAAGCTGATTCTTTTCTCCAAAAATTCAAAAGTTGAACAGTTCGGTGAATTTTTCAAACATGGCCGACAAAAGGTGACTCATCCATCAAGAAAAGCAGATTCCTCCAAGCATCCAAGGCAGACTTAGTCTATTTAATGTTGTATTTCTCATTGTAATAGGCAGAGCATGTTTTTCCATCATTTTCAATTACTCTCCAGAGCATTTACTATCTTGTAATTTTGCTTTGTATTCAATTATGTCTGTACTGTTTATTATCAATTAAGTATTTTCAAATTATCAAACATGGATGTTTCAAATCTTTTCTGTTGTTCTGTTGAATTCTTTCATGAATTCGTTTTTCAAAAGAATGATTTACAATTATTAGAACAATTATTTCTTTATCTGTTTACTCCTTCTCAAGAAAGAATTGAGAGTTTTCCTTCAAAAGAACAAAGAAATTTGAAAGCCAAAATTATGAACAATCGCATCGAGTATCTCCAAGCCAAACACTTTCTCTCCCATTTCCCTGACCAATTATTTCCAAACAAAGAACAATACCTTTTCAGAAATGTGTGATCTCCCACTCAAATTCACTCATGTCCGTTTCGCGTCCAATCTGGTGTATATATATATATATATATTTTAAATTCGAGGAACTCGACAAAAATAAAAAAAAAAATTATTTTTTTTGTCGAATAACTCGAGAAATTTAAAAAAAAAATTTTTAAAATGTCAAAATAAAATTGGGCTACTTTTTAAAAGTTGTAGGACTTCATATACATTTTTATTTTATTTTGTTGTTATTTGTTTTTTTTTTATTATTTAAAGAGGTGGACAAAATAAAATTTGTAACGAAATTTGAAAGTCGGGGATGGCCAAAGCAAAAAAAAAGGTTATGGGTATATTTGTTATAAAATGAAAAGAATGTGGACTAAAAGTACAAATTACAAAAAAAAAAAAATTTAATGTTTCCCATTTTAATGAGTTACTCGGCAAAGTGGGAAAATTAAAATGTTTGAAAATTAAAACATTTTAATTTTCCCACTTTGCCGAGTAACTTCGACAAAGTGGGATAAATAAATAAAAATTTCCCCACTTTGCCTACCGGCAAAGTGGGGAAATTTTTTTTTGTTTTTTGTTTTATATTTGTCATGAAAAGTCCACCTACAACAAAAAAAAAAAAAAAAAAATTCTTAAACAAGAACTTTTCCATTGCACGTGACGTGGGGGAAAAAAAATTTCAAAACTTCATTTAGTCATGGATTAACAAAAATTCATTTGACATAAAAACGATCACCGAAAAATATGAAATTTTCAGGGAACATAGAATACTCATGTAGCTACCACATATCAAAATTTGACAGTCCGACGACATATTTCGGCTTACTAAAATGCTAACCGAAACATCCTAGTTAGTTTTTCAGATTTATGCTGTCACAGTTTACAAAATTGTCCATAAATTGAGTTATATAACATGAAATTATGTAAAACCAATGCCAATGGTTAGGTAACCCATAGGGCTATCGTCTCCAACTGGAATTATATAAAAATACTTAATATATAAGGTGCAGTAAATGTTTGAGTTGGACAACAAAAACTGTATCTTAGAAAAACATGAAGTTTAGCAAAACTTTTCAAGTTCACATCATTAACGTGTAACCAAAACATGGGAATACACTAAAACTACCACAAAACCAAGATCCACAAAATTTTAAGAAGATATTTACACTACTTAAAGTTTTTTGATTGGTTTATAATAGCGAATCCAGCACGCCGACGGCATAAATCCGAAAAACAGCCTAGGAGGTTTCGCGGTAAGTATTTTAGTATGCCTAAACATGCCGTCGGACTACTAATTTTTGGTATGTGGTAGCTACCTGAGTATTCTATGTCCCTTGAAAACTTCGTATTGTTTGGTGATCGTTTTTATGTCAAAAAATTTTTGTTACTCCATGACCGGTGAATAAAAATTTCAAAATAAGGGCATTGTTATAAAAAATTCTTCACCGGTCATGGAGTAACAAAATTTGTTTGACATAGAAAACGATAACCGAAAAATATGAAATTTTCAGGGAACATAGAATACTCATTTAGCTACCACATATCAAAATTTGATAGTCCGACGGCATGTTTTGACTTACTAAAATGCTCACCACAACACCCTAGACAGTTTCTCGGATTTATGCGGTCGTAGTTTACAAAATTGTCCATAACTTGAGTTATATACCATAAAATTATGTGAAACCAAAGCCAATGGATAGGTAACCCATAGAGCTATCGTCTCCAACTGGAATTATGTAAAAATACTTAATATATAAGGTGCAGCATATTTTTGAGTTGGTCAACAGAAAGTGCAGTTTCGAGAAACAATTCACCCAGTCATGGAGTAAAAATATTTATTTGATATAGAAAACGATTACCGAACAATATAAAATTTTCACGGAACGTAGAATACCCATGTAGCTAACACATATAAAAATTTGATAATCCGACGGCATGTTTTGACACACTAAAATGCTCACCGAAACATAACATGCAGTTTCTCGGATTCATGCTATCGCAATTTACAAAATTGTCCATAACTTGAGTTATATAACATGAAATCATGTGAAACCAAAGCCAATGGTTAGGTAACCCATAGAGCTATCGTCTCCAACTAGAATTATGTAAAAATACTTAATATATAAGGTGCAACATATTTTTGAGTTGGTGAACAGAAAGACAATTTAGAGAAACAATTCACCCGATCATGGAGTAAAAAAATTTATTTGACATAGAAAGCGATCACCGAACAATATGAAATTTTCAAGGAACGTAGAATACCCATGTAGCTACCACATATAAAAATTTTATAGTCCGGACCGGCATGTTTCGCATACTAAAATGATCACCAAAACATCTAAGTCAGTTTCTCGGATTCATACCGTCGCAGCTTTACAAAAATATCCATACCTTGAGTTATACAACATGAAATTATGTGAAACCAAATCCAATGGTTAGGTAACCCATAGGGATATCGTCTCCAACTGGAATTATGTAAAAATACTTAATGTATAAAGTGCAACAAATATTTATGTTGGACAAAAATAATCATGATTTAGAGAAAATGAAATTTAGCAAAACCTTTAATAATCGATTGTATTTCGTCATTTGTTCTCCATATAACTGGGGATAAAAAGCACCAAATTTGATGACTTATTAAGGGAAAATGAATATATATTTACTATAATATATAAGAAGTCAATAATTGCGGCTAAAAGACACTAATATATGTATATTAAAATAAATAAAAGAAAAGAAAAGAAAAATGAAGAAGTCAAAAAATGCGGCCAAAGATATTAATTTAATATACAAAAGTGTCAAAAGATTAGGACAAAATGGTGAGATTTGGACAAAATTAAGACTAATACAACATCAAAACGACGTCGCGTTGGTTGAAGGGTGAATAGTAAACAGGCCATAGACACTTATATTATAGTATATATATATATATACTACTAATTTTTGCTACCACATACCAAAAATTAGTAGTCCGACGGCATGTTTATGCATACTAAAATACTTACCTTGAAATCTCCTAGGTCGTTTTTTTCGGATTTATCTTGGGCGTGTCGGATTCACTATTATAAACCAATCAAAAAACTTTAAGTAGTGTAATATCTTCTTAAAATTTTGTGGACCTTGGTTTTGTGGTAGTTTTAATGGATTCCCATGTTTTGGTTACACGTTAATGATGTGAACTTGAAAGGTTTTGCTAAACTTCATGTTTTTCTAAGATCGGTTTCGTTGTCCAACTCAAACATTTCTGCACCTTATATATTAAGTATTTTTACATAATTCCGGTTGGAGACGATAGCCCTATGGGTTACCTAACCATTGGCATTGGTTTTACATAATTTCATGTTATATAACTCAATTTATGGACAATTTTGTAAATGTGTGACATAAATCTGAAAAACTAACTAGGATATTTCGGTTAGCATTTTAGTGTTTGAAATATGCCGCTTTTGGACCGTCAAATTTTGATATGTGGTAGCTACATGAGTATTCTATGTTCTCTGAAAATTTCATATTTTTCGGTAATCGCTTTTCTATGTCAAATGAATTTTGTTAATCCATGACTAAATGAAGTTTTGAAATTTGTTTTTCCCATGACGTGCAATGGAAAAGTTACTATTTATGATTTTTTTTTTTTTTTTTTTTGTTGTAGGTGGACTTTTCATGACAAATATAAAAACAAAAAATTTTTTTGGCAAAGTGGGGAATTTTTTTTAATTTATCCCACTTTGTCGAGTTACTCGTCAAAGTGGGAAAATTAAAATGTTTTAATTTTCCCACTTTGCCGAGTTACTCGACAAAGTGGGAAACATTAAAATTTTTTTTTAATTTGCACTTTTAGTCCACATTCTTTACATTTTATAACAAATTTACCCATAACCTTTTTTTTTTGCTTTGGCCATCCCCGACTTTTAAATTTCGTTACAAATTTTATTTTGTCCACCTCTTTAAATAATAATAAAAAAACAAATAACAACAAAATAAAATAAAAATGTATATAAAGTCCAGCAACTTTTAAAAAGTAGCCCAATATATATATATATATTTTAAATTTGTTGAGTTACTCGACAAAAAAATAAAATAAAAAAAAAATTTTAAAATTTTGTCGAGTTACTCGATGTTAAAAAAAAAAAAATTTTTTTAAATTTGTCGAGTTACTAGCCACAAAAAATAAAAACATTTTTTTTAAAATTTTGTCGAGTTACTCAAATTTAAAAAAAAAAAAAAAAATATTTTAAATCTTGTCAAGTTACTCGACAAAATTTTAAAAAAAAAAAAAATTTTTTAAATTTTGTCGAGTTACTCGAATTAAAAAAAAATTTAAAAATTTTTATCAAGTTACTCGAATTTAAAAAAAAAAAAATTTATTTTTTGTCGAGTTACTCGAATTTTAAAAAATTTTTTTTTTTTTTAAATTCGAAAAAGTTTGTCGAGTTACTATTCAACTCGACAAACTTTTTCGAGGTGAATAGTAACTTTCGAAAAAGTTTCGCTCATGGAATAAATTCTAAAAATTTGTCGAGTTACTATTTAACTCGACAAACTTTTTCGAGTGAATAGTAACTCGAAAAAGTTCTTGTTCATGAATTTTTTTTTTTTTTTTTTTAAAATTCGAAAAGTTTGTTGAGTTACTATTCAACTCGACAAACTTTTCGAGGTGATTTCGACAAACTTTTTCGAGGTGAATAGTAACTCGAAAAGTTATTGTTCATGAATTTTTTATTTTTAATTTTTATGGTGAGCTTTTACATTTCTAATTTTTTTTTTCAATGAAAAATCAACAACATATTTTATTTTTATAACTATTAATTATAACATTCTTACTAATAATGTTATAAATTAAAATTTGATTAGAGTAGGTGTAAACAAAAATTAATTATATTATGACCCTCTTTCTCTCAGATATTTTTTCACTTTTAATATTTAAAATTATTCACAAGGAAAAAAGGAGGATTTTTGTGTGTTTTGAGAGTTCATGCGTGCATATCTAAGATGATTCATTTGAAAATGCTAAGAGTTGTATTATTTTTTGTCGCCGCTTACGGAGAACTCGATTATTAAGCTTATTAGATTATTAAACAAAGAGTTAGAATTTTTAACTTAGCAAAGGCATGGGACAATTAGAAATAAAATCTCACCATTCGAACAACATAATTTTACAAAAATTAATGAGTTCATTATTTGACAAGTACAAAAAATATTTAAATTCTATCAAAATTATATTAACACAATCGCTTTTAATTAGTAGATTATCACGGACAACTTACGTGCATAGCACGTACATATAACTAGTGTATATATATATATATATATATATATATATATATATATATATATAAAAAACCCTTTTTAAAGTCTTTACAGGATCAATTGACTTTTTTTGTTCATCGGTAACTCCGCCCCTAGATGAGAGTGACATTTTCGAGGATAGTGAAGACAAAATGGATACTTTTCATGCAGTCATATTCAATTGCTCTGAATGAGGAATTGAATACCCTCACATACACACAAATAAAATTTTGTTTTTTTTTGCAAAAATAGTCCCTATTTTTGCATTTACTACGAGTTGAGGACCTATCTTTTATTTTTGCAATGTAACCCTATTTCAAACTTTGTTGGCGACAATGGTACTTTTCCGTCCAATTCGTCAAATTATCCGTTATTTCTAGTTTTTTTCTTTTGCACAAATGGTCCTCGTGCATCCACAATCTTCATTTCATAAGGGTATTTTCGATATTTTATCTGCTCATAAAAAAATTTGCGTATGGATCCTAAACTTGAATTTTTTTTTTTAAAAATACTCTTCTACCCCATGCACCCCACTCATCTTCTCGCAGCCTCCATTAACAATCTTCTAATCCCTTCAAGAGACTCGGGCTTCTTTGTTCAATTCTAGCCACTCTTGGCATGATCCAAAGATCTTAAAACCTTAATCTCTCCAACAATTCCATTAATGGTTGTATTCCTCCTCCATTTTCAACGCCTATGAGCTTCAAATTCTTGATTTCTCCAACAACTTAATTTCGCACGCCCGGGAACTTGTCATAAAACTCAAGAAACTTTGTGTTCTTAATCTTTCGACAATGCTATCGTCGAAACATGTCGAAAAATCTAACAACCCTTCAAAATTTAAGAGTCGTTTATATAAGGAATAATTACTTTTTGGTTCACTTCATAGTGGGTTTAATTCAGCTTCAAGTTTTAGATCTATCTCCTAACTTGATCAATGGATCATTACCTCCAGATTTTGGAGCCAATAATCTTAGTTACTTTAATGTGTCGACTGAACAAAATAAGCAGATCTCCCAGCTGGTGAGCTATTAAAGAACCACATGCTTTATGGGTGCAAGACTTACATATCAAGTATCTCAATAATGGGGATTTGTTGTACCCAATATGGAGCCACGGCCGATTAGAGTATAGCATGTCAGGGTTTGACCCCAACGTTGATAGCATAATTCATATGCTTCCTAGCTCCCAACTTGCCCTTCGCCAGTAGGAAATGGAGGCCAAAGGTTGCCCAAACCCGTGTTTTTGGCTAAGCTCTTTTTAAAGAACTTTGATTGGGTTCTCCCCCCCTAAAGATCAGAAATGTAAGACTCCAAGGTGGGAATTTGATACTCTTCCCCTTTTGGGGTCGTTAATACTTTCCTTCTTTCCGGTGTAAACCAGAATTCCTCTCTGGTTCAGTAAAGGCAAGGTATAACACTATCATGCAAAAAGCAAGTGCTCGGAAGCAGTGTTTTTGGTAATCGACTCTCTAGTGAAATCCCACTAGAATTTGCCACCAAAATTCTTTCAAATGCAACAATAGATCTTTCATTCAACAATTTGACTGATCTAATTCCAGAGTCCAACATTTTCTCTAATCAAGACACAAAATCATACTCCGACAATTATGAATTATGTGGGAAGCCACTGAAGAATCTGTGTCAAATTCCATCTTCAATTGCGACTCCGCCAAATGCTTCTACACTACCAGACTCTCCACCAGCAATCGTGGCCATACCCAAGGCCATTGACTCAAATCCGGCAACCGCCATATATACATAGTGAGTTTGCCACAAATATTTATAAAGAGAAAGTACATTGAATGAGCTGATGTTGTAAAACAGCTGCTGGAGGGAGGTGAGTTGGTAAGGATGATCAAAGGACTCCCTTTAAAGGTAAGGTGGGTGGAGTGGGTGGAGAAGAAGAACATTTGTTTTAATTTTTTTTTTATCCTTTTAAGTTTAGGACCCATGATGCAAATTTTTATTTATGAATAGTAAAATTTTGAAAATGCCCTTATGAAATGAAGAGTGTGGAATGCATGCGAGGACCATTTGTGAAAAAAAAAAAAATGAACTAACTGATAATCTGACAGATTTGGACGAAAATGACCATTATCGCTAAAGATATGGACCATTTGTGAAAAAAATCCATAAAATTTTTGTCCACACAAATGAACAATCCAAGAAGAATAAAGACGAGGAATTGGTGTCTTTATATTCATCGTGTGAGAGCAAAAAATTAAGCATTGTCTTCTTTTTGTTTACATGGATTTTCTATAACCAATTGGCTTCAATTAACTCGGCTCTTGCAATGAATTTTAGAAAATGCAAGATTGCCGAAAGTGTTTTAAGTGTGCATAAGCTCAAAAAGTTTACTTGTGAGTAAATAAATAAATATTTCTATTGGTCAAATTTAGAAATAAGAGTTTCTTATTTGATAAAAAATGTAAGAGTTACTTAAAAAAACTTACCTTTTTGACTTAAAAGTAAGAAGAGAGTAAATTGTCCAAACATGTTCCGTGACAAAAAAAAATTATTTAAAATGGGACTACCTTTTAATTTTATCTTGGTGAATCGTGAAGTGGGTTCCAATATTATCTTTTCACAAGTTCCCTAGTATGATGTAGATATTCATTTCCTTGAACATTCTTTCCTGGAGATGGTGAGAGCATGAGTGATGAGGCAATTTGGGAAACTCTTTCTCTATGTTTTGTTATTAAACTGAAATAATAAAATGTGCCAAACTTAGAGCATCTCCAATGTTTGAATTAGAGCAATAAATAAAAGGGAGAAAAATAAAGAACACAATGATTTATACATGTTCGCTTCAATATGAGACTACGTCCTGCTTTCAACCGCTGCAGTATTTTACTATAATGAATGATGATCATTGTTTACAAGAGACTAGTCATATATATACCAACCTAATAGGAGTTCCCTAATTATAATAAAACTCTAATACAATAGGAGTTCCCTAATTATAATGAAACTCTAAGACAAACCAATTAAGGTTTCTTAGTTATAATGAAATACTAGAACAATTTAATTACAAAGGCAATCTCGAAAACACTTGGAGACTAATTAGGCTCCACACCTTAACAATCTCCCAATTGGAGACTACTCCATCATCAACTCGCTTTCTACAAGCCGCCTAAGACACCTCCTCCAATCTTCAATGAAGAAGACCAATCAAGTTGTACACAACTTCAATTTCTCAATTGTAACCGCCTTTGTTAACATATCAAGAGGGATTTTGACCGCCCCTATAATCTTCTCAAGCTACCGAGATTCCACCATCCAAAATCGATCCGATAAAGTGATAACAAATCAGAAATGCTTCATCTCCTCGCATGATAAACAAGATTCTTTGCTAAGTGAATAGCACTTTGATCGTCACAATACAAAACACTCTTACCATGCTTGTGACCCAATTCTTCCAAGAAACCGCAACCATATCATCTCTTTTCTAGCTTCGATCACAAGAACATACTCCGCCTCAAGAGTGGAAAGAGCAACTATCTTCGCAACTTAAACAACCAACTAATTGATGTACCACCTAATGTATATACATATTCAATAGTACTCTTCTTGACATCAATGTCTCCAGCCATGTTAGCATCTACAAAGTCCTGTAATTCCAAGCCTCGATTTTTAAAACATAAGGTTGAATCAGTAGTACTTTTCAAGTACCTAAGAATCCACTTTACTGCCTCCCAATGTTGTTTTTCAGGATTACTTACATATCTAATCACAATTCCCACTGCATGTGCTATGTCCGGTCTCGTACACACCACAAGCATACATAAGACTTCCAATAGCAGAGACATAAGGCACCTTGACCATGTAGGCTCGCTCCTGCTTTGCAGAAGGTGACTGTTCATTGGATAGCTTGAAGTGACTAACCAATGGAGTACTTACTGGTTTAGATTCATCCATCTTGAATCGTCAAAGCACCTTCTCCACGTACTCTTCTTGTGAAAGTTTCAAAACATTCATGTCCATGTTCCTAGTAATTCTCATCCCAATGATTTGTTTTGCAGCACCCAAATCCTTCATTGCAAACTCTTTGGACAACTCTTTTTTTTAATTTATCAATTTGTTGTTTACAAGAACCTGCAATCAACATGTCATCAACATATAGGAGTAAGATAATATATGAATCACTAAGTTTCTTTATATAGAAACAATGATCTCGCTCGGCACCTCAAGAAGCCATTACTACCCATAAAGTTGTCAAACTTTAATTATACCACTTGTCTTTAACTTGTTTAAGGCCATACAAGCTCTTTTGAAGTATGCACACCATTTCTTCATTTTCCTATACTTTGTAACATTCGGGTCGCTTTTATGAAAATATCTTCTTCCAAATCACCATGAAGAAATGATATATTTACATCCAACCGCTTCTAAGTGCAAGTCTTCTTCTCGCCACCACCCAAGTGCATCGCTCTAATGGTAGTTAATTTCACCATGTGGAGAGAAAATTTCAAGCAGTAGTCAATGCTTTCTTTTCTGTTGAAATCCCTTTACAACTAGTATTGCTTTATATCGCTTGCTGCCATCATGTTCTTCTTTTATTCGGTAAACCTATTTGTTTTACAAAGCTTTCTTTCCTTTTGGTAACTTTGTTAGTTGCCATGTCTGATTGGTCAATAATGAGTCAATCTCATCATTCATGGTTGACTCCCACTTGATTGATTCATCAGCTTGCACAGCTTCACTATAACTTTCTGGTTCACCTCTTTCAGTTAATAGAATATAATGCAATGTTGGAAAGTATATCTATGGAGGTCTAATTGTTCTGTTAGATCTCCTGATCCTAGTCATAGGGGTTCTTTGATTTTCTTCTGGTGCTGTATTTTCTCGAACTTTGCCATCAGTTTTCTCTGCCTCAATCACTAGAAGGTCTTGCAATAGAAACATCTCAGACTTCTTAACTTCAGGGTCTTCTTTCAATATGTCTTTATACATGACTACTTCATTGAAGATTATATCTTTACTCCTAATAATCTTGCAACTTTGCTCATCCCAAAAGCGATAACCAAGCTCTAAATCACCATAGCTAATAAAAAAATTTTTTTTAGATTTCGCATCAAGTTTACTTCTAGAAATGGAATCAATATAAATATAAGAAACATAACCAAACACTTTTAAAAAGAAAGGTCTACCTCTTTTCCACTCCAAACTTCTATCGGTATTTTGAAGTCCAATGGTGTTGAAGGACCTCTATTGATCAAATATGTTGTAGTGCTAATGTACCTCCGTCCTGAGCATCTTTGGCAATCCCGAATGTAATCTCATACTGCACGCCTATAGAGTCATATTCATCCTCTCGCCCACACCATTTCGCTGAGGTTTACATGGAATAGTCCTCCTAATCTTGATCCCATTTTCAAGACAAGATATCCGAAAATTTGCATCTATGTATTCATCTCCATTGTCTCGAATGCAAGCACTTCACCTTTAAACTGCTTTCATTCTCAACCATAGCTCTCCACCTCTTGAAAGCATCAAAGATATCAAATTTCTTTTTCAAGAAATAAACCCATACTCTCCTACTTGAGTTATCAATAAATGTCACATAATAATTTGAACCTCCAAGGAAAGTAACAGATGAAGGTCCCTAAACATCTGTATGAATCAACTCCAATTTTGTAGCTTTTGGCTCCCTTCCAATTTTAGAGAAGCTAACTCTTTTCTGCTTGCCAAAATATGCCTTCACACGCACTATGTTCAATGATTTTAACCTGTAGCTTTCCTTTAGACTGAAGCACTTTCATTCCCTTCTCGCTCATATGTCCAAGCCTATAGTGCCAGATATCAAAATTCGCAGCTTGGAAGCATTAGAGATCCCAAATCTACAGTCGCTCGAGCTCATTGTCACGCTTTCAAGAAAGTCGTCACTAATCACTCTAAGCCCGCTTACTACAAGGAAGATGGATTGCTCGAATCACTTAGTCTTATATATCGTGTTACAATCACCTTACCTAGGAGCCCTACTCATATTCCAAAGGCGACCAAAGCGTTTGAATTATGGAATGGTGTAAACAAAATTTGTATCTCTGAGATTGGTAGTTTTGTAAAGAGTTCCCATTTTAGTTCCTCGTGCAACAACCGTGGCTCATTTTGTTACTTTCCAATGGCCACCACCAAAATTCACATCATGTCCTTCATCATCAAGTTGTCCAACAGATATTCGATTTTGCATCCATTTTTGTATATGCCTCACTTTGTTAATTTTCTACAAAGACCCATTTGACATCTTCAACCGACATCACCAATACCAATGATGTCCAAGGTTTTCCATCAAGAAGATATACCTTTTCGTGATTTTCAAGAACATAGTTCTCCATGTTCTCACTGTGAAGTTGTATGAGAGGAAGCCCCGTAATCTATCACCCAAGAATCGATAGAACTATCAACCGACAAGAGTAAAGCATCTTCTACCTCTTCAACCGCAATATTCACAAAGCATTATTATTCTTTTCCTCATTCTTCTTAAGTGCTCAGTAATTCCTCTTCAGTGACCAAACTTACCACAATTCCAACATTCAACACCCCGTCTGCTTTCGGATTTGCTCTCGAAATTTCTTGACTTTCCTCACCGTTATCCTTGTTGGAATTCCTTTCATAACCTCTTCCCTATTTTCAATATTTAGGATAGAAATGGATGACGAGACTTTCCATCATCTTTTCTATGGACTTCTTCAACAAGTATTGTATCTTGAACATCATTGAGTTTCAATTTCGTGATTCTCCATGGAATTGCCGTGTACCGCTCTTTAAGACTCCCAACTATTTGGTAGTGAGGCCAAGAGAATTAGGGCACAAACCTCATCCTCAAACATAATCTCCACATAGACCAATTGATTGACAATTGTGTTGAATTTATTAAGATGCTCTATCACCCAAGCACCTTCTACCATCTTCGATTGAATAGCTTCTTCATCGATGAACTTTATTACACACCAAGGTCGCTTATACATGTCGATAATACCTTCATCAATTCAAGTGGTTTTCCTTTGCAACGCTTATGAGCCAATTCTTCGACAATGTTAATCGAATTACTCCCAACACCGTCTGTCAAGAAGGTTCCACCATCATCATTCATAGTTTCGATTTCTAATTCAACGGTTGGTGCATCTTTTTACCGAAAGATAATCCTCTATCTACATATTCCGAATGAAAATCTCACACCATCAAACTTGGTGATTCCAAGTGTTGATCTTCGATCATCGCCATCCATCGCCTCAATCACAACTTTTCTCAAATTTGTCAATATTTGGATAATTATTCTTCTCAAAATAATCGTTGGATCTTGATCTTAGACATTGGATTGGATCTTGATCTTAGCCATTGGATTTGATCTTCAATGTGTTGTGAACTTGCTGTCCAAATTTCACGACGATCGGACCACGGACCACCGAGATATCAATGTTTGAATATTGTTTGTTGGCTGTCCAAATTCTACTTAATTTGCTATTGTGTTGCTTTTCGGATTTTCTCTATTTTTTTTTGTGAGTTGGGTTCTCTCCTTCATGCACTCACACATGAATATCTAATCCCTAGAACCTCGCTCCGATACCAGCTTGTTAGGATTAGAGCAATAAATAAAAAGGAGAAAATAAAGAACACACAGATTTATACACAGTTCGCTTTCAATGTGTGACTACGTCCCCGCCTTCAAATTACCGCAAAGATTTTCACTATAATGAATGATTATCATTTTTACAAGAAACTAGTCGATATATACCAACCTAATGGGAGTTCACTAATTATAATGAAACTATAATACAATAGGAGTTTCCTAATTATAATGAAAGTCTAAGGCAAACCAATTAAGGTTTCCTAGTTATAATGAAATACTAGGATAACCTAATTACAAAGACAATCTCGAAAACACTTGGAGACTAATTAGGCTCCACACTTTAACATCCAATGCACTATGTCTATTGCTTTTTAGACATGTTACATAAGTACAGATAGATGGAGCTACAAAAAAATCCTCTAATGCATGCTAACGAGATCTCAATCTAGCTGATGTAACATACCAAAAATAGACTATGTCTAAAAATCCGTCTAAAGTTAGACGAACTTTTAGATAGAGTGACTCGGCAAATTTAAAAGTAATTTTTAGGAGATTTAAAAAAAAATTGGTGAAATGTGTAGTTGAAAATTTGATAAAAGTTGTGGATAAATTTGATAAAAGTTGTGGATCTCATGAAATATGTGTTTGAAAATGAGTCGGGGAAAAAAAAGGTTTAAAAAAAATCTGGCCAAACATGCGCTTAGAATTAATATATAGGGTAGAAGCAAATATACATTTTGACACATGAAAATTTGTTATGTCATATATCAAATGATTTGTTATGTCATATATCAAATGATGTTTTAAATGCTCGTAAACTATACCCACGTGTTTTAGAGCATGTTTGGTTAAACTTAAAAGACATTTTTAAGTATCTTAATTTGACAAGAAGATGGCTGATATTATCGAAATAACATGTTTAAAATTATTTTTGACCTTATCCAAACACATTCCTAAGATAGATTATATTATAACTCACATGGAATTTCGTGTAAGTGACCCAAAGCAATAAAAATCAAGAACCGAAAATCAAAATGAAGAATATAAACCGAGGCAAGAGTTGAACTCTTTGTCCTTAAGTCAAAATTGCCTCAAAAGGTGCTTTTCGGTCTTTGGCAAATGACTCTCAAGATAACGGTTTCGCTTTGAGTTTTGTAGCACTACAAAAACTCAAGTACAAATAACCAAAAAGGTTTTGTACTCCAACAGATGAATGAAATGGAAAACCGTGATTTTTGTGCAACTTAAATGCAATAAAATTGGTTCAAAGATGAAAAAATGAGTGCTTTATGTTTGCAATATGTTTCAGATCAAAATCTCTCGCAGAATGGACGCCCACGCACCCTTTTTAACGTTGGAGAGTTGGTTGGAAACGAAAAGGAATGAACCACATCGTGCAACCCTTCAAAGGACATGTCTCGTTTCATTTTGAACCTATGCGATCGCATGGTTTAACCAAGTCTGCGATCGCATAGCACAAAAAGTAGAACAAGACTTCATCCAGATAACCATCCGATCGCAAGGCTTTGCCTTCTCGCGATCGCATGGAAGGACCAAAATACATTCTGTTAAAATTTTAAGCAAGTTGCGATCGCAGTGAAAATCAACCATGCGATCGCATGGGTCAAACCTTGACCCGATTTTGTCCTTTTCGTAATTTCTCATTCATTTGATATTGGTTTCGAGATGCCAAATATACCCTTTAAACATACGAGAAATCTGATTTTGTGTCCTGGGCATCGCCTCGAGCCCCACGAGGGCACCGCCTCGACCCCGCGACCGACCGGCAGTCGATCCTCGCCCGGGCGCTGCCCTCGAGACGTCAAGTGGCAAACAAATTTGCCTAAACGAATTGGTGGGTCTTGTTTATTTGTCTAAGTTGACACGGAGTCACTTACGTTAATTTTAACACTTAGTTAATTTTCGACATATTTAAACCAATTCCCAACAATAACTTAAGTTTGAAAATTTTACTCAAGTGTGATTTCGTGAATTTGAGCCTCAGAATTTGGAATTTGGAATCAAATTTTTATTATGAGCAACTAATAATGAAAAATAAATTTAGTATATTTTCAAACTCCGCTCACCAACTAAATGTCTTTAATCATAAAATAATTTAATGCATATTTTGTGCTAATGATTTTATTACCAATTGAACCTATTTTTAATTTGTTGATATTTAAGAAGTTATATCATTTTTTAATAGTAAGAAACCTATTAAAATCTATAAAATAGAATTCAATTAAATTCTTATGAATTATGTGGAATTCTGTTCAAATGAATGAGAATAAATCTTGATAAATCCATTAAATTCTTAGTTGAGTACATTCTCCTTACTTTTTCGAATCAAAACTCAAATTACAATAATAACATGTAATAAACCTACAACTTACTATAAAATAATTGTAAATGGATGGATGAATTTACATATATAATTCATCTAGAACTACAAAATATATTGGCACATGAGATTATTAGTTATAATTTCTAATCTATCACAAATTTTGCTAATCGATAATCATATTATAGTAATACCTTGAACCTGTACTACAAGAGTGCACTATAAAATGTCAAATTTAATATGAAAACAACAATTATATTTCAAATATTTCGAAATTATTTTAATTACAAAGAACATATTTTGCTATCCATTCGTGTTATCATCAATAGCAAAGAAGTGTGAATGTATTAAATGTTATCTATAATGATCTCTCATCTATTTATTTGATAATGTGTAAAGTTTCTATTGG
>CM042673.1:56319270-56380429 GCA_023638005.1 Forsythia suspensa
CGGACTGGCATCTTGAAATTAGCGGTTGCCACTGCTGATTTTGCGGCGAAACACACCCTTGCCGCCTGCTAGAAATAGTAGCGGCGTGGCCGGAACAGATGTTGCTGTTCGAAAGCCAGATGGGACCAACACCGGAGGCCAAAGCCACCAATCAGGCTACGGTGCCGGCACCGCATTGTGTGGTATAGGTGGACCCCTTTTAGGGTTTCACCTTCTGCATTTTTGTTGGATTGGGGACGGGGCCTCCCGTGCAATTTTACAAATTGCATGGGAAGCCCTCTATTTTCAAAAAGATTTAAATGGGACTTCTATGCAATTTTGAAAATTTCATATGAAGGCCGACTATTTTAAATTAAAAGGAGGACCTTCTGTGCAATTTCAGAAATTGCACCAGAAGGCTACTGATTTTGGAATCAAGGGATTAACTGTGCAATTTCAAAAATTGCACAGTAAGTCCTCAAATTTCAAAAGGAAAATAGGGTCTCAAATGCAAATTTAATTTTTTGGAAAATTGTAATTATTAATTTATTTAATGTTGGTCAAATATTCAAAATTAAATTAAAATTATTTTTAAACTATATTTTAAATTTCTGACCATATTAAACTTTAACTTATTACTTTATAAAATTGTAATTTTCACCCTATACGAATTTTGTCTTCAATTTAGGGTATGGCTTTAAATTGGGAGATAAAATAAATTTTAAAATCTCCTTTATGAATAAAATTAATTGATTAATTTTATTGTTCAAAAATTAATTAATTAATTAGATTAATTATTTAATTTCATCTAGTCTGTTCTAAAATATCTAAATGGTTTAGACCTATACTGTCAAAGCTGCAAATTTAGAAATTAATATAATTTTAATATTAAATATTAAAATAGATGTTTAGTAGATGATTATGGACTCAACCTATGTAATTGGTTGTATAATTAATTATTCTTGTTGATTGTTGATTGGGCTGCCAGCCTATTATTTAATTAAATGGGCATGCGAGCCTATTATTTATTTAATTAGATTTTTGAACTATTTATTTATTATGGACCTGCATGTCCATTTATACGGACCTGCATGCCAACTATTAGAGGATACATGTTGCAATTGGACAACAAGGAAGCAACTTGTATGGAGATGTTTGTATTTAGCATTTGATGAATGAATTCAACGTCTCTTAGAAATTGACCAACTAATCTTCATTTTGGCTTAGGAAGATTAGATAGATAAAGTCTAGAATCATCTACAGGTATTATTATGTGTGATTGATTGCATGTTAGATATTAGTTAATATACATAAATGTGATGAGACAAACCAATCTTTATCAAAATATTAAATTCGTATTAAATGGTTAATACAACGTGCCTTCTATTGTTACAATGAAAAACCAGAGTCTATTATCGATGTCAATTTGTTGAGTCGCTCAAGGCTGCTCACTCATAGATATGTTTATTACTATGAAACATTTGATGTTTCTGAACAATGGGTCTAATTTAACTAGATTTTATTTTTTGTTGAGTCGCTCAAAGAAATAAAATTTTAGGAGCACAATCAAGTAAAACACATAGGATGTGTACGAAAATAAGTTGTCTACTTGATGATCTAGGAGTCGCATTGATATGTGATTAATAGAGTATCTACGGATGTTTTATTAGGACTTGTTGAGTCGCTCAAGGTTTTAATAAAATAAAAGGGATCCTAACCCATTGGGAATCCAATGGTTATATTAATTAATGTTTGAGGGTCATTAATTCTATTTAAATAGTGAGAGTATAATTAATTTAATATAAGTCCATGTTAAATTAATTTTACGCATTTATTTAGTGTTCTATCTTTTATTTAATTGTTGAATCATGAGTAACCACATGAGTTTGAGAGGCATATTAGATGCCAATAAACATCTAGGATTAAATTTTCTAGATCGACACCATAATCCGAGAATTGTTCTCAAGCATGAAAAAGAAATTTGTTGAGCCCAAGAGATTGGGAAAACTTTGGCCATTGACACCTCTAAGGGAACTAAGAGGAAATCTAAAACGACATTTCAGAAAGGATTCGAGAAGGGCCAAATATACTGGAAAATAGTTAAAGCAAACAAAGACAAATCCAAGTCTCATGATTCATGTTTTCAATGTAAAAACAAATGGCATTAGAAGAGGAACTACAAGGCATAAAAGAGACAAAAAAAAAAAAAAAAAAACTCACATCTTTGGTATTGCATACTCGGTCATATAAATGAAAACGCATCACCAAGTTACATAAAGATGGATACTTGGATTCAAATGATTATGAATCATAATCATTTGATAAGTGTAGATCATGCTCGTTAGGCAAAATGACATAGACTCATTTTCTGGAAAGGGAGTCAGAGTAGTAGATATTTTGGGTCTAGTACATACTAATGTATATGGACAAATGTCTCTGAGATACTAGAGGTGGCTTTTCTTACTTCATCAAGTTTACATATGATCATTCTAGATATGATTTCATCTACTTGATGAAATTCAAGCATGAAGCCTTTGAAAAGTTCAATGAATTCTAGGAAGAAGTTGAAAGGCAAAGCGGGAAAAATATTCTAACACTTAGATCTAATCGAGTTGGATAATATTTGAAGGGTGAGTTTTAGACTTTCTAAAAGAGAATGAGATTTTCTCGCATGGACTCCACCGTATACATCACCACTAAATGGTGTATCTGAAAGGAGAAATCGCAACTTATTTGATATGGTGCGATCAATGGTGAGTCGCGCAGTTCTTTCAAAATTATTTTGGAGATATGCACTTAACACTGCATGTTATACACTAAACCGTGTCCTATCTAAATCGTTCAATAAAACTCCATACAAGTTATGGGAAGGAAAAAAGACCGAATCTTTCATACATGAAGGTTTGGAGATGCAACGCTTATGTGAAGCATGTAGAATCGGAGAAGCTATTAGCTAAATTTGGTAAATGCTTATTTGTGGGATATCCAAAAGAAACTGTTGGATACTATTTCTATAATTCCATCGAGATGAAAGTCATCGTATCGAGACTTGTTGTATTCTTAGATAAAACAGTGGGAGCAAAGTAGATCTTGAAAAAGTTCAAGAAACCACAAATAAAAATTGACCAATTAGATGTTCCAATGGCTGAGCTTGCATCTGATGAAGCACATATTGGGAAAGTGAGAACTACCAGTTCCCAAAGATACGCCAGCTCTGCGTAAGTCGAGCAGAGTCATTCGTTTTCCTCTAAGATACGATCTTCTTATTACTAGTAATGTACTACTAATCGAGAAAGAAAAATCTACTATTTATGCAGAATCGAAGTCAAGTGTTGACTCAAAGAGATGATGAGGAGCCATGGAATCCGAGATGAACTTTATGTACAAAAAAAATAGTTTAGACCTTGGTTGACACTGCTCGAAAGGAGTAAAACCTATAGGTTGTAAATTGTTTTACAAGAAAAGGTTGACATGGATGGTAATGTTTATACTTACAAGGTAATACTGGTTGCGAATGGTTACAAGTAAAGACAATTGATTGACTTTGATGAAACCTTCTCACCAGTAGCCATGTCTAAGTAAATAGGATTCTACTTGCGATAGTAACATACCATGACTATGAGATATGGAAAATAGATGTTAAAACCGCATTCCTTAACGAAAATCTTAGAAAGGATGTGTACATGACACAACCTGAAGGTTTTGAATCCACAGAGCCAAACAAGGTATGCAAACTACAGAAATACATATATGGATTAAAGTAAGCCTTTCGGAGCTGGAATCTTCATTTTGATGAGACAATCAAAATGTTTGATTTTATCAAAATGAGATGAACCGTGTGTGTATAAAAAGGTTAGTGGGACTAAAGTCATGTTCCTAATTTTGTATGTGGATGGCGTACTATTATTAGGAAAGCGATGTCCCGATGCCAAAATCAATTAAATTGTGGTTATCCAAAATTTCTTCATCAAGGCTATGAGAGAGTGGCGAGTACATTCTCGGTGTAAAGATCTATAGAGATAGATTTAATAGAATGCTTGGCCAATCTCAATCTCACGTACATAGATAACATCTTGAGAAGATTTAACAAGGAAGAGTCCATGAGAGGACTCTCGTCCCATCAAGTATGGGATCTATCTCTCAAAAAAGTGTCCAAAACACAGTTGTGAGAGATAGCATGGATATGATTCCTTATACATCGCCAATAGGATTTATCATGTATTCCATGTTATGTACTCGACCGGATGTTTCATATGCTTTGAGTGTCACAAGCAGGTTCCAAGTGAACCCTAGCGAAAAACATTAGATCATGGTCAAGAACATTCTTAGGTGCTTAAGAAGTACTAAAGACGTGTTCTTGATGTATGGAGAAAATGAACTTAGAGTTCAAGGTTATTCTGATGCTAGCTTTCAGTCTGATAAAGACGATAGCAAATCCCAATTCGAATATGTATTTACTCTAAATGGTGGTGCGGTTAGTTGGAAAAGTTCCAAACAAGAAATGACCGCTGATTCAACTACAGAAGCCGAATATATAGTCGCTTGAAAGCGACAAGGAAGCGATGCTCGCATCAAGAAGTTCATTACTGAACTTGGAATAGTTCCTAGCATTGTTGATCCAATAACTTGTATTGTGATAACAATGAAGCCATCGCACAAGCAAAGGAACCTAGATCTCATCAATGATCTAGATATATATTGAAGTAGTATTATCTCATCAGGGAGATAATCTTAAGAAATGACATAAAGATAGAACGGGTCCTAACATACGATAGTGTAGCAGATCCTTTGACAAAGTTGTTGTCCTAGCACAAGCATGATGGTCATGCTAAATCTGATGGTATTAAGATATCTGAGTGATTGGATCTAGTTGGTATGAGACATTTTATGATATACTCTTTGTTAGACATTAATGTGTATGAAAAAGTTGATTAAATAAATGCTTGTCTACATTTTAATGGAAAATCTGTTATTTTTAAATTTTATTATTTAAAATAATAGAGTTCGAAGAAAAGTTCATAGTAATTTGTTAATCACAAAGTGTTGTGATTGTGAGATATAAGTTATAAATAAGTTATTCTTGAAATATCCTTAGTCATAGTAATAATGAGATACATATATCATTATTGTGGATAGACTAGCATGTGTTGCATTTCTTTTGAAGAAAGTAGTTTATCTCAAGGGCATTCTTTTGAAGAAAGTAGTTTATCTCACGAGCTAAGATGTAGAGGGACATCCGAATGAACACATGAATGCATTGTTATGAGAACATGATATTGGATTATCCGCCTATAGATTCCACAAGGATAACTATCCAAGTGTCAGTGGTAAATCTCTAATGCGCGGTAGTGGATTTAGTCCTTTGACTTGAGGACATCATAGAATCTTATGTAAAGACCGCTATACTTTGGCGAGCATTTATTGGGACTCGTAGATTATGAGTCACCACGAAGACGTTGTACATGTATAGTGAGAATCATATGAATGTTGTGAATGTTCAATATGAGGATTCGTCACTCCTGGAAAGTATGAGATTATAACCTGATTTTTGCCCACTTAAGTTGATATAAATTTCCTCGGCCGGGGTGGAGTTATGAGTTGAAAATGTTTCAATAATAACTAGACTAGATCAACAAAGAGTTGAGGTGAATAACATAATTGGTTAAAATGTTATATTGATGAAGAGATTATATTTCCACAGTAACCTCACATATATTGGTTCAATAATACCATTTGACATTTCCCTTCACATGGATTGCCTTGACACATTGCTAGATGTCAATCTTGACGACGACGTGAATTGATCGATCTAGGTGAATCGATGATAATATCACTACATTTGCCATCGTGAATGAGAACCTAATAGGCCACACACATAAGGCAAAAATTGAGTATCTAGAGTTGGACCTTGTCCAAGTGGAAGATTGTAAGAATTAATATCCAATGTCCAATTAGTTGGGTCGAGACTTAATTAATAATTCGACCAAATTAATTAATTAATTTGGGCCCGTTTGTTGATGGCTTATAGTTGGACTAGAACTAGGGCTAGGGTTAGCCCCGCCTATAAATACAAAAGTACAACATATTAGGATTAATAGTTGGTCTTCATTACTTGCTAGTACAAGCAATAGACAACCCACTACAATTACTCCCAAAAGTTTCGCTTTCATCTGTTTTTGATCGTAGAAGTCCAGATCTGTTCTTGTTATGTGGATTACCATTGGAGGCTGGACAATTGGACGATCGTGATATTGAATATTGTTCCTCCACTAATCAAATAATCGATTCCACGATGTTCATCAAAGTAAACTTCTATCACGAATTCTATCTAAGTACAAGGTTGATCCGACTTAAAAGAATTGTAGATTTAATTTCCGATGTGCATGTGTACTTCAATTCCTTATAGTTGTATTAGAGACTACCTTGTTACTTGTTAGAATTCGTTAGACTGCTTTAATGAATAGAACAATAATTGTTATTGAAGTATTAATTTGATTTGAGTTTTGATAGTTTAAAATAAAATAGTGAATTTTTTAAAAATAATTATTTGAAATTATTTTGGGTTTGTTTGGAACTAATCTAATCGGCCGTAAAACGTCAACTGACGGCGGCGTTTTGAAAGTTACTAACACCGGTAAGCGTTGGAGGCAGATGGTGGATTCGCTGCCTTCACTGATGTCGCAAAATCAGCACTCAGGTTTGGTTTAGTCTAATTTACAAGGCAAGATTGGTTGCGAATGGCGGTAGATGGCGGATCCACCATTCAGGTTTGGTTAGTCCAATTTACAAGGAAAAATTTGCCAAAATTTTTATAAAATCTTCTTAGTCAAAGAAAAGTTATTCAATAATAGAAATGTCTAAGTAGCTTTAATGGTGGGTTCGGCATCCATCATTGGCGTACGGTACATCTTGGGTCCACTAGGGTGATTCGGGACGGGTCGTGTCAAAGAATATTAATATTTTTCTCTCTATTCATTTTGTTGAAAAATATTTTTAAAAGTAGTCGTATACTATATTGTTTTGAATTTATCCACAAGCCATTTGAAAGTTCATAGTTTACCCAAAAGGAAAAGAAAGAGTGAGATAATAATTTATGTCGTTGACTTTTAACGTAGTTTATAATTTGTAGCAAATAAATACAACATTATAAATTCAATTTTCTATAAATTTAATAATATTAATGCTATTAAATAAATTATTACTATAATTTTTTATTGCGACAAATTTTGTTAAGTGTGGGACATTATATTTTAAGAAACATATTCAAGATTTAATTGAAAAAATAAAAGTCCATAAAAGTTTGTGAAAGTCCAAAAAAAGTCTTCCAAAATGAAAATATATTAAAGTGTATTGTAAGTTTGCCAAAATCTATAAAAGTCAATAAAAGTTAATGAAATCCATAAAAGTCAGCACTTAAAAATATATCAAAATTTTTAAAAGTCTAAATTAAATACACCTCTTGAAATATGATGGAAGAAATCAAGGTGACCCCAAGTATTGTTGTTTACATATGCCTTAGTATCGAAGGAGAAAAATCGTAGACACCCCCTGAAATATGATGGAAGAAATCATGGTGGCCACAAGTATTGTTGTTTACATATGCCTTAATATCGATCGAACAAAATCGTAGACACACTATATATCCAACCCTTTTATGTAAAGAGTAAGAAAATGTTACTACTCAAATAGATTAAAATCATTTGAAAATGAATTTATAAATCGTCTTTATATTGAAGTTTCTGATTACGTTAGTATTCAACACAATTCTAATTACGCTAAGCAATAATTTTACAAAATTCATATACTTTACAATCTCAAATCTTGCTTGATGAATGAACTATGGTCAACATGAAACTCATGATCATATAACTTGATTTGAGGCCATATGACTGCAAATTTATTCCTCAACTTGATAAATTCTTGAGTCTTTTAAGGCGATCTATATTAGTCCTATGTATTTTAAAATAGTCAAGTATTGTAGAAAGATCAAATGATAGAGAGCCAATGCCCAACAAAAGCACCTTGTGGGATAGTAATGTATAGAATATCATCAATGGGCTCATCAAATTGAGCCAACCTTAATTTCAAAACAAGGCAAAAATACAAAGACAAGTGATTTGATGTTTCATTTTATTATTACACACAACACTTAGGACCAAGATGAGAACGTGAATTAGATTACAAGAAGAGATTCTCTCTCTTATTCTTTGTCTAAAAGTGTCTTGAGATCGCCAAAGCCAATGCGTCCTGCGAGAAAAAAGAAATTGTTCAAAATTCAATTAAATAAGCGAAAAGGGAATTCTTAGAAATTGTAGTACACCAAAGAAACTAAATTGTCCTGTTGGTAGCGAGAGATTATGATGAATTTAAGCTCTTCATTTCCATTCTCCTGTTGTTCTTTACGAATTTGCTTAGCGAGTCTTCAATAGCTTTTTGCGCACTTATATACCTTAATCATCCGTAACGTTGGAATATCACCCAAATTGGGAGGATCATCTTCAAATGGTCGCAGAATTCCAATACTAGTTGTTGAAGTCTTGGGAAATGATCACTTGCGGCATTCCATTCTACAATTTGTACTCGTAATAGTTTCAAGAATTTAAGTTGTGGGAATCCACCTTCACTTGTGTCCCATTGATTTCCCTCAAGGTCAACATAATGTAATTTGAGAACCTCAAGGTAGTCCAATTTCCCAATTATCTCCATTTGTTCCAGAGATATGCATTCACCAACTAGATTCAATTGTTTGAGATTTAAGGGTAGACCGATCAAAGCTGGACGATAGATTGTATGATTCGAGCTTGAAATTTAAGGGTAGACCGATCAAATTGGACGATGAACTGTATGATTCAAGCTTTAGTGATTCGAAATGATTAAGGAAGTCCAAAGAAGAATTGAATGAAGATGGAATCATGACTTTAAGTTTGCGAAGATTGGGAAAACATCTCAAAATATTCGAACCTTTTCATCGGAAATTATAATCTCGAGAAATACTCAGAGGTTATTATTTATTTGGAAGCTCTCATTGTCGGTTGCTTCTTTGTCAAGGCAAGATGCAATCAAGTACCCACCACCAAGGAAATGCATGTGTCTCAAACTTAGCATATTAAGAATGATATCGGTATTTCAATTTGAGTCCAATAGTTAACAATAAGACATTCTAGTGCGTGGAAGCTTTCCATTGGTGGTAGTATTCCGAAATTGTCAAGTACCTCAAGTGAACCGGATGTTCAATTCCTATTACAACCCGATCCTTGGAGGTTTTGAAAAATCCAAGACCCTAACAACTTTGAAGCTGCATAAGATTGATGTGGGTGACTCACGATCGAAACATAGAAGAGAGCGCACATGTAGGCCAAAAGGTAGTGAGATAATCTCAATATTGTTGTATTTGATACTCGGATGATGGTGTTGTCGATACATCAATACTTGACCAAAGGACTCTAGTGGATCATCATCATCATCATAACTGGTAACAACACATAATTGATGTGGTGATCATCAAATATTTGTAAGCATTATTTGTAGGCTAAAACAAAATGGACGAAAAGCAAAGGAAAAATAAAAATAAAAAGAGAGAAACAGTGAACTTACGGTTTGAACACCTTCAAAAAGTTATTTTCTTCAGCTATTCTCAAGCACATTTCACATAATAGATCATGAATCTTACAAGTTTTGACTCCACCATCAAATCTTCTTTTGGAAACAAGTACCGTGCTCCTATCAATTAGTTCCATCGAAATCCTAGTGCCACATCCTCTAAGCTTTTCCGCTCTTCCTTCTTTACAAATCCTTGGGCAACCCATAGCGATATCAACTTTTGCACGGGATTTCCATGTCTTCCTCGAATGCTCCAAAGTATAGAAAACATGGTCTTAAATGCTTTGGTAAATGTTTGTAGCTAAGTTCTAAAATCTGGTTACTCTTGTATGGGGTTTGGGATATGTGTGAACTTAAATTTCTTGCAACTTTTTGCCACAAGTGTTCTTTCTTCTCCATATTTGCAAGAACTCCAGCTATCACGACCACTGCAAGGGGTAAGCCACGACAATTTGCTGCAATTTGCTTCCCAATGTCTAGCAACTCTTGAGGACAATTTTTATCTTGGAACACTTTCCTTCGTAATAATTCCCAACATTCATCTTCCGATAGAAAAGGAAGTGCACTTATGATGCTACGTGGTGAAGCTTACAACCAACATTTTTATTCCAGTGGTGAACAAGATTCTACTTGAGTTCCATCATTTGGAAAATATCTTTTCAAATCATCCCACGGTTTCAGTATCCCATATATAAATCCATGACGATGAGGTATCGCCTTCCTTTTAAACTTTTGTAAAGATCTTACGCCAAACTTTCATCGTCCATATTCACAATTTTTTCTCCCTTAAGGTTTCTCATTGCTCAAAATGTCAATCAAAACATGTTTCTTATTATATGTTTGAGAAACAACACACCAAGCACTCGTAAAAATGATAGACAACGGAGGGATTATTATATACTTTATTTGCTAAAGTCGTCTTACCAAGTCCAGGCATTCCAGAAATGGAAATAATTTGCAGTTGCTCTGTTCCTCCAACAAGTTGTTCTGCAATTTCCATTTCCATATTGTCGAAACCCACAACAATGTCTTCCAAAATGGGAGGTTCTTTAGATTGCGATGATACATGTTCACCTCGATATTTTGGAACTTCTCGCACTCCAGCTACATCAAGTTTGTTCTTAATTTCTTGGATAGACATCCTAATAAGCTGAATCTTCTCAATTAGTTGAGGGAGCCTGAGGGTGAGATACCAAACAGGAGGAAATGAGTTGATAACATATTCAGCTTCATATGCTATGTCTACGGCTCGTATCAAAATGTCCTCATGTCCTGCTTCCTGCTGCACAGCTATATCCGTAACGGAAGATCCCAACAACATTAACTCCTCATGGAGCATTACAATTTGATCGTTTACGCCAACAATCCTGTCTGACTTGTTATTGATTAGGTACATGAGATCATCAAGAACGGAATAAAAAATGAAGAGTGAAACCAGAGCAGTGTTTGGAGCCATATCAGTTGGCATGTTTGAGACTCTGATACAGTGCTCCTTGATCTTTGGTTTCAGGAGCTCAAACTTTGGTAGCAAATCGGAAAGAGCAAGATCCAAAATTCCAATATCCGGAACTAAGAAACTTCCTACCTCATTAACCACAGCTTCCATATCCGTCATTACTTTCCCCAGCGATCAGATTGAAAACAAGAGAGGTGAAAAGAAGGATAAAAGAAACTTCCAACCTCATTAACCACAGCTTCGATATCTATCAATATATTGTTGGTGGGCTGCAAATGCATTGTTGTATCGCCAAGAAAAGCAATAAGAAATCCAAGCTCTGTCCGGAGAATTTGAATTGAACCCTTGACACAAGCAATGAAATCTGGATCAAAACGTAGGATGAGTTCTAGTATTTGGAGGAGAAAGTGGATAAAGGCCGCAACAACTTGATTAGGATTGGAAGTAGAACTAATATTGGATATCATTTGCTGATTTGGGACTTTGAAGAATACCTTAACCTTTTTTTCAAATGACACTAATTCTTGCAAAAAAATTCTGATTTCATCAATTCCAGTATCTTCTAAGTCAAAAGAGGCAAAACTGTTTAACGCATCAATTACAAGTGTACTGTGGGAGGACGCAGAATTTATATACTCCATCACAATTTTCAAGAAGTCATACGGCAAAATATCTCCCTTTTCTGATGACATAGTGAAAGGATGCACAAATTGCAGGGAAAAAACGAAAGATAATCAAAAGGAGTAGATTTAGAAAAACCAATAATTGAGAAGCTTATAGCTTTGAAGCCATGGAAATGGAGCTTGTAAACCAGAAAAGGGAACAAGTAAAGTTGAGGGGAGAGAGAGAGTGTGAGTGTGTGTGTTTGACTTATTGATCGGTAAGATATTACCTCTTTACCATTGTAGTCCTCAAACTTTTATTGTTAATCACAACTAATCTATTTAATTAATAAAAAGTTGATAATAGAATTGATTGTCATGGACTTGTTTCAAATTGGACAAAAGTTTTATTAGTTTATTGAGAGTCTCTCATGTTAATCTATTGCATCAATTATATGTGCTACAAATTTAAGCAAAATTAAATATAATGTATCTCTATTATGATCAATGTTCTAAAAAATTTCGCTTAAGTTCTCGTGATAGCTCAGCAAAAACAACTGAAGGCTCCACGCCCAGCCACACATCACATCATCGTCCTCGCCTTATCCTTTTCTCGCTCTCACTCTGACTGACTAGGCCAGAAAAAAAGCTCGAAGTTAAGGCCCACGCCACCACACTTTACGCTTTTTAACATTGATTATGATGAGATAGTGTGGGGAAAAGAAAGATAATGAAATGACTTGTTTTGTTACTTTTGTATATGAATTTTGAAAAGTGCATGTGAAGACATATACTCATTAAATGAAGTGCTTGTGATCAATTTACTATTTCAAGAATCAAATAGATAAACATTCTAATTTATATGGACAGGATTAAAAATACAAATATTTTATTATGTTACAAATTGCATTTGTACTAGTTGGTCTTCAATTTTTAAAACATTGCCTATGCATCATTATTTAAGGTACACAAGTTGAGTTGTCTAAGTTAATATTTATATATGAAAATAGTATTAACAGAATTAAAGGCAATAATATCTTAATTTACTTTCAAACTCCAATACAGGAAAATTATAGACTAGAAACTTGCAAATCCTCTTAAAAAGTTAAGGACTTTTGCTTGAAATGGTTATGATGACAAACCTATTACTAACAATTTTTTTAAATCCTACATACTAAACATGAATTTTATAGTTCATATCCAGCCAGATATTAGGATTTTTTTTTTTTAATCACAATGAGTTTGTTATTAATTACTTTCTTTAATATTAGGTTATTTTATTATATTAAGAGTTTTGGGACTTGTTTATCAATTTCTTAAGTTAAATTTAGGTTGTAGGATTTTTCGTGAAAGCAAGATGTAGAACTCATTGTCATTTGCTTGTCAAGAGTTTCACAATACTATTGAATATAGGTTTGTCATGATTCCTGTTAGTCTTGAAAGCATGAAACAATTTATAGCTTTGAAGCCATGAAAATGGAGCTTCTAAACCAGAAAAAGAAAAAGACTACTAATTCTTGAATATGGGGTACAGCTCATACAGGGCAAAAATCATAAAATGGTTACAAAGTGTGTTTCTTATCGAATCAATTTTATTATTATTATTTTTTTACCTTCACAATGCAATACATTGTAACAATGTTTCTTATCCTATCCAACTAATTAATCCAAACAAAACAAAGAAATTCAGCAAATCTCAATAATTTTTGCTTTATAGATTTGGTAAGATCGGGTCATCATGAAACAGGACCCATCGGACAAATGGGTTAGGTAGATCCAAATCTAAATTTTGCTGAAAAAATTTGAGATAAAATGAACTAACACAAAAACAATAGAAAATATTATTATTATTTTTTTAACCATTGTCAAAAATACAAAACACATCCTTAGAAATTGCTGAAACAACTTTTAACTTTGTGCGCACAAATTTATTGATAGTTTAAAACTAATAAATTATTCACGGTCAATTAATGTGTGTTGAACTTCTCCAATAACAATATCGACAACATAACAACTCAATCCAATTTAGTAAGAGTATGCAAGATTCACTCGTTGAATCAATAACTAGCTTTTTGACATTTTTTATGAATGAGGGAGTTCGTTTCATCTTTACAGCAGTAAATCGAAATTGGAAAAATGAGAAATGACAAAGAACTTTACTAAAAAGAAAAAATAAAAAGAATTGGAAATTATTAATGGAAAAAAAACACTTTTCCTCAATTACTATCAAAAGTTGGTTATATTCTCATATTCAATTAAATTGATAAATTATTAAATTTATTAATTAGATTTTCATTACCCTATTTGCAAAGCGTCAACATTATTATAATGTATTCATCTTTTCATGTGATTCATTGCATCAATTAGAGCAAAACTGGTATTGGGGGAAAATTTTAGGGGGAAAAATCCATTCTCAAATAATATTTAGGGGGAAAAATCTAGGGGGAATTTTGAGTATAGGTTATTAGATTTTTTAGACTATTCATTAATTCAAATAAAGTGCCAAATTATAGCACTATGCATTATTTTTCATTTTTGACTTATATGCAACACATTGGCCAAATTTAGTATATTATTAAATTTTGAAGCCATGGAAATTGAGCTTGTAAACCAGAAAAGGAACAAGACTACTAATTATTGAATATGGTTAGAAA
Source organism: Forsythia suspensa (assembly GCA_023638005.1). NCBI lineage: Eukaryota > Viridiplantae > Streptophyta > Magnoliopsida > Lamiales > Oleaceae > Forsythia > Forsythia suspensa. The sequence continues at coordinate 56,333,562 of CM042673.1, forward strand.
GTGTTGGTCCACACGGTTCACTTTTCTTATCTACATTCAAAAATTACTAGCTAAGGTTAAATTATAATTTAAATTGTTTAAATTAGTTAAATGTACTTTTTATTTATACATTTCTTAAAAATCACAACTTACTATTTATTTATTATTTACATACCTACCACTTATAAATATTTAAAAAATAATTCAACAACTGTTTAATTTGCTACAATTCACATTTCTTATACAAGTACTACAGTAAATAAATGAATACTTTCAAGACTAACAAGAAGATTAAGCCACACGTGCTACACCAACAAACAAGTTACAAGAGTGATTAATTTTAAACTAAAATGTAAGCATGTTACAGTCCCACATGTCTGCAAAATGTGTACACATAAATACGGTGCTATGATTAGAAGGTTTGAGACTTGATGATTTGTTTTTTTATTATTTTTAGCGAAAAATGTAAAAAATATAAATAAATTTCAAAATTTATTTGCACTTTTGAAAAATTGGGGAATTCAAATGCAATTTTTCTATTTTATTTTCCATTTTTTTCAAATTTAATTTATTTAAGTTAGGGGCATAATTATCAAATTGGACGATTTGTGTGAATTATTAAAAGGTTGAGAATGATAGTTGCGATTAAAATTAATGGAGAAGAAATTGCTACAAACCTAAAAAGATTGAGACTGTCATTGTAATTTACCCTTAATTATTAAAGAGTTTAGGGACTTGTTTATCAATTTTTAAAGTTAAATTAGGTCGTAGGATTTTTCATGAAAGCAATAACTAGAACTCATTGTCATATGCTTATTGAGAGTTTCTCAATATGGCCTCCAATTTTTTTTTATCATATTTAGAGCATTAATTAACGTCTTTTAAAGTATTCGTCGTTTCATGTTATATATTCTGTAGCATCAATTACGCTGCCAATTGAATCCAAATGAGGTTGAACAGATTGTATGATTCCATTTATTCTATTCACATATTGTCTTATTTAATGTGCACCAGCTCAGTTTTCTAGGTTAATGTTCTGTCAATTATTCCATTGTTGAATAAATTAAATTAATACTTTTATATGAATGTTTATTTTTCATTTAATTTTGGAGGAAAATTTGTACTAAATTAAATATAAATTATATTTAGCACTTTTATTAATTCTAGTCGTCACAAATACGTGACAAAATGAAAAGAGGAATACAACCAGTCCAGTAAATATTAGAAAAGAAAAAGTGTAAGAGACAAAAGTATAGACCACTCTATCTTTATATCTTAGAATATAATGTATCACTCTCTCTAATTAAGCTAAAATATCATAAAATAAAAAGCATTTGAAGCTAAATTATTATTGGAATTTATTGAGATCCACAAACTCGATGCCAAAATTTATTTGATTATTGAATCACGTTCAAGTTACAATATTTTATGGTACAAGTTGAAATAATATTTTAAGGTAAAGTTGCAGCAATTTTCCATAACATACGGTCAATTTCATATTTCGAGAATCAAATTAAATACAAAATCTATCTCAATTAGATCCACATATTCAGCTGCTAAAACTTTATTTGCACATAGAATAAGAAGACATGTTAGAACTAAAGTATTCAACTCAAATTAAAAAATACAATATGTTAAATTACGGTAAATTTAATAAATACTACATAGTCATCGAATTAATTTGAGTTTATTACTTACTCATTCAATTTGAAAATGTTTCCAATTCTCACTTAACTTTCCAAATTGTTTATTATCCATTACTCATTGGAAAAAATGTTAGGCTAAGCAAATGAAAATTGCCACATGGACGATGTATTATATGCTTTGGTATATTATATTGATTGAAATCGTAACATCATTTTCATGAAAATGATGCGCCGAATAGACTGCTTGAGCTTGGTATGTGTATATTTTGTTCCAAGCTTGGTCTCTTGCCTAAGGGGTCAGAGCTTGAGAAACTCCAAATTGGCACTTTTATGCTCAGTTAATTATGTCTTAAATCATACAAGTTTATTATGTACTTCCCTAGTGAGACATAGACTTGGAAACAATCGGATTACGAGTAAAATTCCTAAAGAAATTGGAGTGTTAAAGACCTTAAATTTTGGTAAATTTAAACTCTTTTAGTACTTGTAGAAGTAGATTGAAAATCATGAACTAAGTAGATTAGAGCACGATGTAGGCCGCATCTTTCAGCAAACAGCAAACCCACACTTATTTAAATTAATAAACAAACTCAGTACAACATCGAATTTAATAATAATTAGATTGACATTATACTACATCGGATTAGAGCACGATGCAAGATTCATAGGGCAAATCTTCATCAATCCAAGAAGAATAATGAAGATAAATATGGATTTGACATGGCTGGGAAATTTTTTCTCTAATCAAATGAATCTTTTGATGAATAGCTGTTGAATAAACTTACACTAAATATTTTAATGTGAATTTGAAGTATTGAAATTAGATATAATTGTTTCGTCTAATTTTTGAAGGACAAGTTGCATTAAATTAAATATTTAATTTATATTCATCAATTTTGAATTTTAATATTTATTTAGTCGGTTTGTCGTGAGCATGTGATGTTAGGTCATGATTTCATAACTACAAATATTTTTAATATGATTAGTAAGTAAAATATATGGCGTACAGCTCATACAAGTAATTATACTGTATTAAGATAATATTTTCACGACTAACATAATGACTAAGCCACGTGTGCTACACCAACAAATAAGTTAAAAAAATGGTTGATTTAAATTAATAATAAAATTTGAGTGACAAAATTAAAATATTTTGAACAAGAATAATCGAAATAAGAAATGCAATAACATTATAACAATGTTTCTTATCCGATCCAACTGGGATGTCACAAAAGACCAAACATAAAAAAAATAGAAAATATTGATTTTTAGTACTCCTTCAAGTACCATTATTTTTAAAACCATCTTTTAGGTCATCGTGGTCGAAAGTACAAAACACATCCTTCGAAATTGCTGAGCCAACTTCTAACTTTGTGCGTGCAAATTTAGTGAGATTATTAATTAAGGATTCACGTCTTTCATAGAAATATCATAGATTCGTATATAAAAATTAGTTTAATTATACTCGAAAGAGATTATTAAACATATTAGAAATATTTATTGTCAACCTCATTCTAGTAGTATTAATTATGAGAATTGAGTTTAAAATAGAAAAATAGAGGTGGATCTCGAATTCTAGTATCTTCATCCCAAGTCGTTGTATGCAAATATTCACGAACAAAAAGAAAATAGAGAAGGATACAAACCAAAAATATTATAAATATCAACATTTTATTTATTATTTAATGCAATATTACAAGTATGCACGATTTTGCTTATTTGATTATTAAAAGGCCGCTTCACAGCTCCACAATCCCGTTTTATCCGAGATAAAAGAAATAGTGCTTGATGAAAGGATCCAGATTCACACACTTTGTGGGTGGGGGAGAGAGTTGCTCTGCTGGTTAGGCCTTGATCTTCTTATGGAAGAACCCTACTAGAAAGAGAATAGAAAGGGCCTTCAAAAAAAGAACGAAGGAGTAATGGGCAACCTTAGCCTATATGTTGCTCATGAGCCACCAACTACTAGCCTCTCCATTAGTATTGGTGCAAAAGGAAAAGGATCGGTTTTTCACTTTCTGATCGTTTGCGAGTAGAACTCACTCTCTTGAAAATAGATCCCATTTGCCTTGGCAACCCATATGTTAAGCTGTGGAGTTTAATTTTTTACGCTACGCAGAGCTAAGTGCAGATCAACCTTTGTAGTAAGGTCTCCGTAGGGGAATCTTCATTGGGTTACCCTAAAATTTCATCATAAATAGGGAACCTTTATTGAGTTGTTATATATAGGGTTGATGTCTTGTAAACGATACAAACTTCAAATTAATATAAATAGATCATAGATAAATAATGAATGAATTATAACTGCGGTACAAACCAAAATGACAAGCAACGATTTAAAATTATATAAAAAAATTCTCGACACTATTTTAACAATAACCAAATTCTTTTAAGCTCAAATTTGAAAAGCGGAATCAGATTGAAAATCATGAACTAAGTGGATTAGAGCACGATGTACGTAGGCCGCACCTTTCATCAAACAGCAAACCCAAACTTATTTAAATTAATAAACAAACTCAGTACAACATCGAATTTAATAATAATTAGATTGACATTATACTACATCGGATTAGAGCACGATGCAAGATTCACAGGGCAAATCTTCATCAATCCAAGAAGAATAATGAAGATAAATATGGATTTGACATGGCTGGGAAATTTTTTTTCTCTAATCAAATGAATCATTTTGATGAATAGTTGTTGAATAAACTTACACTAAATATTTTAATGTGAATTTGAAGTATTGAAATTAGATATAATTGTTTCGTCTAATTTTTGAAGGACAAGTTGCATTAAATTAAATATTTAATTTATATTCATCAATTTTGACTTTTAATATTTATTTAATTTGGTTTGTCGTGAGCATGTGATGTTTGGTCATAATTTCATAACTACAAATATTTTTAATATGATTAGTAAGTAAAATATATGGCTAACAGCTCATACATGTAAAACTCTATAAGATAATATTTTCACGACTAACATGAAGATTAAGCCACGTGTGCTACACCAACAAATAAGTTAAAAGAGTGGTTGATTTTAAATTAAAATATAAGTTGAGGACAAAATTAAAATGTTTTGAACAAGAGTAATTGAAATAAGCACAAATGCAATAACATTATGACAATGTTTCTTATCCGACTCAACTGGGATGTCAGAAAAGACCAAATATAAAAAAAAATAGACAATATTGATTTTTTAGTACTCTTTCATATACCATTATTTTTTTAAACTATTTTTTTTAAGTTTCACTGGTCAAAAGTACAAAACACATCCATCCTTAGGCAACTTTTAATATGGATTCGCGTGTACATAGAGATATTATAGGACCATATATAAAAATTTGTTTAATTATATTCGAAAGAGATTATTAAACATATTAGAAATATTTATTATCAACCTCATTCTAGTAGTATTAATTACGAGAATTGAAGTTAAAATAGAAAATAGAGGTGAATCTCGAATTCTAGTATCTTCACCCCAAGTCGTTGCATGCAATTATTCACAAATAAAAAGAAAATATGATAGGATACAAACCACAGATATCATAAATATCAACATTTTATTAATTATTTAATGCAATATTACAATATGCATGATTTTTCTTATTTGATTATGAAAAAGGGCATCAATGCACCCCTTTCTTTTATCAACCATGTTTTTAAACCAAGCTTTGAGGAGGATGAGGAATTTGATTGCCAAAATAGATCCCATCTACCTTGGCAACCACATGTTAAGCTGTGAATCCTTATTTGTTGCACTACGCGAAGCTGAGCGCAGATCGACCTTTGCAGTAAGGTCGCCATGGGGGAACGTTTATTGGATTACCCTAGAATTTTATCATAACTAGGAAACTTTTATTAGATTGTTATCTATAGGGCTGATCTTTTGTAAACGATTAATCATCATTTATTATAGTGAAAAAATGCAGGACGTAGCTTCACATTGAGGCTAATTTGTATAAATCTTTATGTTCTTTATTTTTCATCCTTAATTTATTGCTCAATTAGACATCTACAAAGATATCCTATAGCATTGCAATATATTCTAATAACTGATAGAGCTAAACCAGAAAGCTATAGTGAAGCCGTGCAAGCTGATGAATCATTCAAGTAGGAGTGAACCATGATAGATGAGATTGACTCATTATTGACTAATTAGACAAAGCAATTGATGTGGTTACCAAAAGGAAAGAAGGCTTTGCAAAATAAATAAAGCAAAATTGGTTGTAAAGAGATTTCAACGTAAAGAAGTCATTGACTACAATGAGATTTTTCTCTGTGGTGAAATTAACTATAGTCGAACTGTGCTTAGACTAGTGGTAGAACAAGACTTGCAACTAGAGCGAGTTGGATATAAAGACAGGCTCTTTCTTCACGGTGATTTGGAGGAAGAAATTTACATGAAAGAGTCACAAGGTTACTAAGTAAAGGAAAATGAAGAAATTGTGCAGACTTCAAAATAGCTTGTATAGTCTTAAACAAGCTCTAAGACGATGATATAAGAAATTTGATAGCTTTGTGGGTAGTAATGGCTTCTTGAGGTACCAAAGCGGATCATTGTTTCTATTTGAAGAATCTTAGTGACTCATATATTATCTTATACCTATATATTGATGACATGTTGATTGCAAGAACTTGCAAACAATAAATTGACTAGTTAAAAGAGGAGTTGTCCAAAGAGTTTTCAATGAAGGATTTGGGTGCTGCAAGAAAAATCCTTAGGATTCGAATTACTGGGGACATGTATGTCTTGAAATTGTCATAGGAAGATTATGTGAAGAAGGTGCTTAGCAAATTCAAGATGGATGAATCTAAACTAGTGAGTACTCTTTTGGCTAGTCACTTTAGGCTATCCAATGAACAATCACCTTCTACATAGCAGAAGCGAGCCTACATGGACAAGGTGCCTTATGCCTATGCTATTGGAAGTCTTATGTATGCTATGGTGTGTGCGAGACCGGACATAACACATACAGTGGGAGTTATGAGTAGATTTATGAGTAATCACAAAACCAACATTGGGAGGCAGTAAAGTGGATTCTCAAGTTCTTGAGAAGTACTATGATTCAAACCATGTGTTTAAAAAAATCAAGCTTTGGATTACAGGGCTTTGTAGATGTTGACATGATGGAAGGAAGAGTACTATTGGATATGTATACATATTGGGTGGTACAACAGTTAGTTGGGTGTCTAAGTGTTAAAGATAGTTGCTCCTTCCACTCTCGAGGTGAGTATATTACCGTGACCGAAGCTAGTAAGGAGATAATATGGTTGCAGTCTTTCTTGGAAGAATTGGGTCACAAGCATGAGAAAAGTGTATTGCATTGTGACTATCGAAGTGCTATTCACTTAGCAAAAAATCATGTCTATCATGTGAGGACAAACATATATAGGTTCGTTATCACTTTATCAGATATATTTTGGAGGATGAACTCTTAGCGTTTAACAAGATCCAGAGGCAGTTAAATCCTGCTAATATGTTAACAAAGACCTGTTTCAATTGAGAAATTGAAGTTGTGTGCAACTTCAGTCGGTATTCTCCATTCAAGATTGGATGAAGTATACCGGTTGATGTAGATGAAGGAGTTGATGATGAATTAGTCTCCAAGTGGGAGATTGTTAAGTTGTGGAGCCTAATTTGTTGCGCTACACAGAAATGAAAAGCGGATCAACATTCATTTGGTTGTTATATAACTAAGAAATTTTAGAATTTCATCATAACTAAGGAACATTCATGGAGTTGTTATATATAGGGCTTATCTTTTGTAAATGATTAATCATCATTCATTATAGTGAAAATACTGCAGTGGCTGAAGATATGACGTAGCCTTACATTGAGGCGAACTTGTATAAATCTTTGTGTTCTTTATTTTTTTCTCTTTCTTATTGCTCTAATCCTAATACCATAAGCATATATTGCCATCTTCTTTTGCTTTACGAGTTAGGAAATTTAGTGCAATATTGATATTAAAAACATCAAAAGCTTTATCCTTCAAACCCTACCTAAAATGACAAAAGAAAAGAGTAGTTTGAAAAAAATTAATTCAAAATTACCATTGAAAATCATTATTCACATAAAGTGTGTGATATCCAAGATCACCTGCTTTTCTTGAGGCACCTTTGGATTAATAATGGAGGAGTATTTTGTGAAAGGTCATTAACAACGTGAACCTTGAAACCTAGGATCCTCACGCCTAGGCCGAGAGTCCAGATCTCCTGTTCAAAATACATGTCTCCTTAGTCGTTCTCCAATAGAAACTTTACACATTATCAAATAAATAGATGAGAGATCATTATAGATAACATTTAATACATTCACACTTGCTGCTATTGATGATAACACGAATGGATAGCAAAATATGTTCTTTGTAATTAAAATAATTTCGAAATATTTGAAATATAATTGTTGTTTTCCATATTAAATTTGACATTTTATAGTGCACTCTTGTAGTACAGTTCCAAGGTATTACTATAATATGATTATCGATTGGCAAAATTTGTGATAGATTAGAAATTATAACTAATAATCTCATGTGCCAATATATTTTGTAGTTCTAGATGAATTATATATGTAAATTCATCCATCCATTTACAATTATTTTATAGTAAGTTGTAGGTTTATTACATGTTATTATTGTAATTTGAGTTTTGATTCGAAAAAGTAAGGAGAATGTACTCAACTAAGAATTTAATGGATTTATCAAGATTTATTCTCATTCATTTGAATGTAATTCCACATAATTCATAAGAATTTAATTGAATTCTATTTTATAGATTTTAATAGGTTTCTTACTATTAAAAATGATATAACTTCTTAAATATCAACAAATTAAAAATAGGTTCAATTGGTAATAAAATCATTAGCACAAAATATGCATTAAATTATTTTATGATTAAAGACATTTAGTTGGTGAACAGAGTTTGAAATATACTAAATTTATTTTTCATTATTAGTTGCTCATAATAAAAATTTGATTCCAAATTCCAAATTTACGTGCTCAAATTCACGAAATCACACTTGAGTAAAATTTTCAAACTTAAGTTATTGTTGGGAATTGGTTTAAATATGTCGAGAAATTAACTAAGTGTTAAAATTAACGTAAGTGACTCCGTGTCAACTTAGACAAATAAACAAGACCCGACCCAATTCGTTTAGGCAAATTTGTTTGCCACTTCGACGTCTCGAGGGCAACGCCCGGAGCGGGATCGACCGCCTTGGTCGGTCGCTGGGGTCGAGGGGGTGCCCTCGTCGTCAGTTTCTCGGGCAATGCCCCGACAAAAAATTCAGATTTATCTCGTATGTTTAAAGGGTATATTTGGCATCTCGAAACCAATATCAAATGAATGAGAAATTACGAAAAAGGACAAAATCGGGTCGAGGTTTGACCCATGCGATCGCATGGTTGATTTTCACCGCGATCGCAACTTGCTTAAAATTTTAACGAGAATGTATTTTGGTCTTCCATGCGATCGCGAAGGCAAAAGCTTTGCGATCGGATGGTTATTCGGATGAAGTCTTGTTCTACTTTTTGTGCTATGCGATCGCAGACTTGGTTAAACCATGCGATCGCACAGGTTTAAGTGAAACAGACATGTCCTTTGAAGGGTTGCACGATGTGGTTCATTCCTTTCGCTTCCCAACCAACTCTCCAACGTTAAAAAGGGTTGTGGACGTCCATTCTGCAGAGATTTTGATACGTAAACATATTGCAAACATAAAGCACTCATTTTTTTCATCTTTGAACCAATTTTATTGCATTTAAGTTGCACAAAATCTGGTTTTCCATTTCATTCATCCGTTGGAGTACAAAACCTTTTTGGTTCATTGCATTTGAGTTTTTGTAGTGCTACAAAACTCAAGCGAAACCGTTGTATCTTGAGAGTCATTTGCCAAAGACCGAAAGCACCTTTGCGGGCAATTTTGACTTAAGGACAAAGAGTTCAACTCTTGCCTCGGTTTATATTCTTCATTTTGATTTTCGGTTCTTGATTTTTATTGCTTTGGGTCACTTACACGTAAATTCCATATGAGTTATAATATAATCTATCTTAGGAATGTGTTTGGATAAGGTCAAAAATAATTTTAAACATGTTATTTCGATAATATCAGCCATCTTATGTCAAATTAAGATACTTAAAAATGTCTTTTAAGTTTAACCAAACATGCTCTAAAACACGTGGGTATAGTTTCTGAGCATTTAAAACAAGTCATTTGATATATGACATAACAAATTTTCATTTGATATATGACATAACAAATTTTCATGTGACAAAATGTATATTTGCTTCTACCCTATATATTAATTCTAAGCGCATGTTTGGCCATATTTTTTTAAACCTTTTTTTCCCGACTCATTTTCAAACACATATTTCATGAGATCCACAACTTTTATCAAATTTATCCACAACTTTTATCAAATTTTCAACTACACATTTCACCAATTTTTTTTTTTAAATCTCCTAAAATTACTTTTAAATTTGCCGAGTCACTCTATCTAAAAGTTCGTCTAACTTTAGACGGATTTTTTAGACATAGTCTATTTTGGTATGTTACATCACTAGATTGAGATCTCACAAGCATGCATTAGAGGATTTTTTGTAGCTCCATCTATCTCAGACTTATGTAACATGTCTAAAAGCAATAGACATAGTGCATTGGATGTTAAAGTGTGGAGCCTAATTAGTCTCCAAGTGTTTTCGAGATTGTCTTTGTAATTAGGTTATCCTAGTATTTCATTATAACTAGGAAACCTTAATTGGTTTGCCTTTAGACTTTCATTATAATTAGGAAACCCTATTGTCTTATAGTTTCATTATAATTAGTGAACTCCCATTAGGTTGGTATATATACGACTAGTTTCTTGTAAAAAATGATAATCATTCATTATAGTGAAAATACTGCAGCGGCTGAAGGCAGGACGTAGTCACACATTGAGGCGAACCTGTATAAATCTGTGTGTTCTTTATTTTTCTCCTTTTTATTTATTGCTCTAATCCTAACAACTGGTATCAGAGCGAGGTTCTAGGGATTAGATTTCGTGTGTGAGTGCATGAAGGAGAGAACCCAACTCACAAAAAAAAATAGAGAGAAAATCCGAAAGCAACACAATAGCAAATTCGTAGAATTTGGACAGCCAGCACAACAATATTCAAACATTGATATCTCAGCGGTCCGTGGTCCGATCGTCGTGAAATTTGGACAGCAAGTTCACAACACATTGAAGATCAAATCCAATGGCTAAGATCAAGATCCAATCCAATGTCTAAGATCAAGATCCAACGATTATTTTGAGAAGAATAATTATCCAAATATTGACAAATTTGAGAAAAGTTGTGATTGAGAGCGATGGATGGCGATGATCGAAGATCAACACTTGGAATCACCAAGTTTGATGGTGTAGATTTTTCATTCTGGAATATGTAGATAGAGGATTATCTTTACAGTAAAAAGATGCACCAACCGTTGAATTAGAAATCAGAAACTATGAATGATGATGACTGGAACCTTCTTGACAGACAGGTGTTGGGAGTAATTCGATTAACATTGTCGAAGAACGTGGCTCATAGCGTTGCAAAGGAGAAAACCACTTCAGAATTGATGAAGGTATTATCTGACATGTATAAGCAGCCTTCAGCGTGTAATAAAGTTCATCTGATGAAGAAGCTATTCAATCTGAAGATGGTAGAAGGTGCTTCGGTAGTAGAGCATCTTAATAAATTCAACACAATTGTCAATCAATTGGTCTATGTGGAGATTATGTTTGAGGATGAGGTTTGTGCCCTAATTCTCTAGGCCTCACTACCAAATAGTTGGGAGTCTTAAAGAGTGGCTGTCAGCAATTCCATGGAGAATGCGAAATTGAAACTCAATGATGTTCAAGATACAATACTTGTTGAAGAAGTCCATAGAAAAGATGATGGAGAAGTCTCGTCATCCATTTCTATCCTAAATATTGAAAATAGGGGAAGAGGTTATGAAAGGAATTCCAACAAGGATAACGGTAGAGGAAAGTCAAGAAATTTCAGGAGCAAATCCAGAAACGGACGGGGTGTTGAATGTTGGAATTGTGGTAAGTTTGGTCACCTGAAGAGGAATTACAGAGCACTTAAGAAGAATGAGGAAAAGAATAATAACGCTGTGAATATTGCGACTGAAGAGGTAGAAGATGCTTTACTCTTGTCAGTTGATAGTTCTATCGATTCTTGGGTGATAGATTCTGGGGCTTCCTCTCATACAACTTCACACAGTGAGAACATGGAGAACTATGTTGCTGAAAATCACGAAAAGGTATATCTTACTGATGGAAAATCCTTGGACATCATTGGTATTGGTGATGTCGATTGAAGATGTCAAATGGGTCTTTGTAGAAAATTAACAAAGTGAGGCATATACAAAAATGGATGCAAAATCGAATATCTCGTTGGACAACTTGATGATGAAGGACATGATGTGAATTTTGGTGGTGGCCATTGAAAGTAACAAAATGAGCCACTGCTTGTTGCACGAGGAACTAAAATGGGAACTCTTTACAAAACTACCAATCTCGAGAATCTGATTTTGTTTCGCACCATTCCATAATTCAAACCACCGGGTCGCCTTTGGAATATGAGTAGGGCTCCTAGGTAAGGTGATTGTAACACAGTATATAAGACTCGTGATTCAGGCAATCCAATCTTCCTTGTGTAAAGCGGAAGCCCCGAGTGATTAGGCGCCGATTTTCATCAAGCAGCTGCAATGAGCTCGGGCGACTGTAGATTTGGGATCTCTAATGCTTCCAAGCTGCGAATTTTGATATCCGCACTATAGCTTGGACATATGAGCGAGAAGGAATGAAAGTGCTTCACTAAAGGAAGCTACCTGGGTTAAAATCTATTGAACATAGTCTCGTGTGAAGGTCAGTATTTTTGGCAAGCGTAAAAGAGTTAGCTTCTAAAATTGGAAGGAGCCAAAAGCTACAAAATTGGAGTTGATTCATACAGATGTTTAGGGACCTTCATCTCGTTACATTTCCTTGGAGGTTCAAATTATTATGTGACATTTATTGATAACTCAAGTAGGAGAGTATGGGTTTATTTCTTGAAAAAGAAATCTGATGTCTTTGATGCTTTCAAGAGGTGGAGAGCTATGGTTGAGAATGAAACAGATTTAAAGGTGAAGTGCTTGCATTCAGACAATGGAGATGAATACATAGATGCAAATTTTCAGATATACTGTGTTGAAAATGGGATCAAGATTAGGAGGACTATTCCATGTAAACCTCAATGTAATGGTGCCGAGAGGATGAATATGAGAGGATGAATATGACTCTAGATTACATTCAGGATTGCCAAAGATGCTCGGATGTAGGTCATAGCACTACAACATATTTGATCAATAGAGGTCCTTCAACACCATTGGACTTCAAAATACCAAGAGAAGTTTCGAGTGGAAAAGAGGTAGACCTTTTCCTTTTTAAAAGTGTTTGGTTATGTTTTTATATTTACATTGATTCTGCTTTCTAGAAGTAAACTTGATGCTAAATCTAAAAAAAAATTTTTTTATTAGCTATGGTGATTTAGAGCTTGGTTATCGCTTTTGGGATGAGCAAAGTTGCAAGATTATTAGGAGTAAAGATATAATCTTCAATGAAGTAGTCATGTATAAAGACATATTGAAAGAAGACCCCGGGTTAAGAAGTCTCGAGATGTTTCTATTGCAAGACCTTCTAGTGATTGAAAGGTAGAAAACCGATGGCAAAGTTCGAAAAATACAAAGACCGTAAGAAAATCAAAGAACCCCTACGATTAGGATCGTGGAGATCTAATGTAACAATTAGACCTCCATAGATATACTTTCCAACATTGCATTATATTCTATTAACTCAAAGAGGTGAACCGAAAGTTATAGTGAAGCTGTGCAAGCTGATGAATCAATCAAGTGGGAGTCAACCATGAATGATGAGATTGACTCATTATTGACCAATCATATATGGCAACTAACAAAGTTACCAAAAGGAAAGAAAGCTTTGTAAAACAAATAGGTTTACCGAATAAAAGAAGAACATGATGGCAGCAAGCGATATAAAGCAATACTAGTTGTAAAGGGATTTCAACAGAAAGAAAGCATTGACTACACTGAAATTTTCTCTCCTGTGGTGAAATTAACTACCATTAGAACAGTACTTGGACTGGTGGCAGAAGAAGACTTGCACTTAGAGCAGTTGGATGTAAATATATCATTTCTTCATGGTGATTTGGAAGAAGATATTTTCATAAAACAGCCAGAATGTTACAAAGTATAGGAAAATGAAGAAATGGTGTGCATACTTCAAAAGAGCTTGTATGGCCTTAAACAAGTTCCGAGACAGTGGTATAATTAAGAAGTTTGACAACTTTATGGGTAGTAATGGCTTCTTGAGGTGCCAGGCAGATCATTGTTTCTATATAAAGAAACTTAGTGATTCATATATTATCTTACTCCTATATGTTGATGACATGTTGATTGCAGGTTCTTGTAAACAACAAATTGATAAATTAAAAAAAAGAGTTGTCCAAAGAGTTTGCAATGAAGGATTTGGGTGCTGCAAAACAAATCATTGGGATGAGAATTACTAGGAACATGGACATGAATGTTTTGAAACTTTCACAAGAAGAGTACGTGGAGAAGGTGCTGAGCAGATTCAAGATGGATGAATCTAAACCAGTAAGTACTCCATTGGTTAGTCACTTCAAGCTATCCAATGAATAAACACCTTCGCAGAAAGCAGAGCGAGCCTACATGGTCAAGGTGCCTTATGTCTCGCTATTGAAGTCTTATGTATCTTTGTGGTGTACGAGACCCGGACATAGCACATGCAGTGGGAGTTGTGATTAGATATGTAAGTAATCCTGGAAAACAACATTGGGAGGCAGTAAAGTGGATTCTTAGGTACTTGAAAAGTACTACAGATTCAACCTTATGTTTTAAAAAATCAGGCTTGGAATTACAGGACTTTGTAGATGCTAACATGGCCGGAGACATTGATGTCAAGAAGAGTACTATTGAATATGTATATACATTAGGTGGTACATCAATTAGTTGGTTGTTTAAGTTGCAGAAGATAGTTGCTCTTTCCACTACTGAGGCAGAGTATGTTGCCGTGATCGAAGCTAGAAAAGAGATGATATGGTTGCAGTTTCTTGGAAGAATTGGGTCACAAGCATGGTAAGAGTGTTTTGTATTGTGACAGTCAAAGTGCTATTCACTTAGCAAAGAATCTTGTTTATCATGTGAGGACGAAGCATTTACAGATTTGTTATCACTTTATCAGATCGATTTTGGATGGTGGAATCTCAGCGCTTGAGAAGATTATAGGGCAGTCAAAATCCTACTGATATGTTAACAAAGACGGTTACAATTGAGAAATTGAAGTTGTGTACAACTTCAGTTGGTCTTCTTCATTGAAGATTGGAGGAGGTGTACCGGCCGCTGTAGAGAAAGCGAGTTGATGATGGAGTAGTCTCCAATTGGGAGATTGTTAAGGTGTGGAGCCTAATTAGTCTCCAAGTGTTTTCGAGATTGCCTTTGTAATTAAATTGTTCTAGTATTTCATTATAACTAAGAAACCTTAATTGGTTTGTCTTAGAGTTTCATTATAGGGAATTATTGGGAACTCCTATTGTATTAGAGTTTTATTATAATTAGGGAACTCCTATTAGGTTGGTATATATATGACTAGTCTCTTGTAAACAATGATCATCATTCATTATAGTAAAATATCGCAGCCGGGTTGAAAGCGTGACGTAGTCTCATAATGAAGCTTAACATGTATAAATCATTGTGTTTTTATTTTTCTCCCTTTTATTTATTGCTCTAATTCAAACATTGGAGATGCTCTAAGTTTGGCACATTTTATTATTTCGGTTTAATAACAAAACATAGAGAAAGAGTTTCCAAATTGCCTCATCACTCATGCTCACCATCTCCGTGAAAGAATGTTCAAGGAAATGAATATCTACATCATACTAGGGAACTTGTGAAAAGATAATATTGGAACCCACTTCACGATTCACCAAGATAAAATTAAAAGGTAGTCCCATTTTAAATAATTTTTTTTTTGTCACGGAACATGTTTGGACAATTTACTCTCTTCTTACTTTTAAGTCAAAAGGTAAGTTTTTTTAAGTAACTCTTACATTTTTTATCAAATAAGAAACCTTATTTCTAAATTTGACCAATAGAAATATTTATTTATTTACTCACAAGTAAACTTTTTTGAGCTTATGCACACTTAAAACACTTTCGCAATCTTGCATTTTCTAAAATTCATTGCAAGAGCCGAGTTAATTGAAGCCAATTGGTTATAGAAAATCCATGTAAACAAAAAGAAGACAATGCTTAATTTTTTTTGCTCACACGATGAATATAAAGACACCAATTCCTCGCCTTTATTCTTCTTGGATTGTTCATTTGTGTGGACAAAATTTTATGGATTTTTTCACAAATGGTCCATATCTTTAGCGATAATGGTCATTTTCATCCAATCTGTCGATTATCGATTAGTTCTGTTTTTTTTTTCACAAATGGTCCTCGCATGCATTCCACACTCTTCATTTCATAGGGCATTTTCAAAATTTTACTATTCATAAATAAAAATTTGCATCATGGGTCCTAAACTTAAAAGGAAAAAAAATTAAAACAAATGTTCTTCTTCTCCATCCACTCCACCCTACCTTACCTTTAAAGGGAGTCCTTTGATCATCCTTACCAACTCACTCTCCTCCAAAGAAACTGCTTTACAACATCGCTCCTTCAATGTACTTTCTCTTTATAAATATTTGTGGCAAACTCACTATGTATATATGGCGGTTGCCGGATTTGGAGTCAATGGCCTTGGGTATGGCCACGATTGCTGGTGGAGAGTCTCGTAGTGTAGAAGCATTTCATGAGTCGCAATTGAAGATGGAATTTGACACTGATTCTTCAAGTGGCTTCCCACATAATTCATAATTGTCGGAGTATGATTTTGTGTCTTGATTAGAGAAAATGTTGGACTCTAGAATTAGATCACCAAATTGTTGAATGAAAGATCTATTGTTGCATTTGAAAGAATTTTGGTGGCAAATTCTAGTGGATTTCACTAGAGAGTCGATTACAAAAACACACTGCCGAGCACTTGCTTTTGCATGATAGTGTTATACCTTGCTTTTATCGAACCGTAGAGGGATTCTCGGTTTGCAGGAAAGAAGGAAAGTATTAACGACCCCAAAAGGGAAGAGTATCAAATTCCCACTTTGAGTCTTACATTTCTAATCTTTAGGGGAGAACCCAATCAAAGTTCTTTAAAAGAGCTTAGCCAAAAACACGGGTTTGGGCAACCTTGGCCTCCATTTCCAACTAGCGAAGGGCAAGTTGGGAGCTAGGAAGCATACTGAATTATGCTATCAACGCTGGGGTCAAACCCCGACATGCTATACTCTAATCGGCGGTGGCTCCATATTGGGTACAACAAATCCCCATTATTGAGATACTTGATATGTAAGTCTTGCACCCATAAAGCATGTGGTTCTTTAATAGCTCACCACCGGGAGATCCGCTTATTTTGTTCAATGACACATTAAAGTAACTAAGATTATTGGCTCCAAAACTGGAGGTAATGATCCATTGATCAAGTTAGGAGATAGATCTAAAACTTGAACCGAATTAAACCCACTATGAAGTGAACCAAAAAAGTAATTATTCCTTATATAAACGACTCTTAAATTTGGAAGGGTTGTTAGATTTTTTGACATGTTTTCGACGATAGCATTGTCAGAAAGATTAAGAACCTGAAGTTTCTTGAGTTTTATGACAAGTTCCGGTAGCGTACCAGAAATTAAGTTGTTGGAGAAATCAAGAATTTGAAGCTCATAGGCGTTGAAAATGGAGGAGGGAATACAACCATTAATGGAATTGTTGGAGAGATTAAGGTTTTTAAGATGCTGGATCATGCCAAGAGTGGCTAGAATTGAACAAAGAAGCCCGAGTACTGAAGGGGATTAGAGAAGATTGTTAATGGAGGCTGCAGAAGATGAGTGTGGTGCATGGGGTAGAAGAGTATTTTTTTTAAAAAAAATTTCAAGTTTAGGATCCATCACGCAAATTTTTTATGAACAGTAAAATATCGAAAATACCCTTATGAAATGAAGATTGTGGGACACGCGGGGACCATTTGTGCAAAAGAAAAAAACTAGAAATAACGGATAATTTGACGGAATTGGACGGAAAGTACCATTGTCACCAACAAAGTTTGAAATAGGGTTACATTGCAAAAATGAAAAGATAGGTCCTCAACTCAGTAGTAAATGCAAAAAATAGGGACTATTTTGCAAAAAAAAACCAAATTTTATTTGTGTGTATGTGAGGGTATTCAATTCCTCATTCGTAGCAATTGAATATGATCGCATGAAAGTATCCATTTTGTCTTCACTATCCTCGAAAATGTCACTCTCATCTAGGGACGGAGTTACCGATGAAAAAAAGTCAATTGATCCTGTAAAGACTTTAAAAAGGGTTCTTTAGATATATATATATATATATATATATATATATATATATATATATACTAGTTATATGTACGTGCTATGCACGTAAGTTGTCCGTGATAATCTACTAATTAAAAGCGATTGTGTTAATATAATTTTGATAGAATTTAAATATTTTTGTGTACTTGTCAAATAATGAACTCATTAATTTTGTAAAATTATGTTGTTAGAATGGTGAGATTTTATTTCTAATTGTCCCATGCCTTTGCTAAGTTAAAAATTCTAACTCTTTGTTTAATAATCTAATGTTTAATAATCGTTCTCCGTAAGCGTGACAAAAATAATACAACTCTTAGCATTTTCAGTGAATCATCTTAGATATGCACGCATGAACTCTCAAAGCTGCACAAAAATCCTCCCTTTTTCCTTGTGAATAATTTTAAATATTAAAAAGTGAAAAAATATACAGAGAAAGAGGGTCATAATATAATTAATTTTTGTTTACACCTACTCTAATCAAATTTTAATTTATAACATTATTAGTAAGAATGTTATAATTAATAGTTATAAAAAATAAAATATGTTGTTGATTTTTTTCATTGAAAAAAAAAATTAGAAATGTAAAAGCTCACCATAAAAAATTAAAAATAAAAATTCATGATGCAAAGAACTTTTTCGAAAGTTACTATTCACCTCGAAAAAGTTTGTCGAGTTCACCTCGAAAAAGTTTGTCGAGTTGAATAGTAACTCAACAAACTTTTCGAATTTTAAAAAAAAAAAAAAAAAATTTCATGAGCAAGAACTTTTCGAGTTACTATTCACCTCGAAAAAGTTTGTCGAGTTAAATAGTAACTCGACAAATTTTTAGAATTTATTCCATGAACGATAACTTTTTTCGAGTTACTATTCACCTCGAAAACAAGTAATTATTTTGTATTAAGATAATATTTTCACGACTAACATAATGACTAAGCCACGTGGCTACACCAACAAATAAGTTAAAAAATGGTTGATTTAAATTAATAATAAAATTTGAGTGACAAAATTAAAATATTTTGAACAAGAATAATCAAATAAGAAATGCAATAACATTATAACAATGTTTCTTATCCGATCCAAGGATGTCACAAAAGACCAAACATAAAAAAAATAGAAAATATTGATTTTTAGTACTCCTTCAAGTACCATTATTTTTAAAACCATCTTTTAGGTCATCAAAGTACAAAACACATCCTTCAAATTGGAGCCAACTTCTAACTTTGTGCGGCAAATTTAGTGAGATTATTAATTAAGGATTCACGCCTTCATAGAAATATCATAGATTCGTATAAAAAAATTAGTTTAATTATAAAAGAGATTATTAAACATATTAGAAATATTTATTGTCAACCCATTCTAGTAGTATTAATTATGAGAATTGAGTTTAAAATAGAAAAATAGAGGTGGATCTCGAATTCTAGTATCTTCATCCCAAGTCGTTGTATGCAAATATTCACGAACAAAAAGAAAATAGAGAAGGATAAAACCAAAAATATTATAAATATCAACATTTTATTTATTATTTAATGCAATATTACAAGATGCACGATTTTGCTTATTTGATTATTAAAAGGCGCCGCCCACAATCCGTTTTATCCGGATAAAAGAAATAGTGCTTGATGAAAGGATCCAATTCCACACTATGGGGTTTGGGGAGAGTTTCGGGTTAGGCCTTCCTTCTTATGGAAGAACCCTACTAGAAAGAGAATAGAAAGGGCCTTCAAAAAGAACGAAGGAGTAATAACCTTAGCCTATATGGCTCATGAGCCACCAACCTACCCCATTAGTATTGGTGCAAAAGGAAAAGGATCGGTTTTCACTTTCGATCGCTTTGAGTAGAACTCACTCTTTGAAAATAGATCCCATTTGCCTTGGCAACCCATATGTTGTGGAGTTTAATTTTTACCCACGCAGAAAGTGCGATCAACCTTGTAGTAAGGTCCCGTAGGGAATCTTCATTGGGTTACCCTAAAATTTCATCATAAATAGGGAACCTTTATTGAGTTTTATATAGGGTTGATGTCTTGTAAACGATACAAACTTCAAATTAATATAAATAGATCATAGATAAATAATGAATGAATTATAATCAGTACAAACCAAAATGACAAGCAACGATTTAAAATTATATAAAAAATTCCACACTATTTTAACAATAACCAAATTCTTTTTCAAATTTGAAAAGCGGAATCAGATTGAAAATCATGAACTAAGTGGATTAGAGCACCATTAAAGGCCGCACCTTTCATCAAACAGCAAACCCAAACTTATTTAAATTAATAAACAAACTCGACAACATCGAATTTAATAATAATTAGATTGACATTATACTACATCGGATTAGAGCACGATGCAAGATTCATAGGGCAAATCTTCATCAATCCAAGAAGAATAATGAAGATAAATATGGATTTGACATGGCTGGGAAATTTTTTCTCTAATCAAATGAATCATTTTGATGAATAGTTGTTGAATAAACTTACACTAAATATTTTAATGTGAATTTGAAGCATTGAAATTAGATATAATTGTTTCGCCTAATTTTTGAAGGACAAGTTGCATTAAATTAAATATTTAATTTATATTCATCAATTTTGACTTTTAATATTTATTTAGGGTTTGTCGGAGCATGTGATGTTTGGTCATAATTTCATAACTACAAATATTTTTAATATGATTAGTAAGTAAAATATATGGCAAACCTCATACATGTAAAACTCATAAAAATATTTTCACGACTAACATGAAGATTAAGCCACGGTGCTACACCAACAAATAAGTTAAAAGAGTGGTTGATTTTAAATTAAAATATAAGTTGAGGACAAAATTAAAATGTTTTGAACAAGAGTAATTGAAATAAGCACAAATGCAATAACATTATGACAATGTTTCTTATCCGACTCAACGGGATGTCGAAAAGACCAAATATAAAAAAAATAGACAATATTGATTTTTAGTACTCTTTCATATACCATTATTTTTTAAACTATTTTTTTAAGTTTCCGGTCAAAAGTACAAAACACATCCATCCTTAGGCAACTTTTAATTGGATTCGTGTACATAGAGATATTATAGGACCATATATAAAAATTTGTTTAATTATATTAAAGAGATTATTAAACATATTAGAAATATTTATTATCAACCTCATTCTAGTAGTATTAATTAGAAATTGAAGTTAAAATAAAAATAGAGGTGAATCTAATTCTAGTATCTTCACCCCAAGTCGTTGCATGCAATTATTCACAAATAAAAAGAAAATATGATAGGATACAAACCAATATCATAAATATCAACATTTTATTAATTATTTAATGCAATATTACAATATGCATGATTTTTCTTATTTGATTATGAAAAAGGGCATCAATGCACCCTTTCTTTTATCAACCATGTTTTTAAAAAGCTTTGAGGAGGATGAGGAATTTGATTGCCAAAATAGATCCCATCTACCTTGGCAACCACATGTTAACGTGAATCCTTATTTGTTGCACCCGTGGCGCGACGACCTTTGCAAGAAGGTCGCCATGGGGAACGTTTTGGATTACCCTAGAATTTTATCATAACTAGGAAACTTTTATTAGATTGTTATCTATAGGGCTGATCTTTTGTAAACGATTAATCATCATTTATTATAGTGAAAAATGCGGGAAGCTTCACATTGAGGGAATTTGTATAAATCTTTATGTTCTTTATTTTCATCCTTAATTTATTGCTCAATTAGACATCTACAAAGATATCCTATAGCATTGCAATATATTCTAATAACGATAGAGCTAAACCGAAAGCTATAGTGAAGCCGGCAAGTGATGAATCATTCAAGTGGAGTGAACCATGATAGATGAGATTGACCATTATCTAATTAGACAAAGCAATTGAGGGTTACCAAAAGGAAAGAAGGCAAAATAAATAAAGCAAAATTGGTTGTAAAGAGATTTCAACGAAAAGTCATTGACTACAATGAGATTTTCTCCGTGAAATTAACTATAGTCAACTGCTTAGACTAGTGGTAGAACAAGACTTGCAACTAGAGCTTGGATATAAAGACCTTTTCTTCACGGTGATTTGAGGAAGAAATTTACATGAAAGAGTCACAAGGTTAAGTAAAGGAAAATGAAGAAATTGTTTGGCCTTCAAAATAGCTTGTATAGTCTTAAACAAGCTCTAAGAGTGATATAAGAAATTTGATAGTTTTAAATGGCTTCGGGTACCGGGGATCATTGTTTCTATTTGAAGAATCTTAGTGACTCATATATTATCTTATACCTATATTTGATGAATGTTGATTGCAAGAACTTGCAAACAATAAATTGACTAGTTAAAAGAGGAGTTGTCCAAAGAGTTTTCAATGAAGGATTTGGGTGCAAGAAAACCTTAGGATTATTTGGGGAATGTATGTCTTGAAATTGTCATAGGAAGATTATGGAAGAAGGGCCAAACAAGATGGATGAACTAAAAGTTACTTTTTCATCATTTGGACCAATAACCACCCACTATGTAATACACCATTACAAAGGAGTTTTTGAAAAAAAGGGGTTAGGGATTTAGAGTAATCACAAAACCAACATGGGAGGCAAGAAGTGGATTCTCAAGTTCTTGAGAAGTACTTGATTCACCATGTGTTTAAAAAATCAAGCTTTGGATTACGGGCTTTTAGATGTTGACATGATGGAAGGAAGAGTACTATTGATATGTATACATATTGGGTGGTACAATTAGTTGGGTGTCTAAGTGTTAAAGATAGTTGCTCCTTCCACCTGAGGAGTATAACGGACCAAGCTAGTAAGGAGATAATATGGTTGCGCTTTCTTGGAAGAATGGGTCAAACATGAGAAAAGTGTATTGCATTGTGATATCGGGCTATTCACTTAAAAAATCATGTCTATCATGGAGGACAAACATATATGGTTCGTTATCACTTTATCGATATATTTTGGAGGATGAACTCTTAGCTTAACAAGATCCGAGGCGTTAAACCGCTAATTGTTAACAAAACGAATTGAGAAATTGAAGTTGTGTATTCACCGGATTCTCCATTCAAGATTGGATGAATATACCGTTGATGTAGATGAAGGAGTTGATGATGAATTAGTCTCCTGGGAGATTGTTAAGTTGTGGAGCCTAATTTGTTGCGCACACAAATGAAAAGGGATCAACATTCATTTGGTTGTTATATAACTAAGAAATTTTAGAATTTCATCATAACTAAGGAACATT
Organism: Forsythia suspensa; assembly: GCA_023638005.1. Taxonomy (NCBI): domain Eukaryota; kingdom Viridiplantae; phylum Streptophyta; class Magnoliopsida; order Lamiales; family Oleaceae; genus Forsythia; species Forsythia suspensa. Next base: position 56,356,927 of record CM042673.1, read on the forward strand.
CATGGAGTTGTTATATATACTTATCTTTGTAAATGATTAATCATCATTCATTATAGTGAAAATCCCAGGGTAAGATATGACGTAGCTTACATGAGGGAACTTGTATAAATCTTTGTGTTCTTTATTTTTTTCTTTCTTATTGCTCTAATCCTAATACCATAAGATATTTGCCATCTTCTTTGCTTTCGAGTTAGGAAATTTAGTGCAATATTGATAAAAACATCAAAAGCTTTATCCTTCAAACCCACCTAAAATGACAAAAGAAAAGAGTAGTTTGAAAAAATTAATTCAAAATTACCATTGAAAATCATTATTCACATAAAGTGTGGATATCCAAGATCACCGCTTTTGGGCACTGGATTAATAATGGAGGAGTATTTTGTGAAAGGTCATTAACAACGGAACCTTGAAACCTAGGATCCTCACGCCAGGCCAGAGTCCGATCTGTTCAAAATACATGTCTCCTTAGTCGCTCCAATAGAAACTTTACAATTATCAAATAAATAGATGAGAGATCATTATAGATAACATTTAATACATTCACACTTGCGCTATTGATGATAAACAATGGATAGCAAAATATGTTCTTTGTAATTAAAATAATTTAAATATTTGAAATATAATTGTTGTTTTCCATATTAAATTTGACATTTTATAGTGCACTCTTGTAGTAAGGCCCAAGGTATTACTATAATATGATTATCGATTGGCAAAATTTGTGATAGATTAGAAATTATAACTAATAATCTCATGTGCCAATATATTTTGTAGTTCTAGATGAATTATATATGTAAATTCATCCATCCATTTACAATTATTTTATAGTAAGTTGTAGGTTTATTACATGTTATTATTGTAATTTGAGTTTTGATTCAAAAAGTAAGGAGAATGTACTCAACTAAGAATTTAATGGATTTATCAAGATTTATTCTCATTCATTTGAAAATTACATAATTCATAAGAATTTAATTGAATTCTATTTTATAGATTTTAATAGGTTTCTTACTATTAAAAATGATATAACTTTTAAATATCAACAAATTAAAAATAGGTTCAATTGGTAATAAAATCATTAGCACAAAATATGCATTAAATTATTTTATGATTAAAGACATTTAGTTGGTGAACGAGTTTAAATATACTAAATTTATTTTCATTATTAGTTGCTCATAATAAAATTTGATTCCAAATTCCAAATTTGGCTCAAATTCACGAAATCACACTTGAGTAAAATTTTCAAACTTAAGTTATTGTTGGGAATTGGTTTAAATATGTCGAAAATTAACTGTTTAAAATTAACGTAAGTGACTGTTCAACTTAGACAAATAAACAAGACCCACCCAATTGTTAGGCAAATTTGTTTCCACCGACGTCTCGAGGGCCGCCCGGGGGATCGACCGCCTGGCGGCGGGTCGAGGGGGCCCTCTGGGGTTTCGGGGCAATGCCCCAAAAAATTATTTATCCGTATGTTTAAAGGGTATATTTGGCATCTCGAAAAATATCAAATGAATGAGAAATTACGAAGGACAAAATCGGGGGTTTGACCCATGCGATCGCATGGTTGATTTTCCCCGGATCGCAACTTGCTTAAAATTTTACGAATGTATTTTGGTCTTCCATGCGATCGCAAACAAAGCCTGGACGGATGGTTATTCGGATGAAGTCTTGTTCTACTTTTTGTGCTATGCGATCGGCTTGGTTAAACCATGCGATCCAAGTTTAAGTGAAAGACATGTCCTTTGAAGGGTTACGATGTGGTTCATTCCTTTGTTTCCAACCAACTCTCCAACGTTAAAAGGGTGGACGCCATTCGCGAGATTTTGATCTAAACATATTGCAAACATAAAGCACTTTTTTTTCATCTTTGAACCAATTTTATTGCATTTAAGTTGCACAAAATCGGTTTTCCATTTCATTCATCCGGGAGTACAAAACCTTTTGTATTGATTTTTGTAGTGTAAAAACTCCGGAAACCGTTGTATCTTGAGAGTCATTTGCCAAAGACCGGCACCTTTGGGCAATTTTGACTTAAGGACAAAGAGTTCAACTCTTGCCTCGGTTTATATTCTTCATTTTATTTTGGTTCTTGATTTTTATTGCTTTGGGTCACTTACACGAAATTCCCCAAGTTATAATATAATCTATCTTAGGAATGTGTTTGGATAAGGTCAAAAATAATTTTAAACATGTTATTTCGATAATATCCCATCTTTCCAAATTAAGATACTTAAAATGTTTTGTTTAACCAAACATGCTCTAAAACACGTGGGTATAGTTTCAGCATTTAAAACAAGTCATTTGATATATGACATAACAAATTTTCATTTGATATATGACATAACAAATTTTCATGTGACAAAATGTATATTTGCTTCACCCTATATATTTTCTAAGCGCATGTTTGGCCATATTTTTTTAAACCTTTTTTCCCGACTCATTTTCAAACACATATTTCATGAGATCCACAACTTTTATCAAATTTATCCACAACTTTTATCAAATTTTCAACTACACATTTCACCAATTTTTTTTAAATCTCCTAAAATTACTTTTAAATTTGAGTCACTCTATCTAAAAGTTCGCTAACTTTAGACGGATTTTTGACATAGTCTATTTTGGTATGTTACATCCTAGATTGAGATCTCCCAAATGCATTAGAGGATTTTTTGTAGCTCCATCTATCGACTTATGTAACATGTCTAAAAGTAGACATAGGCATTGGATGTTAAAGTGGGAGCCAATTAGTCTCCAAGTGTTTTCGAGATTGTCTTTGTAATTAGGTTATCCTAGTATTTCATTATAACTAGGAAACCTTAATTGGTTTGTTTAGACTTTCATTATAATTAGGAAACCCTATTGTCTTATAGTTTCATTATAATTAGTGAACTCCCATTAGGTTGGTATATACGACTAGTTTCTTGTAAAAATGATAATCATTCATTATAGTGAAAATTGAAGGCGGGCGTGACACATTGAAAACCAATAAATTGTGTTCTTTATTTTTCTCCTTTTTTTTATTGCTCTAATCCAACAACCGGTATCAGCGAGGTTCTAGGGATTAGATTTGGTGGAGTGCATGAAGGAAGAACCCAACCACAAAAAAATAGAGAAAAACCAAAGCAACACAATAGCAAATTAGAGAATTTGGACACCAAAACAATATTCAAACATTGATATCTCGGGGTCCGTGGTCCGATCGTGGAAATTTGGACAGCAAGTTCACAACACATTGAAATCAAATCAATGGCTAAGATCAAGATCCAATCCAATGTCTAAGATCAAGATCCAACGATTATTTTGAGAAGAATAATTATCCAAATATTGACAAATTTGAGAAAAGTTGTGATTGAGAGCGATGGATGGCGATGATCGAAGATCAACACTTGGAATCACCAAGTTTGATGGTTAGATTTTTCATTCGGAATATGTAGATAGAGGATTATCTTTAAAGAAAAATGCACCAACCGTTGAATTAGAAATCGAAACTATGAATGATGATGACCGGAACCTTCGACGGGTTGGGAGTTTCGATTAACATTGTCAAGAACGTGTCATAGCGTTGCAAAGGAAAACCACTTGAATTGATGAAGGTATTATCGACATGTATGCATTGTAATAAAGTTCATCCGATGAAGAAGCTATTCAATCAAGATGGTAGGGTGTTTGAGTAGAGCATCTTAATAAATTCAACACAATTGTCAATCAATTGGTCTATGGGAGATTATGTTTGAGGATGAGGTTTGTGCCCTAATTCTCGGCCCACTACCAAATAGTTGGGAGTCTTAAAGAGGGCCGAATTCCATGGAGAATGCGAATTGAAACTCAATGATGTTCAAGATACAATACTTGTTGAAGAAGTCCATAGAAAAGATGATGGAGAAGTCTCGTCATCCATTTCCCCTAAATATTGAAAATAGGGAAGAGGTTATGAAAAATTCCAACAAGGATAACGGTGAGGAAAGTCGAAATTTGGAGCAAATCCAAACGGACGGGTGTTGAATGTTGGAATTGTGGTAATTTGGTCACCAAGAGGAATTACGAGCACTTAAGAAGAATGAGGAAAGAATAATAATTTAATATTGTTAAGAGGTAGAAGATGCTTTACTCTTGTCGTTGATAGTTCTATCGATTCTGGGTGATAGATTCGGGCTTTCTCATACAACTTCACCGGAGAACATGGAGAACTATGTTGGAAAATCACGAAAAGGTATATCTTTGATGGAAAATCCGGACATCATTGGTATTGGTGATTCGATTGAAGATGTCAAATGGGTCTTTGTAGAAAATTAACAAAGTGAGGCATATACAAAATGGATGCAAAATCGAATATCTTTGGACAACTTGATGATGAAGGACATGATGTGAATTTTGGTGGGGCCATTGAAAGTAACAAAATGAGCCACGTTGTTGCCGAGGAACTAAAATGGGAACTCTTTACAAAACTACCAATCTAGACGATTTTGTTTCGCACCATTCCATAATTGCCCCTTTTTGGAATTGGTGGGCTCCTAGGTAAGGTGATTGTAACAAAGATATGTCGTGATTCGCAATCCAATCTTCCTTGTGCAAAGGGATTAGGGACTTTTAAAAGCAATGAGCTCGGGCGATCGAGATTTGGGATCTTAATGCTTCCAAGTCAATTTTGATATCCGCACTATAGCTTGGACATTGGGGAAGGAAGAAAGGCTTTCTAAAGGAAGCTACGGTTAAAATCATTGAACAACCTGTAAAGGCGTTTTTGGCAAGCGAAAAGAGTTAGCTTTCTAAAATTGGAAGGAAAAAGCTACAAAATTGAGTTGATTCATGATGTTTGGACCTTCATCTACTTTCCGGAGGTTCAAATTATTTGACATTTATTGATAACTCAAGTAGGAGAGTAGGGTTTATTTCTTGAAAAAAATCATGTCTTTGATGCTTTCAAGAGGTGGAGGCTATGGTTGAGAATGAAAATTTAAAGGTGAAGTGCTTGCATTCGGACAATGGAGATGAATACATAGATGCAAATTTTGATAAATTTGTTGAAAATGGGATCAAGATTAGGAGGACTATTCCATGTAAACCCGAATGGTGTGGAGAGGATGAATATGACTCAGATTACATTCGGGATTGCCAAAGATGCTGATGAGGTTTGACCAAAATATTTGATCAATAGAGGTCCTTCAACACCATTGGACTTCAAAATACCGAAGTTTGGAGTGGAAAAAGGTAGACCTTTTTTTTAAAAGTGTTTGGTTATGTTTTTATATTTACATTGATTCTGTTTAGAAGTAAACTTGATGAAATCTAAAAAATATTTTTTATTAGCTATGGTGATTTAGAGCTTTTATCCTTTGGGATGAGCAAAGTTGCAAGATTAAGGAGTAAAGATATAATCTTCAATGAAGTAGTCATTATAAAGACATATTGAAAGAAGACCCCGGTTAAGAAGGAGATGTTTCTATTGCAAGACCTTCTAGTGATTGGGAGAAAACCGATGGCAAAGTTCAAAAAAACAAAACCAAGAAAATCAAAGAACCCCTATGACTAGGACGGAGATCTAAAACAATTAGACCTCCATAGATATACTTTCCAACATTGCATTATATTCTATTAACAAAGGGTGAACCGAAAGTTATAGTGAATGCGGCGATGAATCAATCAAGGGGAGTCAACCATGAATGATGAGATTGACTCATTATTGACCAATGACATGGCAACTAACAAAGTTACCAAAAGGAAAGAAAGCTTTGTAAAACAAATAGGTTTACCGAATAAAAGAAGAACATGATGGCGAAGCGATATAAAGCAATACTAGTTGTAAAGGGATTTCAAAGAAAAAGCATTGACTACTGAAATTTTTTTCCTTGGTGAAATTAACTACCATCGAAGTTGGGGTGAAGAAGATTATTAGGGTTGGATGTAAATATATCATTTCTTCATGGTGATTTGGAAGAAGATATTTTCAAAACAGCCGAATTTACAAAGTATAGGAAAATGAAGAAATGGTGTGCATACTTCAAAAGAGCTTGTATGGCCTTAAACAAGTTCCGAACAAAGGTATAATTAAGTTTGACAACTTTATGGGTAGTAATGGCTTTTGAGGGCCAGATCATTGTTTTATATAAAAAACTTAGTGATTCATATATTATCTTACTCCTATATGTTGATGACATGTTGATTGCGGGTTCTTGTAAACAACAAATTGATAAATTAAAAAAGAGTTGTCCAAAGAGTTTGCAATGAAGGATTTGGGTCCAAAACAAATCATTGGGATGAGAATTACTAGGAAGGGACATGAATGTTTTGAAACTTTCACAAGAAAGCGGGAGAAGGGGTTTTGACGTTCAAGATGGATGAATCTAAACCGAAGTACTCCATTGGTTAACCAAGCTATCCAATGAACACCTTCAAAGGAGCGAGCCTACATGGTCAAGGTGCCTTATGTTGCTTATGAATCTTTGGGTGTGTACGAGACCGACATAGCACATGCAAAGGGGAATTGTGATTAGATATTAGTAATCCCGAAAACAACATTGGGAGGCGAAAAGTGGATTCTTAGGTACTTGAAAAGTACTCGATTCAACCTTATGTTTTAAAAAATCGGCTTGGAATTAGGACTTTGTAGATGCTAAACTTTGGGGAAAGTGTCGAAGAGTACTATTGAATATGTATATACATTAGGTGGTACATCAATTAGTTGGTTGTTTAAGTTGGAAGATAGTTGCTCTTTCCCCCGAGGCGTAGTTATCAAGCTAGAAAAGAGATGATATGGTTGCGCTTGGAAGAATTGGGTCAAGCATGGTAAGAGTTTTTGTATTGTGACCAAAGTGCTATTCACTTAGCAAAGAATCTTGTTTATCATGTGAGGAAAGGCATTTACGATTTGTTATCACTTTATCGATCGATTTTGGATGGTGGAATCTCTTGAGAAGATTATAGGGGCCAAAATCCTCCGATATGTTAACAAAGATACAATTGAGAAATTGAAGTTGTGTACAACCGTTGGTCTTCTTCATTGAAGATTGGAGGAGGTTCCGGCGAGAGAAACGAGTTGATGATGGAGTAGTCTCCAATTGGGAGAGTTAAGGTGTGGAGCCTAATTAGTCTCAAGTTTTTAGATTGCCTTTGTAATTAAATTGTTCTAGTATTTCATTATAACTAAGAAACCAATTGGTTTGTCTTAGAGTTTCATTATAATTAGGGAACTCCTATTGTATTAGAGTTTTATTATAATTAGGAACCCTATTAGGTTGGTATATATTGACTAGTCTTTTAAACAATGATCATTTCATTATAGTAAAATCGCCGGGGTTGAAAGGGGGTAGTCTCATATTGAAGCGAAATGTATAAATCATTGTGTTCTTTTTTTTCTCCCTTTTATTTATTCTGTAATTCAAACATTGGAGATGCTCTAAGTTTGGCACATTTTATTATTTTTAATAACAAAACATAGAGAAAGAGTTTCCCAAATTGCCTCATCACTCATGCTCTCACCATCTCCGGAAAGAATGTTCAAGGAAATGAATATTACATCATACTAGGGAACTTGTGAAAAGATAATATTGGAACCCACTTCACGATTCACCAAGATAAAATTAAAAGGTAGTCCCATTTAAATAATTTTTTTTCACGAACATGTTTGGACAATTTACTCTTTTTACTTTTAAGTCAAAAGGTAAGTTTTTTAAGTAACTCTTACATTTTTATCAAATAAGAAACTTTATTTCTAAATTTGAAATAGAAATATTTATTTAACTCAAAGTAAACTTTTTGAGCTTATGCACACTTAAAACACTTTCGCAATCTTGCATTTTCTAAAATTCATTGCAAGATGAGTTAATTGAAGCCAATTGGTTATAGAAAACCATGTAAACAAAAGAAGACAATGCTTAATTTTTGCTCCACGATGAATATAAAGACACCAATTTCGCCTTTATTCTTCTTGGATTGTTCATTTGTGTGGACAAAATTTTATGGATTTTTTCACAAATGGTCCATATCTTTAGCGATAATGGTCATTTTCTCCAAATCTATTATCAAGGGTTTTTTTTTTCACAAATGGTCCTCGATGCATTCCACCTTTCATTTCATAAGGGCATTTTCAAAATTTTACTATTCATAAATAAAATTTGCATCATGGGTCCTAAACTTAAAAGGAAAAAAAATTAAAACAAATGTTCTTCTTCTCCACCCCTCCACCCACCTTACCTTTAAAGGAGTCCTTTGATCATCCTTACCAACTCACCTCCTCCGAAATTTGTTTACAACCCCTTCAATTACTTTTCTTTATAAATATTTGTGGCCTCACTATGTATAAGGCTTGGTTTGAGTCAATGGCCTTGGGTATGGCCACGATTTTGGTGGAAGTCCGTAGTGTAGAAGCATTTGGGTCGCGAAGATGGAATTTGACAGATTCTTTGGGGCTTCCCACATAATTCATAATTGTGGAGTATGATTTTGTGTCTTGATTAGAGAAAATGTTGGACTCGGAATTAGATCCAAATTGTTGAATGAAAGATCTATTTTGCATTTGAAAGAATTTTGGTGGCAAATTCTGGGATTTCACTAGAGTCGAACAAAAACCGCTTGAGCACTTGCGCATGATAGTGTTATACCTTGCCTTTCAACGAGAGGAATTGTTTACAGGAAAGAAAGTAAACGACCAAAAGGGAAAGTATCAAATTCCACCTTGAGTCTTACATTTCTAATTTGGGGGAGAACCCAATCAAAGTTCTTTAAAAGAGCTTAGCCAAAAACGGGTTTGGGCAACCTTTGGCCTCCATTTCCAACTAGCGAAGGGCAAGTTCAAGCATTGTTATGCTATCCGTTGGGGTCAAACCCCCCTATACTCTAATCCGGTGGTCCATATTTACAAAAACCCATTATTGAGATACTTGATATGTGTCTTGCACCCATAAAGCATGTGGTTCAATAGCTCACCGGGGAGATCCGCTTATTTTGTTCCAACATTAAAGTAACTAAGATTATTGGCTCCAAAATGGAGGTAATGATCCTTGATCAAGTTAGGAGATAGATCTAAAACTTGAACCAATTAAACCCACTATGAAGTGAACCAAAAAGTAATTATTCCTTATATAAACGACCTTAAATTTTGAAGGGTTGTTAGATTTTCGACATGTTTCCCGATAGCATTGTCGAAAGATTAAAACCCAAGTTTCGAGTTTTATGACAAGTTCTTCAGAAATTAAGTTGTTGGAGAAATCAAGAATTTGAAGCTCATAGGTTGAAAATGGAGGAGGAATACAACCATTAATGGAATTGTTGGAGAGATTAAGGTTTTAAGATTTTGGATCATGCCAAAGTGGCTAGAATTGAACAAAAAGCCCAAATAAGGGGATTAAGAAGATTTTAATGGAGGCTGGAGAGTGGGGTGCATGGGGTAGAAGATATTTTGTAAAAAAAAATTCAAGTTTAGGATCCATCCGCAAATTTTTTATGAACAAGAAAATATCGAAAATACCCTTTGAAATGAAGATTTGGGATGCACCGGGACCATTTGTGCAAAAAAAAACTAGAAATAACGGATAATTTGCAATTGGACAAAGTACCATTGTCGCCAACAAAGTTTGAAATAGGGTTACATTGCAAAAATAAAAGATAGGTCCTCAATCAGTAAATGCAAAAATAGGGACTATTTTAAAAAAAAAAAATTTTATTTGTGTGTAGTGAGGGTATTCAATTCCTCATTCGAGCAATTGAATATGACCTGAAAAGTATCCATTTTGTCTTCACTATCCTCGAAAATGTCACTCTCATCTAGGGGCGGAGTTCCGATGAACAAAAAGTCAATTGATCCTGTAAAGACTTTAAAAAGGGTTCTTTATATATATATATATATATATATATATATATATATATATATGTTATATTCGCTTGCCGTGTTGTCCGTGATAATCTTAATTAAAAGCGATTGTGTTAATATAATTTTGATAGAATTTAAATATTTTTTGTACTTGTCAAATAATGAACTCATTAATTTTGTAAAATTATGTTGTTCAATGGTGAGATTTTATTTCTAATTGTCCCATGCCTTTGCTAAGTTAAAAATTCTAACTCTTTTTTAATAATCTAATGCTTAATAATCGTTCCGAAGTGACAAAAATAATACAACTCTTAGCATTTTCTAATCATCTTAGATATGCCGCATAACCTCAAAACCACAAAATCCTCCTTTTTTTGTGAATAATTTTAAATATTAAAAAGGAAAAATATGAGAAAGAGGGTTAATATAATTAATTTTGTTTTACTCTAATCAAATTTTAATTTATAACATTATTAGTAAGAATGTTATAATTAATAGTTATAAAAATAAAATATTTGTTGATTTTTCATTGAAAAAAAATTAGAAATGTAAAAGCTCACCATAAAAATTAAAAAAAAAATTATGAACAAAGAATTTTGGTTACTATTCACCTCAAAAAGTTTGTCGATTATGAAAAGTTTGTCGAGTTGAATAGTAACTCAACAAACTTTTGAATTTTAAAAAAAAAAAAAAATTTCAAGAAGAACTTTTTGGTTATATTCACTCGAAAGTTTGTCGAGTTAAATAGTAACTCGACAAATTTTTAAATTTATTCCATGAATAACTTTTCGGAACTATTCACCTCGAAAAAGTTTGTCGAGTTGAATAGTAACTCACAAACTTTTTCAATTTAAAAAAAAAAAAAATTTTTTAAAAATTCGAGTAACTCGAAAAAATAAATTTTTTTTTTTAAATTGAGTAACTTGATAAAAAATTTTAAATTTTTTTTTTAAAAGTAACTCGACAAAATTTAAAAAATTTTTTTTTTTAAAATTTTTAGTAACTTACAAATTTAAAATATTTTTTTTTTTAAAATTTGAGTAACTCGACAAAATTTTAAAAAAATGTTTTATTTTTTTGGCTAGTAACTCGACAAATTTAAAAAAAATTTTTTTTTTTTTAACATCGAAACTCGACAAAATTTTAAAATTTTTTTTTTATTTTTTTTGTCGAGTAACTCAACAAATTTAAAATATATATATATTTTATTTTTAAAGTTCTGGACTTTATATAATTTTTTTTATTTTGTTGTTTTTTTTTTATTTTATTTAAAGAGGTGGACAAAATAAAATTTGTAAAATTTAAAAAAGCGGGATGGCCAAAGCAAAAAAAAAAGGTTATGGGTAAATTTGTTATAAAATGTAAAGAATGTGGACTAAAAGTGCAAATTAAAAAAATTTAATGTTTCCCACTTTGTCATAAAAAGTGGAAAAAACATTTTAATTTTCCCACTTTGAAGTTCGACAAAGGGGTAAATTAAAAAAATTCCCCACTTTGCCAAAAATTTTTGTTTTTATATTTGTCATGAAAAGTCCCCACAACAAAAAAAAAAAAAAAAAATAAATAGTAATTTTCCATTGCCGCGGGAAAACAAATTTCAAAACTTCATTTAGTCATGGATTAACAAAATTCATTTGACATAGCGAACGAAAATATAAATTTTCGAGAACAAGAATTCATGTATAAATACAAAATTTGAATCCCACCGGAAACCCATAAAATGCTAAAAATATCCTAGTTAGTTTTCGATTTGGTCACATTTACAAAATTGTCCATAAATTGAGTTATATAACATGAAATTATGTAAAACCAATGCCAATGGTTAGGTAACCCATAGGGCTATCGTCCCGGAATTATGTAAAATATTAATAATAAGGTGCGAAAATGTTTGAGTTGGACAAGAAACTGATCTTAGAAAAACATGAAGTTTAGAAAACCTTTCAAGTTCACATCATTAACGGTAACCAAAAATGGGAATCCATTAAAACTACCACAAAACCAAGGTCCACAAAATTTTAAGAAGATATTACACTACTTAAAGTTTTTGATTGGTTTATAATAGTGAATCCCGACGACGAAAACCAAAAAAAGAGATTTCGTAAGTATTTTAGTATGCATAAAATGGTTTGGACTACTAATTTTTGGTATGTGGGCAAAAATTAGTAGTATATATATATATATAAAATAAGTTCCTAGTTACTATTCACCCTTCAACCAAACGTTTTGATGTTGTATTAGTCTTAATTTTGTCCAAATCTCACCATTTTGTCCTAATCTTTTGACACTTTTGTATATTAAATTAATATCTTTGCATTTTTGACTTCTTCATTTTTTTTTCTTTTTTTTATTTATTTTAATATACATATATTAGTGTCTTTTAGCCCAAATTATTGACTTCTTATATATTTAGTAAAATATATTCATTTTCCCTTAATAAGTCATCAAATTTGGTGCTTTTTTCCCGTATGGAGAACAAAAGAAATACAATCGATTAAAAGGTTTTAAATTTTTTTCTAAACGAGTTATTTTTGTCCAACATAAATATTTGTTGCACTTTATACATTAAGTATTTTTACATAATTCCAGTTGGAGACGAATCCTATGGGTTACCTAACCATTGGATTTGGTTTCACATAATTTCATGTTTAACTCAAGGTATGGATATTTTGTAAAAGCCGTATGAACGAGCTGACTTAGATGTTTTGGTGATCATTTTAGTATGCGAAACATGCCCCCATAAAATTTTATATGTGGTAGCTAAGGGTATTCTACGTTCCTTGAAAATTTCATATTGTTTGATCGTTTTCTATTCAAATAAATTTTTACTCCATGATGGGTGAATTGTTTTCTAAATTGTCTTTCGTTCACCAACTCAAAAATATGTTGCACCATATATTAAGTATTTTTACATAATTCTAGTTGGAGACGATAGCTCTATGGGTTACCTAACCATTGGCTTTGGTTTCACATGATTTCATGTTATATAACTCAAGTTATGGACAATTTTGTAAATTATAGCATGAATGGAAACTGCATGTTATTTTGTGAGCATTTTAGTGTGTCAAAACACGTCGGATTATCAAATTTTTATATGTTTATCATGGGTATTCTACGTTCGTGAAAATTTTATATTGTTGGTAATCGTTTTTATATCAAATAAATATTTTTACTCCATGTGGGTGAATTTTTCTAAACTGCACTTTCTGTTGACCAACTCAAAAAGCTGCACCTTATATATTAAGTATTTTTACATAATTCCAGTTGGAGACGATAGCTCTATGGGTTACCTATCCATTGGCTTTGGTTTCACATAATTTTATGGTATATAACTCAAGTTATGGACAATTTTGTAAACTGCGACCGCATAAACCAGAAACTGTCTAGGGTGTTGTGGTGGATTTTAGTAAGAAAATGCCGTCGGACTATCAAATTTTGATATGGTAGCTAAATGAGTATTCTATGTTCCCAAAATTTCATATTTTTGTTATCGTTTTTATGTCAAACAAATTTTGTTACTCCATGACCGGGGAATTTTTTAAAAAGGCTTATTTTGAAATTTTTATTCACCGGTCATGGAGTAACAATTTTTGAATAAAAACGATCACCAACAATGAAGTTTTCAAGGGAATTACCTACCATAAAAAATAGTCCGCGGCATGTTTAAACAAAAACTTCCGGAAACCTCCCAGGTTTTTGTTTATCCGGGGCGGATCGCTATTATAAACCAATCAAAAACTTTAAGTAGGTAAAATCTTCAAAATTTTGTGGATCTTGGTTTTTGGTAGTTTTAGTGTATTCCATGTTTTGGTTACACGTTAATGATGTGAACTTGAAAAGTTTTGCTAAACTTCATGTTTTTCTAAGATACCTTTTTGTTGTCCAACTCAAACATTTACTACCTTATATATTAAGTATTTTTATATAATTCCAGTTGGAGCGATAGCCTATGGGTTACCTAACCATTGGCATTGGTTTTACATAATTTCATGTTATATAACTCAATTTATGGACAATTTTGTAAAGTGAACATAAATCTGAAAACTAACTAGGATGTTTGTTAGCATTTTAGTGCAAATATGTCGCGGACTGTCAAATTTTGATATGTGGTAGCTACATGGTATTCTATGTTCCCGAAAATTTCATATTTTTCGGTGATCGTTTTTATGTCAAATGAATTTTTGTTAATCCATGACTAAATGAAGTTTTGAAATTTTTTTTCCCACGCGCAATGGAAAAGTTCTGTTTAAAATTTTTTTTTTTTTTGTTGTAGGTGGACTTTTTCATGACAAATAAAAACAAAAAAAAAAAAATTCCCCACTTTGGGTAGGCAAAGTGGGGAAATTTTTATTTATTTATCCCACTTTGTCGAGTTCGAAAGTGGGAAAATTAAATGTTTTAATTTTCAAACATTTTTTTTCCCACTTGGATAACTCACAAATGGGAAACTTAAATTTTTTTTTTTTGTAATTTGTACTTTTAGTCCACATTCTTTTCATTTTATAACAAATATACCCATAACCTTTTTTTTGCTTTGGTCCCCGACTTTCAAATTTAAAATTTTATTTTGTCCACCTCTTTAAATAATAAAAAAACAAATAACAAAAAAAAAATAAAAATGTATATGAAGTCCTACAACTTTTAAAAAGTAGCCCAATTTTATTTTGACATTTTAAAAATTTTTTTTTAAATTTCTATTATTCGAAAAAAAATAATTTTTTTTTTACATTTTGTCGAGTTCTCAATTTAAAAATATATATATATATATACACCCGTTGGACCAAACCACAGAGGAATTTGAGGGGAGATCCACATTTCAAAAGGTATTGTTCTTTGTTTGGAAATAATTGGTCGGAAATGGGAGAAAGTGTTTGGCTTGGAGATACTGATGATTGTTCAAATTTTGGCTTTCAAATTTCTTTGTTCTTTTGAAGGAAAACCTCAATTCTTTCTTGGAAGGAGTAAAGATAAAGAAATAATTGTTCTAATAATTGTAAATCATTCTTTGAAAACAATTCATGAAAATTCCCAACAAAGAAAAATTTGAAACATCCATGTTTGATAATTTGAAAATACTTAATTGATAATAAAAGAGACATAATTGAATACAAAGCAAAATTACAAGATAGTAAATGCTGGGAGTAATTGAAAATGATGGAAAAACATGCTCCTATTACAATGAAATACAACATTAAATAGACTAAGTCGCCTTGGATGCTTGGAGGAATCGCTTTCAATGAGTCACCTTTTGTCGGCCATGTTTGAAAAATTCACCAACTGTCAACTTTTGAATTTTTGGAAAAAATGCTTTAACATTCTTTTGAAAAGTTTGTGGAGCGCCATGTTGATGATTGAAATGTTTGGAATCTTTGAATTTTGGCCAACCCGTTTTCCCTACATGATTGTAGAGTAATGAAAAGGAACCTAAGATTCAAAGAAATCAACATTGACACCGGCGCATCTTCGTTGAGATCAAATTCGGGTGGGTTCTTCATCGGATCCGGGGTAGAACCTTGCTTGATTCACCTTTATGGGCATTTTGGAGAATAAAGACCTCGGTCGAACATTGGCCATTTGTGCCATAATTTTGATTTTTGGACGAAATCACTTTGAGAGGGGAGCCTTTGATTTTAATTTGATTGATCCATGATTATGCTGGAACATGCATTTGATTAATTTATCCCACAATTTTACTTTCAGGCGACGGATAGATTTGTAAATAAAAGGTTCATTTGAGGTTGGGAGGACTTGAATTCCCAAAAGATCCCGATTTTGAAAATTTGGCAATATTGGAAGAGGAGACATTCATTTTGGACAAGTTGATAGGGTTTGATTTGAAAAGGTTAAACCCAAACCAGGGAAAATTTCTTGAGGCCCGAAGTGCCCCAGTTGGAACCGACCGGGAATTTTTGGGGCAATTTTGATCAAATAAAACAAACCAAGAATGGCTTGAAGGCAAAATAGAAAACATTGTGCGCATGTAGTCGAGATGGAATTGAGACCTTTCCATTTTGAAGGGAAAACCTTGGCTCCCAAGGTTCTTGTCCCTGGAAGGAGAAAGAACCGGAGAATCTTGAAAAAATTGATCCTGAGTATTTGGTTTGTTTGGGGTATGAGAAATGATTGGATTTAGTAACTTTGAGAATGGTTTCATACCACATTCTTTGGGATGTATTGATTGAGGAATGTAGTAGAATTCATTGAGAACATGGTATTTTTGATCAATAAAATTGAGCGGATCATCGCCTTAAGAAAATGAGGAAAGATCCTTGAAAACATTCATCAAGAGAAGGGTATTTAGCCCACTCATTCTCGAAATCGAAACATGAATTGTTGAAGGTTTGGAAAATATTGATTTTTGGGTATTGATTTGGAAGTTTTCCCGATCCCGGAAAGGTGGGTTTGAGGACATTAACGTAGCTTTGGTGTTTTGGTTTGAGAAGGAAGGGTACCAAGAAGAAAAGGGTTTGAAGTTCCGATGGAATTTTTGGATTTTTGAGAAAATAAAATTCTTGAAGAAGAACTGGAACTTTCGGAGGTAATCCTCCCAGTTCTTCCCTTTGGGGGGCTTCTTGGACATTTTTATTTTGTAAAATTCTCTAGTAAGATAATCAAAGAGTTATCCTCACCTTTATAAACTCTTGAGAAATCAAAACAAGATAAAATTGCGCCACCGCAAAGATTTGTTTAAACCAAGATTTTTGACATCTTTTGTAGTACATTTTTGGCTTTTACTTCGACAAGAAAAGTTTTATTGATAAGATCGTCCGAAACTTTGAAATGCATAATACAATAGATAAGCATTCTTTTTGAAAGTAGAATAATTTTTTGGGCGCCGATGCGAATGAAAAACAATTCTTTTTTTTTAATTGATTGTTTGAGTTACCTCCATAGTCGATATCGAAGCATCTTTTCAACAAAAGGAAGGCTTTGGGTTAACAATATTGAGGCATGGAAGGGTTTTGACCTTTTCGACAAGTTTGACCGCTTGGGTATGTTATCGACCCCTGGGGAACTTTCCTAAGTCTTTGATAAAGGGGTTCACAAATTTGCCTAATATTTGGAATAAAATCGAAATATAATTGACACATCCTAAAAACCTTTGAAGACTAGATTTTCTAATATCCGATCGAAATTTGGATGCAAACTCGAGACTTCGTTAGGTGTAATCGTTCCTCTAAAGATTTCATGACCTAGAAACTTGATTTTAGTTTAGAGGACAATTTTCTTCTCAGACAAAACCATTTTTTTAGCTATTGAAAGAAATATTTGAAGATGTTTAATATGTTGTTCATACTATTGGAGTAAATAAGAACATCGTAATGTAAACAATTGAGAAGTTTTGATAAGGATTGAAAATATCATTCATAATTTTTGAAATTTAAGGGCATTCTTGAGACCAAAGGGCAAACATTCCATTCATATTGACCAAATGGGACATTGAAAGGCCCTTGTACCTATTTTTTCATTTATTTGAATTTGCCAAAATCCGATTTGAGGTCAAATTTGAAAAGATAAGATCATTTAACCTATTGGGAGATCTTTCGAGGATAGGATACCCGATCCATTGGAGAACTTGGTTGAGGGTTTGTAATTGATGACAATCTGGGACACCTCTTTCAATTTCTCCGGATTATTAAAAAGTGGCACGCCAAGGAGACTTTCGGGCCTAATTAAGCCCTTTGAATTAGATCTTGAATTTCATTGGTACAAGTTTCAAGGGTTCTCTCATTTGAATGGGTCTAGCTTTTGTTGGTATTTGTTTTCGTCAAAATTTTGAATATAAGGAAGAGTAACAATATGTTTCTTCCTTTCCCGAAAGCATTAGAATAGAAGAAAAACTGACCTAATAGCTTTATCAATTTTCTCAATTTGGTTTTGATATTTTGGTTTCTAATTGTTCAAATCCAAATCGAATATCTTCTTTTAAGTACTTAATATGTTGTTTTGAGATTGATATTATTGATGATTTGTGAGATAGAATGTTTTTGATGAGATTAATATCTCGTTGAGGAGGATTAATGAACTCAAAGAATATTTTTGATCGAGATAATTGATCTTAACCTTTTCAAATGAAATAGGATATAATTGGACCAAAAGGAGTTCCTAAAATAACTTCTTGGTGAGATCTTTGACCGTAGAAACTATTTTTGAGCAGACGTTACCATTGGAATGGGCTCTTGATAATTTGTATTTGATGTTAAGACTCTTTCCACTAGCACCATAAAGATTCTTGGTTTTCAAAATACTTGGTAGGGACAAGACCTTCTCTAATCAAATTTGATCGCCTAATCAAGGAGGACTTTTGATTTGAGCTTGAATTCTTCATTGATAATGATGATAGCATTTGTATACCATTTTGAAGGGAATTTTGGGATAATTCATAGATTGTTTTCACTAAGAGGACTTTGAATTTTAATAGGTGAAGAAGTTTCATTATCAGGATTGGGGCTTGATTGAGAAGAACTTGATGGATTTTTCTTTTCCTTTTTCAAAAGATTTTGTTTTAAGAATGGTGACATCAAATTTTAATTGAGAGAGCTCATCTTGAGGTTGGAGATTTGATTTTTCATTTGATTAACTTCAAAACGTAGATCTTGACTAGAGGGCGTTTTCCATCTTTTGAATCTATCCATGAACATTGAGATTATAAGTTCTGGGAAGGTTTGGAATCGATGGATCAAAACGTTTTGGAATTTTTTGTTTTAAATTAGGGTCACTTATTTGATTAACAATTTTTAAAAACCTTTTCGGAGGAAAGGCGTTAATTTATTTGTTTCACAAGTACGTTTTAAATTACAAATTTTTTTAGTCGGAAGATTGAGAGGAAAGAATCATTATAATAATCAATCTTCTTGAATATTATAAATGATATCTTCAAAATGAGGCGGAAGAATTGATGAGATAAGAAGCGATCTTTAAGATCTTTGTCAATTTGGAGATTATTGATTTTGCCTTTTAAAGGACATTTGTTCTAATAGTCTTTCTTTTGACATTTCCAAAAAGTTGCATCTTTGGGATCACGAGTTTTGAAGATTTTCCTTTATCTTTGAAGTTATCCGCTTTTATATTTGTTATATTTGTAAAACGTTGGGTTTTTGTTTTTCTTAAAACCTCGGAAAGGATTCTTATTGTATTTCTTTCTTTTGAAATATTTTTGTTGCTTTTAAGAGCTCTTGAAGGAGGAGGATGGATCGTCGCCATATTGTTCCAAAGAACCAAGTTCTTTCCTTCCTTCAACTTTCGGTTGAGTTTTTGAGCTTGAGGTCATTGGAGGATAAACCTTCTTTGTTTATGTAAATAATTTGACCATAGGTGAGGGCATCATAAGGAAGACCGGTATTCATCTCGATTGTCTCACGAACCCTTTCAAAAGTTTGGGGTCCAAAAAATCTTTCTTTCCGGCATTATTGGTCATCGATTGACTTTTGGAGGAAGATATCTTTATACCATCTAAAGTCTTGAAGTTTTGGGCGAAAGGTTCATTAAAATATCGAGGCTATTTCCATTAGGATGGAAGGTTCTCCATGAAATGTTTGAGAATTGTAAGAGAAGAGTATTAAGGCATCTTGTTTGTTTGGGTCAAGATGACTATCACCTTCGTGGGAAACGGGATTTGGTTCATTGGTAAGGTAATTGATCCACCAATGTTTTAATTGACCAACAAAGCCCCGGGCATATTGGTAGCATCTTTGTCGAGACATTTCGGTCGGGGACCATAGTCATTTCTCCGATAAGATGAAGGATTTGATGATCTTAGGCAATATCCCGCACTTATTACCGGAAGGGGCCCCTAGGTTGTCAGTCTTCATGAACATGTCGGAAGGTCGATCGAGGGTAGTGGTATTTTGATTAACGTTTTGAGTTTGTTAATTTGCAAATCTTCAAATTGTCCTTGCAATTTTTAATAGAATCAATAACATTGATTTTGCTAGATGAATCTTTTTGTTAAGATGTTTTGATTTCTTTAAGCACATCGAAGAAGAAGAGCTAGAACCGAATTGAACTTTATTTTTTGGCTTGAAGAGAGTTTTTTGTGGGATTAGGTTCGATTTTGGAGTGGACCTTCTTCTTACCTTTTAATAGGGAGGAGCATCAACCTTGAAAGGTTGATCAATTTGATGAATGGACGAATGAAGAAGAATGTTTGTATAAATTTTGTTGTTGGAGACTTAATATCTTTGATAGTTGGGTTTTCATGTTCACTTTTATCGAAATTTGTTTGAGATGAGAGGCAATGACTTTGATATCTCCTTTTGGGACAACAATTTCTTCAAAGGGAGAAATTGAAAAGAATTCAAGGGTTTTCCAAACTTTGGTTTTGCGGTTGGAAAGGTTTGGGTATTTTGGGTTTTTTCAAAACTTTTAGTAATCCATCTAAAACTAATATCTTCCCGGAAAGGAATAGAATTCTTCCCGATTTATTAATTTCCTTTTGGAAAAGGAATTTGAGTTCTCCGAACAAACTTTAGGAGATTTGTCATTTTGAATTCTCTTTTTCTATCAATTGTGGAAGAAATGACATTTAATTGATTTCTATCGGATCTCATATCGAGAAGGTAGGGATTGAACCACGATGGGTCGAATCTTCTTCTTCCTCGAGTAATGAGTTTAGGAATGTTTGGTGTGAAATCAACACCTTTGAATTTCTCATTTGAGGTTGTTTATCGCTTGTCTAAAAGTTTGAAAGGTTCGGATCTAGAAGAACAAAGCGAGGAGCGGTTGTGGAGGATGAGGAGCAAATTGAATTTGCACACTCCCATCGGAAGCTCATTGATTTCTTTGAGTTTTGTTCTAGGAACCTCCTAATTGGAGCACTGCTCATCTTGAAGGTCCAAAGGATTTCTAGTAACTTCATTCCAAGCAAGTCTTCTTGGAATAGCAACATTTGAATGTAAAGGATTGACCTCGATAAGAAGAGTTTCATTTTGGGTGAAGACCTAAGGGCTTTAGGACTCTGTTTGTACTCATGACTTTGTAGTAAATCGGTAGATGATCAGATCGCTTTAGATCGGGATCCATATCAAGATTTTTGTTTGGAGATCAAGACATAGACATTTCATAATTGAATCATCGAGAGATCTAAAGTAAAATTGGGAAAGCGGTTGCAATATCAGGGACCACTTTCAAGATTTGAATCGATTATAGATAATAAAGATTTCTCAAATTTTCCCCATATATATATATTTTTAAATTTGTTGAGTTACTCGACAAAAAAATTAAAAAGAAAAAATTTTTAAATTTGTCGAGTTACTAGCCAAAAAAATAAAAACATTTTTTTAAATTTTGTCGAGTTACTCGAATTTAAAAAAAAAAATTTGAAATCTTGTCAAGTTACTCAATTTAAAAAAAAAAAATTTTTAAAATTTTGTTGAGTTACTCAATTTTAAAAAAAATTTAAAAATTTTTATCGAGTTACTCAATTTTAAAAAAAAAATTTATATTTTGTCGAGTTGCTCGAATTTTAAAAACAAAAACAAAAAAAAATTTTAAAAATTTTATCGAGTTACTCGAATTTAAAAACAAAAAAATATTTAAAAATTTTGTCGAGTTACTCAATTTAAAAAAAAAAAAATTTTAAACTTTTGTCGAGTTACTCAATTTAAAAAAAAATTTTTTTAACTTTTGTCGAGTTCTTGAATTTTAAAAAAATATATATATATATTTTTAAAATTTTGTCGATTACTAATTTGAAAAAAAAAATTTAACTTTTGTCGAGTTACTCGAATTTAAAAAATAATAATAATATTTTTTAAAATTTTGTCGCGTTACTCAATTTAAAAAAAAATTACTTTTTAACTTTTGTCGAGTTACTCAATTTAAAAAAATAATAATAATATTTTTTAAAATTTTGTCACGTTACAATTTAAAAAAAATTAAAATTTTTCGAGTTACTCGAATTTAAAAAAAAATTATTTTTTAATTTTTTTGTCGAGTAACTCGACAAATTTTAAATTTTTTTTTAAATTGAAAAAGTTTGTCGAGTTACTATTCAACTCGACAAACTTTTCGAGTGAATAGTAACTCGAAAAAGTTCTTGTTCATAATTTTTTTAAAAAATTCTAAAAGTTTGTTTAGTTACTATTCAACTAGACAAACTTTTTCGAGTGAATAGTAACTCAAAAAGTTCTGTTTATGATTTTTTAAAAAAAAAATTCGGAAAAGTTTGTCGAGTTACTATTCAACTCGACAAACTTTTGAGGTGAATAGTAACTCGAAAAATTATTGTTCATGAATTTTTATTTTTTTTATGGTGAGCTTTTACATTTCTAATTTTTTTTCAATGAAAAAATCAACAACATATTTTATTTTTATAACTATTAATTATAACATTCTTACTAATAATGTTATAAATTAAAATTGATTAGAGTAGGTGTAAACAAAAATTAATTATATTATGACCACTTTCTCATATATTTTTCACTTTTTAATAATTAAAATTATTCACAAGGAAAAATGGAGGATTTTATGCAACTTTGAGAGTTCATGCGTGCATATCTAAGATGATTCACTTGAAAATGCTAAGAGTTGTATTATTTTTAGTCATTGCTTCTAGAGAAGCGATTATTAAGCTTATTAGATTATTAAACAAAGAGTTAGAATTTTTAACTTAGCAAGGCATGGGACAATTAGAAATAAAATCCCACCATTGGAACAACATAATTTTACAAAATTAATGAGTTCATTATTTGACAAGTACAAAAAATATTTAAATTCTATCAAAATTATATTAACACAATCGCTTTTAATTAGTAGATTATCACGGACAACTTACGTGCATAGCACATACATATAACTAGTATATATATATATATATATATATATATATATATATATATATATATATATATATATATATATATTATTATCAATCGAAATATTAATTTGAAGTTTGTCGAATTAGTTTTATATTTAGTTGTTGGAAATTTATCTTGCCATTCAATGATACGAAATTAAAACTACATATCGTTTTCTCGGATTTGAAAATTTATCAGATTTTGTATAATGTTATTACTCTCATTTGATTATTCAGTTTAGAACTTAATGTGTTAATTTGAAAATGCGGATATGGGTGGTATTAGTGTGTTGATCTATTATAATGGAGTTTGGGATGAGTCACGTACATCGGTGACTACTTGGTTGTTGGATTGGTTGTCCGCTAGATTGTAGTTATGTCAATCTAATAGAGATGATAATGAGGAGATTAAGAAGGACCGATTCGATTCCAAATTTTGTCGAATGGCCCCGATAAGTATTTGCTTGATACTTTCCTTAGTTTTACATAGAAATCGGGAAGAATGAATCAAACATGAGGCGGTTTCCGTTATGTGTGGATGTTCACAAAGCGGCTTGTAGTGGTGACAATTTGATGACAATAGTTTGAGCTAGTACATTAGGGATATCGAGACTATGAGCAGAGAACAATATACTCTTGGTGGTTTGGGAAATTCTATTATGCGAAATTGCCAACAATAGAAAAATGGGTTTGGAAATTTGTCAAAATGTGAGTTATGGTGATGAATGTGTTGAAAAGCTGACAATGTTATAAATCAGCCTAGTATTGAAAGTGTTAAATAGAATTCAATTTACAAGAATAAAGATTTGTTAACAACTAGTCTAGCTCTACATGCCATCCATTACCGTTCTATCGAGTTCAAGGTGTATAAATCGATAAAAATGATGCGTATTAATATGCTTAGATGA